>JAODKF010000116.1:25311909-25330098 GCA_026779585.1 Mormyrus proboscirostris | reverse complement strand
ATATATTTTTTTATTATTTATTTTTTTTTTTTGCATATATATATATTCAATGCAATATGGACAGAGTGCAAAGATATTACACAAAGAGTAAACAAATTAGTACAAATAATCTTCGTGGTGCCAAGAGCCAAATTTGGTAGTCAACGATTAGTTAGTCCAGGTACCTGCCTTCAACTGCCACCCAGACTTACCCATCTCTAAGGCTGAGGTCACGAAAATAGTCAAAAAACCCTTAGGTAATATCTGGGGTTCATGAAAGCTCTTGATGTTGTTAAGCTATCTTGGTTGACACGCATCTTCAACATTGCATTGAGGTTGGGGACAGTGACCTAGGACAGGATTAGCAGACTGGGGTGGTGGTCTCAATCTTTAAGAAAGGGGACCAGAGGATGTGTTCCAATTTCTGGGGGATCACACTCCGCAGCCTCTCTGGGAAGGTCTATGCTAGGTTACTGTAGAGGAGGCTCTGCCTGTTGATTGAGCTTTAGATCCATGAGGAGCAATGCAGATTTTGTCCTGGTCGTGGAACAGTGGACCAGATCATTCTCACAAGGATAGTGGAGGCAGTCTACATGTCTTTTGTGGACTTAGAAAAGGTATGCGATTGTATCCCTTAGGATCTCCTGGGGGGATGCTTCAAGAGTATGCGGTATGGGGTCTGTTGTTGTGGATCATCAGGTCCCTGGGATAAATGGAGCAAGAGTTTGGTTTGCATAGCGAGCAGTAAGCCAGACTTGTTCCTGGTGGGCACTGAACTCCACCAGGGCTGCCCTTTGATTCTGTTAATAATTTTTATGGATAGAATTTATAGCTGTAGCTAAAAGGCAGAGAGGGCTTGAATCAGTGACCTCAGAATCACATCTTTGATTTTTTGCTGATGATGTGGTTGTCTCCTGCAGCATGCACTGGGGTGGTTTGCAGCTGAGTGTGAAGCGGCAGGGTTGGGGATCAGCACTTCCAAGTCTGAAGCCATGGTTTTTAACCGAAAAAGAGTTGAATGCCCTTTCCTGCTGGGGGATAAGTTGCTGCCTCAAGTGGAGGAAAGTTTAAGTATTTTAGGTTCTTATTCAGAAGTAAGGGAAGAAGGGTGTAGGAGATCTGATTTCCAGCATTTCTGCTTTTCCAGTGTTTCCTGCAAGAGCAATACTGGTTTATAGCACATGAACTTTCAAACTATAGATATCGCTGATATAATAATTAGAATAAAATAATCTGAAGGAACACACAACAAGCTAAATAATCTTCCTCAAGTTAATCTCCAAATTCTGACAGATTAGCCATCTTCCCTGGACACCAACAATTTCTGACAAGCACTTGTAATTAAAAGGGTTGTGATCATGTCTCCTGCGCCTATGTTTTGTAGCTGCTGTGGCATGTACAGCATAGACTGTCCTTCCAGCGTTTCTGACAGTATCATATGCCAGAAGTGTTTAGTCATAGTAGAGGACAGGTTTTGCAAATTGGAGCTGTGCATTACCTTAGTGGAAATTAAGTAGATTGAGGGATTTTTGATACAGATCAATTGGAGCAGACAGTCAGCTTAGATCTTGCCATAGTCCCTCCTGCTATGACTCCAGTCTGGCACCGACATTATCAGCCAAGCCCTGGATCATGGTTAGGAACTCTGAGCTGAAAGCTCCTACACATCAGTCAGCTGTTGTACTTAGCAATGGAATCTCTGCTCTCAGTAGTTCATCTGCTAAAGCAAAAAAAGTACTCATTATTGGAGACTCGATAGTTAGAAACATTAGAGTTTCTAACAATCATAAAGCAGTGTTTTTAGTTAAATGCCTTCCTAGGACTGGAGTTTCCAACACTGAGGCAAAATTGGACTGCCTCTCCAGCAACAAAGTCTCCAGCTTGATTGTTCATGCTGGAACTAATGGAATAATGTCCTGACAATCCGAGGTATTGAAGAGGAACTCAAAATATAGCCTTTATTGTTAACTGGGACCTTTCATGAATGGGACAGTCTCCTTTGCTACTATCATACCTGCAGGCAGAACAATCAACACATCTACAGGCAATTAAGGGAATGTCCACTTCACTACTTGAACCTCGTATTGCAGAGCATTCTAACCTTGTCTCTGTTCCGTACTGCCCGACTCTCCCTGGCTCCTCTTCCTGCACCTCCAGAACCATCCCACTCCCATCCGATCTAATCCCAATCATCCCTCATGGTTATCACTGTGTCTCCTGTCTGCGTCTTTGAACTGACCTCCCAGCTTCCTGACGTACCTTCTCCTAACTCATCAACAACTCTCTTGGATCCAGACTATTGTTCTGACGCTTGGCATGGACTGATCTCTGGGATTGACCCCACATGTTCCTTAAACCACGATTTAGCTTGCACTAATAAATGGACATTGGTAAACTTCTCCGAGTGTCCTGGTGTTATTGTAACAGAATACCGTGCCAGACAAATGGATGTGCTGGAGCAAATTTGCTCTATGTTGGAAATAGTTGGACAACTCCTCCAGACTCAAGCCACCTCCATACCTCTCCCAAGCTCTCCCCCCCAAGCTTCTGTGCCCGTAGCCCTTCCGAGCCACTAAAATGGTGATCCCGACGGCTGTACAGCATTCCTGATGCATTGTGAGCTGTACATAACCCACCATTCAGACCAATTCCGCTCAGAAAAGGACCAAGTCCATTTCGTCATCTCACTTTTTGGGAGACAAGCCTTATCATGGGCCACTGCACTGAGAACAGAATGCAGTCCTCTCCTACAATCCTCTCCCATGATTTCCAGGATGCCTTTTGGGAGGTTTTCAACCACCCGGCAGTCGGTTGAAGCCTTAGCGATCACCTCCTCGGCCTACGTCAAGGGAATAGATCAGTGTGGAATTCCCCAAACTGGCAGCTGGTCTAGGCTGGCCAATGGACTGCCTCCAAGTGATATATCAACACGCCCTTTGTCCTGAACTTTGAGTGGAGCTGGCTTGCAGATGAGCAACTTGCACGAGTACGTGAGACTACCCATTATGGTAGATGTCATAGATAAAGAACAGCGGCGCTCAACCCACCATATGGAAGGGACCCTGGCTACCCAACCACCTCTCCCTGAGGATCAGGAACCCATGATGATAGGACATGCTCCACTCTCAGCTAAGGAACACAAGCGATGCACGCAGAAAGCCTTCTGTATCTACTGTGGAGAGGCGGGGCACATACTGTCCTGTTCGACCACTCAGATGAATCTTCGGAGAGACTCAGGAAGGGAAACTCTCTCCTCATTGTATAACCCAGACCTAGACAATAGTTCCGGTCAAATTGAGTTGGGGAGATTACAGGGTGCGGAACCAAGCCTTAGTGCATTCCAGAACCGCAGACAAATTCATCAATTGGGAGTTCATTAAAGAGTATCACATCCCACTAGAACCCATTCAACAACCCCTATATGTCTGGGCCATAGATGGGACACTGCTGGCTTTGGGAAGAGTGACCTCCAAAACCACACCATTCACTCTTAAAGTCAGGGTTTGTCATACAGATACAATCCAATTCCTAGATATTTCCTCTAGAAGGAATCCTGTGGTTTTAGGGTTCCCTTGGTCAAGGGAGCATAATCCTCAGATTAGGTGGAGAACGGGAGACATTCAAGCCTGGTCTGCAGAATATTTTGTATATTGTCTCTCCCTCCCATGTTGAATGTCATCCCTGCTTCCTGAGGGCCACTCTGAAATCCCCAAGGACTACCGCTGCTTCAAAAGGCTATTTAGCAAATTGGAGGCATATGCTCTTTCACTGCATCGACCTTCAGACTGCGCCATCAAACTCATGGAGTAGACACTACTCCTTATCCCTTCCAGAGGAGGAGGCAATGTGGACATACAGATCCGAAGCGCTGGATCAAGGTATTATCTGTCCCTCTATCTCTCCTATAGTAGCTGAATTCTTCTTCGTAGGAAAGAAGGACGGAGGTCTCCACCCATGCATCAATTACCGGGCTCTGAATGCCATCACTAAGAAAAAACGTGAACCTCTACCACTGATCCCTTCTGCACTGGAACAACTCCATAAGACCAGGATCTTTTCCAAGTTGGATTTGAGACGCGCCTAGAACCTCATCAGGATACAAGAGGGAGATGAATGGAAGACGTCCTTTATTAGCAGTACCGGTCAGTACAAATATCTAGCGATGCCTCATAGATTAGCTAACAGTCTGTCTTTCTTGCTTTCAGAGACATGTTAAACCAATTTGTAATTGCCTACATTGATGACATCATAATCTACTCGGACAACAATATCCAAGATGTTAAGTAGGTTCTACAAAGGCTGGCAGACCATGACCTGTATGTGAAAGGAGTAGGCATGTAATGATGAATAGGGAATCGGTTAAAACTTAATGTAAATCTATGATGATTTAAACCGGCTGATGTGGAAAATGAATCCCTACTTTAGGAGTACTTCACGGTACTTTACTTAACAGAAAAACTGGTGTATTATTACATTTGATTTCACAACGTCAGTTCAACGTCAGATGTCACTGTGTATTCACGTCTTTTTTTATTTTGACCAAACGCGAGATGGTGAGCGAATTTGAAATTGAGTACACACCCCCCCAACCTTAAATCGGCGGTGTGGCAGCATTTTAGCTTTCTGGTAATCACAAATGAAAATGGCGAGAAAAGCACCGACAAAACAAAAACTGCAAATTGTAAAAGAGCGATAACATACACAAATAGCACAACAAACATGCTTGAGCATGTCCACCGGCACCATATTGAGCTCAATTCACCACCGCCAGAGCGAAGATTATTAAAAGGGCAAACCACACCAAAAAGCTGCACATGCAAGCCTTAGTTTATTTGGTAACATTTTATATTAAGTGCACCTTCATAACGCATAATGTGAGTTGAGTATATCGTTACATCCCTAGAAAGAAGTGAAATGTGAGTTTCATCGCACCTCCGTTCACTTCCTGGGTTACTAAATCCAACCAGGAGAAGTAGCAATGGATCCCAGTAAGATTAAAGCCATCCTTGATTGGACCAATTTTTATCTGCACTTTATTCAGGGATTCAGTATGGTGGCGGCACCGCTAACCAGCCTTCTGAAAGGAAGGAGAAAGACGCCAGGGACTATTATGAGCACTCAATGAATGGAGGCTTAAGTTGTGTAAAAGACATGCATTTATTCCTAACTAACCCTACAACTAACATAAGACTAGCATTACACTTAACACAAACAACAAACATGAAATAATGGAATAGAAACAGACAGAATGTAATTATGGAAATGCGATGACCAGATTTAAATTAGTAACCTTAAAAGGGAAATACTGTTCTGCAAAGCAAGAATGAAAGGAAGTTGGTTTACTTGGTTGCAGAGTGCGGGGGGGTGGGTGTTGTCTTGGTTGCAGTTCTCTGTTGGGTAGCAGGCCTTCACCGGCAGGCTTCAAGAGGGCTTCTTACAGGCTTTTCTTCTCCCGGGCTGATGTTCTCCGCCTCTCTTTTTCGGCTGATATTTTTCTTTGTTCTGAGTTGCCCGGTTTTCATGGTCTAAAGTTCGTGAATAGGGATGACCAGGAATTTGACACCTGAACCAATGGCTGACCATCCATTTGGCGGGCTTTCGGAGGGGTGTCTATGACAGTCCTTTTGGGATTTATAATCAGACTGATTCCCTCTTTACTTATGATTTTCATTAAGCTGGTGTAACTTCTGATACATACACTTTTATGGTAACCACTGACCAGATTTGGAATCAGGAGTGATTGTCCATCAATTTGACACCAAAAATGCCATACCAGCCTGGCGGTTCACACCTCATACCATCTGTATTAATTAATTAACAATTACGTGTATTATGTTTGTTACTGACTCATATAAGTTTATGGTATAGGTGTTTTTGGTTGCACCTCAACAGATGTTACACTTTGGGTAAATTGTACAGATATTACATGACATATTCACATTCAAACAGCCCATCTTACCCTTAGATAGGTGTGGCCGTTAGTTTGTGGTAATACGACTTTAAATTGCACATCTGGGAACAACATATTTTGGTTGGTCTGGCTTATCCTAATTGACCTGCTCCCCAGAATGGATAATGTACACCTTAATTCAGTTCTTTTAATGCAGCATAGAGCTTGCTAACAGACCACAAAGATCATATTAGGGCCACAGAGGAATGTGGAAGAGAAGGGTTGTTAAACAAAGAAAGAAGAATCTCTGAAAGTTAGGACACATTGAGATACCTGGTTACACTATTTAATTTTCAAGATTCTTCTGGTATAAAAATGAGAACATATATGCAGTGGTAGCTATACATATTTATTTATTCAAATTTATATAAGTGTTTAAGTGTGAGGGATAAAGTAGGTGATAGTTTGTGAACATGATTATAAGGGTGACACACAAAACAGAAACCTGCTGGGTGACTGGTATGTAAGGCAGGATGTAGGGGGAAGGGGTATCCCCAGGCTGGGTTCATGCTTAGTTTCAGCTCCGCCCATGGCTCCTCATCTTCTCTGTTCGCCCTCTATTCGCCATTCGCTCCGCCTCCATGACCGCGCCCACTTCTCGTAGTACAGTCAAATCTCCCTTATCCGGGCAGAATGGGACCAAGGGGAGCACGTAAGTAACAAATGACTAAACATGATATTTATAAGGTGCAAGGCTTATAATAGGATGTTATTTCTGTCTGAGCTAGCGAATCATCCCATTTTATTCTTGCAGTAGTCATCCAGTTTTTAACCAGCATTAGGTGAGCTAGATGATTTTCTTTTTACTCTTCCAAATATCGCCTACTATAGACTTAGCCACTCCAAAATGGTCTGCAACAACTCTGTGTGATTTTCCTTTTCATATCTCTGTAATGATATCGAGCTTCTTTTGGAGGGACACGATACTACGCTTCTTTTTTGAAGCCATGGGTTTTGCACAGTTTTACATGCCACTGTAAGTTCAGCTCTTCCCACAGTCTCGTCCTCTAGCTCGCTCTCCATTCAACGTTTGCACCACCTCCACGTGCAGACTCCGCCCACAACTCTCTATATGCAGCATTCGTCACTTCCGTCTTCCGAAATGGAAAGCCGACTACAAGACATCTCGGGAACTCTGCTTACTTATTGATCATTGTTGTTAGTTTGCTTTTCTTTGATGGAAGCGTGGCAAGCATGTGGACAATATTGTGGTGCCAGACACACCGAGGCATCGCGGGTGCGGAGAAAAACAAAGAGACGTGCTTGCTGGGGAAAACATGTTCTTCATTGCAATCCTTAACCCTCTGGAGTCCTGGGGTAGGGAACACACTTTCACTGACTGGGGCATAGTCACACATTTCAATCAATATCATAAACGTAATTCATGGCAAATTAATTATTTCCTATATATTTGTTTTGGCATTAAACTCATCTTAATCTTAGTGTACTTTGTAAATATTTCAGATTTATGTGAAGTTTGTAATTTGACATCAACAGATAGACTTTGCAAAATGCAGTTTGGAACACTTGCAGAAACATTATAAAAGTACATGGTAAGCAATGGTGGAAGCTTGTTTTGATCCCAGATATCTTGGTCTTGGCTACATGAAGATGACTAAATGGTGTAATGGTGTAGCAACATTCATTTGGATAAATAAATAAGAAAAACCTAACTCATGTCACTATTTCTGGCTCATTTCCTTGAATTTGTAGCAACTTTCATGTGTATGCATGAGCCATTCACACCTGGCCACAACCCCCCCCCCCCTTTTATGGTGCTGATGGAGATGTATCTGGATCATGTTTCACCGTTGCGTTGTTCATCAGATTACCATGCGATTTCGGTTTGAATATGCACTAATGCGACTATTTAGAATGAGGTGAGGGTGGCACTACACACCCCTGAAGCAGATAAAACAAAGTAAGGTGACTTTGTTTGTTTACTTTTTGCCGATTTAACCTAATTTTAACATCTTTAATACTTCAGACAATTGACGTTTTGAAAAGAAGACAGATTATGGATTTAGTCAGTGTTTGTTTCATGTTTCTACAATGAGATTTCAGCAAGTAATGAATTGAAATACACAAGAAAGGTGCACGGCCTTGCCGACAATGCCGTTGACCCCAGAGGGTTAAAAGGACTATAACAGGCACCCAACAAGCACTGAACGAAATACACAGATGGGAAACACAAGGTTGTCACATGCTGAACTAAGATGCACACATGGTGGGAGATTTACACAAGCTAAATACATCTGACAGGGTACACACAAGACATGGGCAAACACACACGCAACAATAGGCAAATGTAACCTTTAACATTAACAACAACAACAGCTATTTACAGCATGCAGGGCACAAGGCTACTGGAGACTTCCAGCGGTGTGGCCTCCTCCTGGCCCTGGCCCCTCTGTCTACTCCACTTAGAGGAACCCTGATGTTGTGCAACAGGCGGGTCCTGCTGCAGGGCCTCCTGCTTGCAGCGTTGGATGGCCTCTCACAGGCATGCCAAGCAGGCCCCCTCCTCACGCCGCTCGCAAATTGCCTTCATGTGCTGGCCCTCTACCTCCAGCAATTCGTGGCGCTTCTGGCCCAGCTGGCATTCCAAACTACGACACGCCTCCTCCCAGCTGAGCAGCGTCGTCTCACAGCCTCATAATTCCGCCTCTGCTGCCTCAGCCATGTATGCCTGGCAGTCACGCTCCTGTTCCCAGCTGGCTGGCTCCTGCCGCTCTTGCTCCGTGGACTCCCATGGCTGCTCCCGGTCTTGATGGTTCCACTCCCGCTGCTCGTCAAGCTTGCGGCGCTCCTCAGTGAGCTGGGCCTCCCAGCTGTGGCATGCCTCTTCCTGCTCCAACAGAGCAGCCTCCGTCCGCTGCCTTTGCTGGTTGTGCTCGCAGCCGTGGCTTCTCGTCACTGACGAGTGGGGAGCCCTTGATGGCCGGTGAGCAACAGGAGTCTGTTGTGGTGCCCACCCTCCTTGGTCTCTATTGAGGTTTTGGCGGGCAGGCAGGATGTTAAAGTGTACTTGAATGCTGCTTATGAATGTTCTATGAATGCATTATGAAGGTGCACTCAATGTTATATAAATGCATAATGAATGCATTATGAAGGTGCCCTTAATATAAAGCGTTACCGAATTGAGCTCACTGTGGTGCCGGTGGACATGCTGAAGCATGTTCGTTGTGCTATTTGTGTATATTATCGATCTTTTACAATGTTTGCACGTAGTTTTTGTCTTTACTGTGCTTTTTTCGCCGTTTTCGTTTGCGATTACCGGAAAGATAAAATGCTGCCACACCGCCGATTTAAGATCACAATGTTACCATTGTCAAATTCGCTCGTCATCTTGCCTTCGGTCAAAACCAAAAACTTACGTGAATACGCAGTAACATCTGACGTCGTGAAATCGAATGTAATATTACACCAGTTAGTGATGTGGTTATCCATTACAGACAACAGTCTGCAACGTGAGTGCCGGTATGGTCAGTCATTTCGTTACTGTCAGGAACGAATCCTTGAACGACTGAATACTCGTAACGATTCGTTACACACTGTTATTTGTTACTAACGTACTTGTTACTACTCAAATCTACACCACTAACACCAGTTTTTCTGTTAAGTAATGTACTGTGAAGTACTCCTAAGTAGCAATTCATTTCCCACATCAGCCGATTTAAATCGTCATACATTTAAATTGATTTTTAATCGTTTCGCGATTCATCGTTACATGCCTACTTGTGGGGCAGTATTGCTGAACAGGATTGGATCTGAAATGTGATTGCCTGTCTTCACAACCTGTTTCCTGCCAGTTAAAAAGTTATGAATCCAGTAGCAGGGAGACGGTGGAACATTTCAGAGTCCTCAGTTTTTCAAAGAATAGATCTGAGTTGATCTAGCTGTATTGAAAGCAGAGCTGATGTCCAAGAATTGTACATTTATTTCATAAATATACATGTAATGATAATGTGTCTACATTTATTTCTTAAGCAGGAACATCTTGATATGCCAATAAGAAATGTCAATACTGTTGAAATTACTTATGTATCAGCCATTGTGTGTGGGAACTACAGACACTTTTTATAGATTCACCACTAAAAAATTGTATGGCTCCCTTGGGAGTCATGAATAAAATGCCAATGCACATAAATTGTAGGTATTTCCATGTATTAAACATATATTAATAAGTTATAAGAATATTTTTTGCCGTACATTCATGAAAATTAGCAGCACTCTGGTTCTAATTGAAAAAAGCAAAAAAAAACATCCTCTTTGGAGTGTCTTTGTGTTATATTAACATGTTTTTAACACACAAAGTAGCCATAATCAAAACAGTACATCATGTCATGTTGATTTAATTGACGCTTTTACATTATGTTCTTATTTTTCTAGCCAGATCTATGGGGCCTGATGACTCACTGTGGATTATCCGCCAAGCAAGACATAATCTGAAGGTATAGCTTTAAGGGCCTAATATTGGCATAGCTCTGCTACATCCTTGGCATATAAGAAAGCCAGAACAGTGAAACACTTCAGGAAAGCTTAGTAATTTTATATTATGTTTATCCCTGGCAGTCCCATGTGGTGGTGTTTTACTGGTCTTTTGGTCTTCAGGGTCAGAGTCTCTCTCCTGTGCTGAGAATGACTGGTGCTGTGTGACACACCAAAGCTGTCCACTTGAATGCCTGCATGCTTCTTCCATTGTAATATATATTTTTTTCATTGTAATTGGCACGTGACTGGAGGCAATCCTGCACTGTTGGTCATTGCGTTATCCTTCTTCAGAAACAAATTCAATGTTAAAATGTCTTTTGTGCGAGTAGGAGGGGCAATTCCAGTGACACTGAGGGTAGCTGCACTGTGAAGATGCTGTCCATTACAGTTGTCCCTAAATTTTCATCGTATTAGAGATATTTTTAAATAAATTATTCTGGACCCAAAATAAGGGGTTGGAAGATGTACAGTATGGATGGATAACTCATTTTGGCTGGAAATGCAGCTTGCCCACTCAACTGAGGCCAGTTATTTAATTGAAGGGCGAGTACAAAAAATTGAATAGTAGCCTGTTGACTAGTAAACAAATTGCATGTCAGCCACTACTTTTTAATTTGCAAAATTATTAAATTTCGGTGCTGATTTTATCACTCTGTTAGTTTGAACCAGCTAAGGCATGATGTAAATATGTAAATGTGAACTAAAGTATAAATAACTAAATAACAATACAATGCAGTATTACTGTAATAAGTATTTGTAAATGCTAGCTCACTAATTTGCAAAACTGGCTAGTGTCATATGTCCGACTCCAGTGTCCAGGAGCCTTTGTGGATCTTCAGTGCAACCAAATATACTTCATAGATTATCTTCACCTGCTACCCATTTCCTACACAAGTAGTTAAATATCCCCTAGACTCAGATCAGTACCTATATTTAATATGTGATGGTGAATTGACTCTTTCTGAAGCATTGAGGCTTACAGCCAAATGTTTTGCCAAAAGGTTCATTAAATGAAGCTTCATTTAACACAGTGTACACTAGTGACACATACTGGTGGATATAGTGATGGCAGAAATGGGGCTTCTGAGAGATAGACACAACTGAGACAAATGATTTACAATCTTGTTCTTTCGAAGAATTCAAACCATTACATCATAGAAACATATAGTTGCCTGCATGGACACTGTCTTGGAGAAATGTGCAAAAAAGAATGCATGGGCTTTTATTAAAGGCATATTCAATAAAAGCTGATTGAATACTACTGGGTGTGGAGTCTGCATGTTCTCCCCTTGTCGTAGTGGGGTTTCCTCCAGGTACTCTAGTCCCCCCCCCCCCCCAGTCGAAGAAAGCATGCTGAAATGAAATGCAATTACCATACTGGCCCTAGATGTGAATGTACGAGTGAATGATGTGTAAGTGTGTCCTGCGATGGGATGGTGTCTCATCTTGGATTGTTCCCTGCCTTGCACCCTGCAAACTGTTTTTTACTCAGCCATTCTTGAGTGCTTTTAGTTGTATGTTTTGGGTCATTATTCTGTTGGAGGACCCATGACCTGCGACTGATGCTGGGCAGTATGTTTCACTCCAAGATGCCTTGGTAGTCTTGAGTCTTCATTGTGCCCTGCACAGATTCAAGGTTCCCGTGCCAGATGCAGCAAAGCAGCCTCAAAACAAACCAGAGCCCCTCCGTGTTTCACAGTAGGTATGGTGTTATTTTCTATTAAAGCTTAATTTTTCTTTCTTTAAATATAGAGCTGGTGTGACTGGCCAAAAAGCTTCAGTTTTGTCTCATCTGTCCAAAGGACATTCTCCCAGAAATTTTGGAGCATGTCAACATGGATTTTGGCGAATTGCACTCTGGCTTTTTATGTTTTTCTGTCCTCCTGGGTCTTCTTCCATGGAGCCCATTATTGTTCAAAATGTGATGGATGGTGCGATCAGACAGTGACATACCTTGACCTTGGAGCTCAGCTTGAATGGTTGTTGATGGTTTCCTTGGCTCTTTTTCTACCATCCACACTGTCCTTCTGACCAACCTGGGGCTGCATTTCCTCTTGCGTCCACGTCCTGGGAGGTTGGCTACAATCCCATGATTGTATACTTTTTAATAATATTGGCAACTGTGGTCACATGAACATGAATCTGCGTGGAGATGGTCTTATACCCTTTGCCTTTAACATGGTTATCTATACAGTAATCTTGTTTCTGAACTCCTCAGACAGCTCTCTCCTTTGCTTTCTCTGGTCCATGTTCAGTGTGATGCACACAATAATACCAAACAATGTTCTGTCACTTTAAATAGGCTGAATGGTTGATGAAAAGCTGAAGGTACCTGTGATATTAATTAAGGTTAAACACTTAGTTTGAAACAGCCTCATCACAACACTCAAAATCCTCAATCCGACCAAAACTACCTATAAAACATGTGTGGCTTTACTTCCTTGTATCAAGAATTCAAAACTCAAAGTAAATCAATAAAATGTCCCTTTTGGAAGCAATGTGTTGTTTGTCATCAAATGATTTTCTAAAAATGATACAAGTCTCAGGTGTTATGTGCCTCAGTTTCGAACATAACATCAGTAGGCATCACTCTCCTTACCGAGTGATTCCTTTGTGATTTCCCTGGTCTCTGTTACCTGTGTTTTCTGAACTTACTGTATGTCTGAATTTTCAATTTTGCCTTTCGGATTGTGATTCTGTTCTGCTACAGCATAGCTTCTGACATTTTTCCTGATTATTGACCCTGGGATTTGCATATATTTGAGGAATAAAAACTAGGAGTAAGCAAGTACAGGATTATCTGTACGTGTTCAGTCAACAAAATTATCTGTATCTGGAATGGGTGTCACTTAAGAGATGTGGCTGTGGTTTATCCTGGGAGTTGGCAACTTCATGGATATTCCAGTGTGAAAAAGTCTTGTCAGAATAAATATGACTCTTATTTAACATTCACCATATACGTTTAGTATGTTGCACTGAGAATTCATATACAATACGTATATGGCCATATATCAATATGTATCATGTATGATCATATGCCATGTATGTACTATATAAACCAAATATGAAAGCAGGCATAATCATATATCCAAAAAAGAACAATACCATTTTTCAGTATGGATGAACAGGGTGTTGTTTTTTTTCTAACATGGAATTCTCTGACAAAATCAATGAACTACAGCTGTTAATATGCTGCAAAAAACACTTGGCTCTCTCTTTCATTTTCTGTTTTATGAAAACTGATACCTGACTGGACCTGATCGGACCGGATTCTGCAATGGACTATTCTAGTTTTGCATTGTGCAAAGTGACCTGCGTCACTGGACGTTATTTCTCTATTAATGAAGGTTGGTGCAATGAGGTGGGAGTTCTTTTTAAATCCTACTCACCTGACCTAGACCTGTTATGTCACGGCAGGGGATGATGCAGGCAGGGAAAAGATGATGATCCATTGAGTGGCTCACGAGACAACAGGTGTTTATTAAGGAAACTGAACGCAATGGGGAAGGCACAAAATAAACAGACCACCAGGGGTCAAAAAAGGAAGCAAACAGGAAAAGCCAAGAGAAAAGAACAACTAACTACAAGAAACCATAGAATAACAACTGGGGAGCAGAGTAACACAGGGAGCAGAACCAGGCAAGGGAACAGAGTAACAACCACGCAGTAACATAACACAATGTCTAACTAGAGAACAGAGCAGGATCAGGCACTAACAAGGCTAACAAGACATGATAACAGGTGAGAATAATAACCAAATTAATCAATGAAAGCACAGAACAAGCAACAGGTGGAATCAGAAACAACACAGAAACTAAGAAACACACAACAGAGAAACTAGGAAACATAACAGACACTAATACTAGGAAACATGAACCACATACTAAGGATACAATGCAAGGATAATTAAAGCAGAATCAGAACAGTACATAAGCAAGGCAGAGCTTAACAGAGAAAAAAAGAAAATTAATAATAAACACTAGGGAAAAACAGAAAACAAATAATTGAACAAAACAGGCAAGGCTTGTTCCCGGCCAGCCTCAAACCCATAATTTGACAGTTCTTAGGCTCTGAGCCACATGATCAACCCACTGAGCTATGCGGCAGTCCAGGGAGCAAGGAAACACATTATGGCTGAAGGGCTATGAGACAGAGCTGATTAGAACACTACTGTGGTTCCCTGAAGCAAGTGCAACCTGTTAATTCAACACAAAACTACACAGTTACCCTACGAGTCAGATTGGGTCAATTTCATTATCTCCCTACTTATTTGAAGCCCTCTATCATCTGAGCAGTCCTATCTTCCATTCATTCTAAGCTTTCCCAGTATTATCAAGATGTGTTCGATAATCCTTTCCATGGCAGGGATGTGGGAAAACCTGCTTCTGGAGCATCATCAATAATCCTGGCTTTCTTCTGAATCCACCATTAAATTCTGTACCCTCACCAGTGGATAGACAGAACCTGAGCTTCTCACAACCAATGCCCTAGGCATGTACCGAAACCTCCAAACAGAGATGGCATGGCTTGAATTGGAGGAATATATCCAACTGTCAATTTGTTTGGGCAACCTGGAACAAGCCCATTGCCCACCAACTAAAACCAGTGCAACTTGCTTTCAGGAACCATACCCATACTCTCGACCATTCCTTTGCATCACATCCGAGCAGTTCAGAAGAACCCCCCTCACTTCAACTGAGCGATGGCCATGCCTCATAAGAGCATAAGAAATTTACAAACGCGAGATGACCATTCAGCCCATCAAGCTCGTTTGGGTAGAACTTAACTAACAAGTCAGAGTTGTTAAAATCTTATCTAGCTCTGATTTAAATGTACCCAGGGTTTTAGCTTACACAGTGCTAACAGGAAGACTATTCTATACTCTAACTACATGCTGTGTAAAGAAGTGTTATAAGTGTTAAAGAAGTCTCTCTCACCTGTGTTTTTACCAAAGTGCCTGAGTCTCACTCAGCCATCACTTTTGTATGCTTGTGATCAATAAGTTCTGCCCATCCCATTCAGCTAACCCTTTTCCAGCTTTTCCTCACAAAGTCTCCCCCTGATCCTGTTGTCATAAGACACCCAAGGCTGTGCCAACATGACCCCAGATCTCCTGGCGCACAGGAGAAATCATGGCTTGTTTCATGACCTGCCTCTGACTACCTGTCTTTTCTACTTCAGTCAATAGTTCCAAAATTGATCATGAGATTCTCACCGTCACAGAATACCAAGATTACTCCTTGACATCCAGAGAAGTCATTTGTAAGTTACCTACAACTTCCAGAACCTCACTCCTCACCTGCTCAAAAAATAGTGTCCAGTTCTGGATCATCAGCAAAGTGACGCATGGCATTTTAAGATTTTCCCAGTACCACTGAGTACTGCATAGGACAAGGGATCCATGCAGCTAGTTCTTACCGCAGGAGCCCACCTAGGACCACAGATATAATTCTAGACATATGATTGGGCTAACACTTTCATCCTTGAAATACTAGTGTGGGTCTGGTGTCGGAGCTTTGTGCCAGTCGTCAGGTTGTGATCCTAATACTTGTGTCCAAATGGCAGGCACAGATGTCAAGGGGTTCTGTAATGCTTGGCACACAATATAATGATCCTCTCTTGATGTGGTTTGTCTTGGGCAACCAGAACCTTCACAACGTGTGTGTGGGTGCCCACTGGTTCCAAAATCTGGCGAATGTGACATCTGCATGCCCCACATTACAGGCGATTGCACGATATGACTACCTGGCCTCATACAAACCCAGAATGCTATCAAACACCGTCAAGTGCTGGTAATGCTGTCCAATGCATCTACGAGGCATCTTCTATGTCTGGTGACTAGACATGCCAGCTCCTTTCAAATCAAATCATTTACATACCCATCGTTGGTCTGCATGTGTACAAAATTACATCCAAGTCAGACCATTACTTTTGTGTGCTTAACTTTTTTTGTCATTGAGTACATATTAGTCATTCACTGAATTACGCTTACCTCATGAGTGAGGTGTGCGCAAACCTCCGGCAGCTAATGCAGCGCGTAACTGACAGGAGGACCCAGTTAGTTGCTCTGCACAAGGCGGAGGGTGCCGACCCAGCCGTCCTCCCGAAGACAGTCCCACCTCCGCTGACAGCCAGTACCTAGAGAAAAAAGAAGAAGAGAAAAGAGAAGAAACCATCAGATGAACCAACAGTCTTCCTGGGGTCCGTCTCTTTCACCAGCTTCTCTCCCCGCCAGATATCGGGAGGTACCCCCCTAGATCCAGAATGTGGCAGGGATCACCATGAACGTCACCGCCGTGACTTCCCCTCAGGTACCCAAAGCCTGTACTATGGCCACTGAGCTGCCACTATTAGCGGCCTACTATTTCTGGGTGGTGTGCCTGGCGAATAGGGGGACCAGGGCCATGTGGGACGCTATCCCGTGGACTACAAGGTGTCTTAAAGGGGCAGCGCCGTCTTTAATGGCACCAACCCTGGTGGCCATAGTGGACGTTCCTGACCTGCCCGTCGTTCCTGACCTGCACGTCGTTCTTAATCTGCCTGTCCCGCCTGTCTTGCCGGCGCCTGTCCTGCCTGATCTGCCAGTTTTGCCGGCGCCTATCCTGCCTGATCTGCCTGTCCCACCAGATCCCAACGCGACTACTGTGGCCCAGTGAGACTCCAGCTGTGGCGCCCCTGCTGGCACTGAGTCGGCAGTTCCTGTGGCGCCCCCTGCTGGCACTGAGTCAGCAGTTTCTGCATTGCAACCCAAGGCGCCTGCTACAGCCCCACTTCCTGCTGCGGCTCCTGCTGTGCCTACGGCTTCTACCACAGCTCTGCCTGCACCCTAGGTCCTGGTGCTACCTGCAGCCTCGCCTCTGCCTCCAGCTACTCCCGGGGTGCCTGCACCGGCCCCGCCTCCAGCTGCACCTGAGGCAGCTGCTACACCCCCACCTATGCTTGAGGTTCCGGGCCTCTGGCTACTCTACCTGCTACTGCGCCCGAAGGGAAGAGGACATAGTTGCAGGGATCAGGTCCCGCCCGCCATGCCCGCCGGCTCGCCTTCAGTTCCCCAGGCTCCTGCTTGGCTGTCAACTGCGGGGCCCCCGCTGATGCCTCGTCGGTCGCCTGCGGGTCCCCCCAGTCCGACTCATCACTCTCCTGCGGGTCCCCCCACTCCGGCTAGCCGGTGGATGGCACCTCCTCCTACTTTGACTGTGCCGTTGGCTGCTGCAGCTTCCCCTCCCTCCTTGCCTTCAACATGGTCCCCTTCAGCTCCCTCCTTGCCTTCGCTGGTGTCCCCTCCAGTTTCCTCCTCTGTCCCTCTGGTGATCCCTCAGGCTTCCTTCTCTGTCTCCTGTCGTTGTTCCCTCCGGCTCCTGCCTCACGGTCCCCGGGGTCTCTCTAGCTTTGGCCGCTCAGTCGCCTGCGGCTCCTCCGGCTGCCGCCTTTCGCTCACTGGGGCTCCCTTTGTTCCTCCGCCCTTCTCCTTTCTGCCTCCTGTTTCTGCTTCTCGTCCCTCTGTGTCTCCCATGTTCACTCCTGGTCCTTTTGTTTCTCCGTTTTCTGTTCCCTCTGTGTCTCCCTTCTTTGTTTGTTTGTCCGCGTTCCCTGTCCTGTGTCAGGTTCTGTCATGGCTGATGCCCCTGTGTTAGCTTTGTGTTTCGGTCCTGTTCCCTGTGCCCAGGTAACCGTCTTGTTTTGTTTTCCAGGTTTGTCTTGTTCCCGGTCTCGACCTGTCCACCACATCCTTTGGGGCACTCCCGGAGTGCGTGCCTTGGGGGGGG
>JAODKF010000116.1:25276697-25306107 GCA_026779585.1 Mormyrus proboscirostris | reverse complement strand
AAGTACCCCAAGTGGTTTGGCACTTTTGGTACTCGAAATTTCGGTACTGGTACTCAACCGGAAGTCAATGGAAAAGCAAAAGTACCGTACTTTGTGCGGTGGAAAAGCGGGCCATGTCCAACAAAGCAGAAGGGGCTTTTGATTGGGTGCAATGAGCAAAAGGCAACTACAACTGAATGCCAGCACCTTTTGGTGGAGGAGGTATACCACCAGGAAGAAGCAGTCAGATGTGCCATAGAAATATATCAAGCCAAGCAAGGCTGCTGGATGTGGTGGGAGGGCATTGAGAGGAGGAAAATCTCATGAAATGAGAAGCTGTGGAGCTTGGAATCAAACAGGCTCAGCTTCATTATCAGAGCCATGTCTGATTTTCCACCCTTTCCCACAAAGTTAAATTTCCAGATGTGAGAGGATGCAGCCTGTTCCCTGTGTACAATTCCGGCAATGCCCACACTCATCATAGTTGACTGCAACAATCAGCTGCTGAGGTGTATGGTAGCTAAAATTGAGCATTAGAGAGTAACCGCTAATGTCATGCCTCCCAATTCCCAGGCAATGGTCCCACAACCACCATTTTTTCATCCAGGAAAATGAGAAACTGGGGATAACCTCTTTACTTCTGACTTTTGCCCACTGAACACAGCCAAGGCCTGGAAAATGTGTTGAGCTTAGCCAGAGACTCAATTTTCCATAAAAAATTGCAATGACTAACCTTTAAACGGATCTGGTTCTGTGGTCCAACGCTTGTTAGCATGTCTTCATCTTTGAGCTGACGGTCCCTGGGGAGAATGCTGCAGATGAGGCATTCGACTGTACACTACAAAACTACAAAATCCTAACCTTGCAGCAGGAACCGAGGAGCAAGGCTGGAAAGTATAGGATTATTGAGTTGAAGTGGAACACAGTGGCTTTGTAATCAGTTTCACCGCAAAGCTCCTGAGCAAAGTAGGAGTTAGAGAGCAGGTCCACTGAAAGGCAAATAAAGCACTCACCAATGATGCTGAAATGAACAGTCACCGGCTAATAATAATAATAATAATAATAATACGAAGAAAAATCCTACCAAATACAATGGGTTACAACACTGCATGCTTGGACCCAAATAAAAATAAAGAATAATAAAGGTATTAAAAAACACAGTAAATTTAAAATATGCCCCAATCGTCCCCAAACCACAGGCAACTGCTGAAAAGGAGCTGGAGGACCTGCAGGTGCGAGTTGAGTCGAAGCCTGGGGGAGCAAAGGCGAGCCAGGGAGTTGGATGGGTGGTGTTTGACTCAGGCATTGGTGTCCTCTCCCTCTCTGAGAGACCAAGAGAAAGGGACTCGGCTGGGATCCACCACAATGAGGCGGTGGTCAAGGTGACCTACCGGAGGGGTGTTGAGGTACCATTACCCTGATCCCCAAAGGGTCCCACTCAAGCTCCTCCTCTGGCTCCACTAAGGAAGGAGGAGCGGTGGTCAGGCCAGCATTTCATGATAGAATAACAAGACTCCTTGACTCCTGGTCCTCTTTCCCCATTCCATGCCCCAGCGGACGTTACAGAATGACCAGACTACCAAAAAAGATGCCTCGCCGCATGGAGGAAAAATACCTTAGTCTGGTGGACAAGGTGATCTACTGGCTCCAGCAGCCCGAGGTGAGGGAGGACCCAGATGCCAGAGCTCTTGCTTTCCGGTCGAAGGAGATACTAAAAGAGATCTCCCCATCGGAAGACTCGCACCACACGGAAGAGGTGCAGCAGAACCTGGCACAATTAAGAGGCGGAGCCGCTGCAGCAATGATACGGCAGGTATGATTCTTGACCAGGTTGTGTTTGCCTCACCCCACTACTTCACCCACACCTGAATTTTGTCTCCCCCTTGCTTCACCTGAGCCCCAGGTTCATCTCCCTGGAGCTTTGCCTGTGCCCCAGGTTCGTCTCCCCGCTACTTTGCCTATGCCTAAGACCCTGGCGAAGAAGTTCTTTGCCCTTCATGGTTTGTACTGATGGTTAATAGAAGAACTGGAAGATCTGCAGAACTCTCCGGAGGCTGCCTCGCTCCACTTGTGGTGGTTCTTGTTGTGCCAGACGGCATACGGAGCGCAGAAAAGGCGCAGGAAATCAGGAACCGGGGGCAAACTAGGGGTTTAATAGACACAGGGACAAGGGGAGCAAGCAAACCATGGACTGACATAACAATGACCGACTGGGGAAACAAACTGAAACGGGGACTAAATTCATTGAACTAATGACAGTAACCGGAAACAGCTGATAAACACAGGGAATCCACATGGGGTTAATGAGGGGGCGTGGTACACGAGAGGAACAAACGATCGGGGCATGACAGTTCTGGCTACAGCCCCCGTGGTTCTTGCTCCTGTCTCAGTTCTCATGCCCCCAGTTCTTGTTCCCAAGGAGGTCCCTGACCATTGGACTATCGCTCCTCCCCTCTTAGTGGAGATAGAGGGGGAGTTCAAGTGGGATCCCTCAGGGATTTCCCTGAAGACTGCCCTAATGAACCCCCCTGGTGGGTCATCCTGATCACCACCCCAGCATGGCAGATCCCGGCCAGGTGCCCGTCTCTTGGTGTCCCGCAGAGGGAGAGAATACCTGCACTGGAGTCAGATCCCACCTGCCCTGTCTCCCGCCTTGCCTTCAGTCCCCCTTTCTTTAGCTTGGCGGTCGCCTGTGATTCCCCTGGCTCCTGCTTGACGATCACCTGTGGTTACCCCTGTGGTGACTTATCGGTTGCCTGTGGTCCCACCTTGTCGGTTGTCTGTGCTTTCGCTGGCTGTGGCTTTGCCTTTGTCTGCCGCGGCTTCTGCTCCCTCCTCACCTCCTCCGGTGTCCCCTTCGCCTCCCTCCTCTAGCAGGTCACCGAGGGTCCCTCCGGCCTCGCAATCGCCTGTGACCCCAGTGGCTCCTGCCTTCCACCTGCTAGGGTTCCCTCCGGCTCCCTGGTTCTCCCCACCCTTCGCCTCTTTGCACCCTGGTTTAGTGCCCCATGTGTTTACTCCCTGTCCCTCTGTTCCACCTTTGTTCCCACCTGATCCCTTTACTCCTCCTTTTGTTGGGGTGCTCCCTGCGGTTGTTCCTCTGTTGTCTCCTCCTTTGGTGTCCTTGGGTTCTGTGTTTCCATCTCTGCTGCCCATGTGTGTTTCTGTATTCCATGTGCTTTTCCAGTTTGTGTCCTGGTTGATGTCATTGTCCTTATTTTGCATGTTGGTCCAGTTCCCGATGCCTCGTTGATCCTCCTGGCCCCTGCCCTCCTTTCTATCCTGCTTAGTGAGGCCCGGATGTTGTGAGACAGGCTGCTCCTGCCGTGAGGCCTCCTGCTTTCAGGGTCGAGCAGCCCTGCACAGTTGCTCCTGCACTATGATATGGGTAGCCTCTCGCATATGTGCCAAATGGGCCACCTCCTCCCGCCACTTGTGGAGGTCCTTCATGAGCAGGGTCTCCAGAGTGAGGCATGCCTGCTCGCAGTCCCACATCGCAGTGTCCACCTCCTGCAGCTCACGGTGCTTCTGGGCCAGCTAGGTTTCTAAATCATGACACGCCTCTTTCAAGCTGAGCAGCATTATCTCGCAGCTCCAGAATGCCACCTCCACTGCCCCAACCAGACATGCCTGGCAGTCGTGCTCCTAGCTGGCCTGGTCACTGTGCAGCTGCTCCACCTGCTGCCACCCCTGCTCCACAGACTCCTGTAGCTGTTTCCGATCCTGCTGGTCCCACTCCCACTGCTCATCCAGCTCATGGCATTCCCAGGCTAACCGGGCCTCCCAGCTGCAGCATGACTTCTTTCACTCATACAGAGCAGCCTCAAACTGCTGCCTCTGGTGGTCATACTGTACTCACACCCACAAGATCACGCTGCGGTTTCTTGTGGCTAATAAGCAGGGAGCACTCGATGGACGGTGAGCGGCCAGAATCTGCAGGAGAGCCTGCCTTCCTCGCTTCATGACATTGCCGTGTCCGATGAGTATCCAGCAGACTGGCAGGAACATTTCAGGGCATGCTGTGTGGGTCCAGTACATCTAATAACTCAATAGTACAAGTATTAACAGTAACAACAGTACAAGGGGCTATATACAGTTGCTCGTAAGCATACTGGGATATACAAATCCCACCAGCGCTATAATACTAAAACCAATATGGTCAAATAAGACTCATATGTGTGTTCTGACACCTTTGTATCATAGACGGCATTAACTTTCTTTTCAGCAATTTCTGCTATGGTAGCTGTCCTGTGGGACTGGACCAGACTAGCTAGCCTTTGCTCCACACATGCATCAGTGGTCATTGAGCTTTGGGCCCCCAGGGCTCTATCGCCAGCTCACCAGTTGGCCTTTTTTGGACCATTTTTGATAGGTATTGGCCTCTGCATATTGGGAACACCCCTTAAAATCTGTTTTGGAGATGCTCTGATGCAGTCGTCTATCACAATTTGGCGGTAGTCAAAGGTGCTTTGATTCTTACACTTCCTTATTTTTCCTACTTCCAATACATTAATGTTCAGAACTGACTGTTCACTTGCCTAATATATAATGGCACCTGTGACAGGTGCCATTGTAACAAGATAATTAATGTTATTCACATCACCTGTCAGTGGTTTTAATGCTCTGGCTGATCAGTGTATGTAATGAAATGTCTGAAACACATTCAAGTAATGCCAGTGTTGACAGTCTAGGTTTGTTTGAATTAACACATACATGATATACATGAGTGCAGATGATGGACTGGTGTTATTGACATATTTAAATGTACCCTATCAATTTCATATGAAACTTTGTGAAATAAAACAAATCTGACAAAGATCTATCTTATTTTTTTTTCTTCAAAACATCCTTTTATATAATTATTAATTGTTTCTTCAGTTTCCATTCTGGGAATTAAGGAGAATAAAAAAACATGTAATGATATATGTATGGAAATTGTATGGAAGCTTGTTTCCACTACATGAAAATAAAATTGCTTAATTGTGACTCTTTTTCATAACTGTGGCTTTATTTCCGAAAATTGCGAATTTATTTCTTGGAATTCTGACTTTTTAGCTTTTTTAAGTGCTAGACTTAAGCTCCTGATGGAAGAATAGGGTTATAGGTTTGTATACTCAAACATTTGAAGGGTGCGCATGCTAATACCTCAGAAAGTTAACTATATTCCTCATCACATTTTTTTTTTCTCAAAGAACCCTTTCTGCGAAGTCTAACACACTACTATTAACCACTTTATATAATAAATAATTTGAAAACAAATTTTATAAAGGAACCAAAAATTTTCAGCTGCATTTATAGAAGTTGGATGCATTGTGGATAAAAATATGTCGTTGAACATGCTGTTATGAATTTTTCATAAGTCACATATTCATCTGAATTTCTATTGATGAAATGACATTGACTCACCATTGAACAGATGATAGACTAATGATGCAATACCAGGACATGTAAAATAAAAAACCTAGTTTACTGTATTCATTTAGCATAAGAGGTCAGAGGACAACTTTATATTAATGCCATATTTTATAAATATAAAATAGTACTAGCAGTATTTTTTTGCAGATTCAAGGATGCATAGTGAGAGGCAGGAAAACCATTAAATAATAATGCGAGCCAGATGGGTATGTTATTTTATGTGTTTAGGAGTAAGGGCTAGTACAGGACTTATATTATGTAAAAAAAGACATGCTAAACCCCAAATAACTAGCATTCATAATTAAAATGAACAGAAGTTCAATATATTTTTTTAAAATATGAAAGGGTGCGGCAGGGGGGCTCCGAAGCACTGTAGCGCTATTGCTCCATAACTCTTGGTTGTTGATTTTAATCCTGCCCCTTCTCTTCAACATATGTGCCCCTAATATTGTGTGGCTCTCCATCACTTGCACCCTGTGTTGTTTGTGTTGTTTGTGTTGTTACTTGGGTAACCTGCAGGACTCTTGTAACACTAAAATGGATGAGGCTGAGAGATGTATGGATGGATGGAAATAAAAATTCCTAAAAAGTTACGGTGTAGCAATGTATGCCCGTTGGAATATTCACGAATGAGAAGTTTTTGGAATGAGATGATTTACTGACAAAGAAGTATGGAGTACAAAACACATTTACTTTTCCAGGTAACTTTAACTTCAAAAGTTAAGAAAATAAAATTCTATGGCAGGATTCTTGGTATAAATAGATATAGAACAAGTCCCATAATTTCGTATGAAATGTGAGATAAAATGTGATATTTTGTCTAAGTCCAGGGAAAAAAATCATCCGCAAAAACGAAAGTGTTTTTCCGTTGCATTTGGCACCCTACAAACAAGAACCTGGACATTTCACAGTTCTGGAGTTCTGTGAGTCAAGAAAACCTGATAACAGGTGGTGTAGTGGGCTGGCAGATGGTGGTGCTTGTTAGAGGCTCTGGCTTTATGACCAAATAAACACAGGTTCAAATACCAAAGACTGAATTACTACTACTGTACACTGGAAGACAGTTTTGTTTCCCAAATGAATGGATATAAGTAGTCTAAAACAAACTGTATTTCTCACAAGTTAATTTGATTAATAGCATGTCTTTAGAAAACAGCATAGTTTTTTTTTCTTAAATAAGGGAATGAAAACCTTCAAAAGACCTTGGGTTTCTTAGTTGTGAGCAAAAGAATTCTGGGGAAAAAAAACAACACATTTTCACATCAATATCAAAAGTTTGGAGCCAAGTGGTGTTTCAGAACCTGCCAAGCTAATGAAGGCCAACACAGGGCTGACAATAATCCTTTTCTCTTTTTATTTTTAATCACTTTTTTGTCACATTTGTCACATTTAGGTGTATATCGTAGATTTGTAGTTGTAGGTGTAAATGTTAAATCACACATTTTCAACAGTGTCCTATTAAACTGAAGCTATGCATGTTCCCAAGTATTTTATAGTTTGATAAAAGTCTCCATAGGTCAAAAACAAATTTAGCTACTTATGTGGTCATGTTATAAACAGTCATGTGCGAAGCCAAGCAGGAATACAAGTAATGTAGATTTTTGGCTATTTATATATCTGTATAGGCCTAGTGATATTTTGACTGAATGTAAAATATTCTTGACAAGATTTTCTGCATCGAATTGCTTCTTACAGTGAAATGTGATCGAATTTATCTTTCATATCAGTTTCTAAAGTGCATAACGTTTACAAAACTACAAAGACTGAATGAATGGATGAAATTGACTGACAGAATGAATGGAGGACTGAATGAATAAGTGATCAACTGCATAAATAAAATGAAACCACATATACTATATTACCACATTTACCCTACAGGTATTATGTGTCATAATGTAACCGAAATAGAAATTCCATAAACAAATCCGTTTACACAACCACTGTGGTAAATTCTTATTGAATAAATCATCTAGAAATATATTTTTACAGCTTTAGGATCATTCTAGATTTCACGTTTCGCTGCCCAAACCTTATGCCTAGTTATAATTGTTATTTATAGCTATTAATACATAATGCATTTCAGTGATAGATTCTCTACATGGCTGTTAAACACTAGATACATCGCTTTTACGGCCACGATCATTCTTCGGCGCTAGGATCCTGGGGATGCGCTGCGATTCTCCATCCCCTCCCCTCCCCTCCCCTCCCCTTCATCTAGGTTTTTTAAAGTCGCTGCCAGACCCCAGCTCACATGTTAGCTACTTCCTGGATGGAAGAATGGGAAGCTTCCAGCGCAGCTCTAACAATTCCCTTTCTGTTATTGCGAGAAGCGCTGCATCTCCGTCTTGCATAGACGAACACAGCTAACCAGAGAACTGTCCTCTACATCCCCGCTAAAGGAGCTGAAAGGGCTGCAAGCACGATTGTGCCTGACATATTTAATCTCCGAATTTAAAGGAACTGCTTGCATTAGGGAGATTTTGAAGAAAACTTGTTCTGTTCATCTACCGGTGATATTTAAAATATTTAACAAAACCGAAGCTTGTAACAAAGTTCATTACACTGACACGGCGGCTGTGTTTACTTGTTTTGATTTTTTAAATTTCCTTTATCGAGTAATTTTGTACACTTTGTCAGCTGTTGCCTTTCACTCTCGATGAGTATTGTGACATGCGGAGACTACTGGAATCGTGTTGGTGGATCTCGTCTTTAATTTTCTCATCTTTCGTGCTCCTCAGGGCCGAATGTCATCCTGGTAAGTTTTGTGATTTACAGTTATATTTCCCAAGGCTGCAGTATAATTCATTTTAAATGTCCCATTAAACTGAAATAGTTCACAACACGACATTTTAAAATTCAGTTAACATAATAAAGCTATTCCTCAGTCGTTCAATATTATTAATAACATACTTGAACCAAAGCTGTTCACTAAAAAGGTGACTTTAGATAACTGCTTGTCTAACTGAAAGGAACATTTTAGTAAATTTATTATTTTTTTTTATGACTGTGGACTACTAATGACAATAATCACGCCGGCTCCGTTAATTAATTTAAAATCCACGTCTAAGGATTAATTTCTTGATAAAATGTTTAAGATAACGATGTAGCTTTCCTTAGTAGGCTGCATTTATCATATGTTTCAATAGAAAGAATTTATGAAATATTGTTTGACAGTTAAAACGCAAATAACAGTTGCGCCAGATATTACATAAGTGGTGGCAGCAATGGTCCTAATGTCATTTTTAAGTAGCGTGCAATGTGCATGTTATTTATATGAAAGTGACGTATAATAGAGAAATTCATATAAACATCGTCTAAAAATATAGACAAAACACAAGTAGATGCGGGTTCGACTTGAACCTTTCAGGTGCGCAGATATTTACGTGGTTTTAGGTGTCAGTTTCATAATATTAAACACCGTTTTCCTGCTCGTGTTCCGGACCTTTCGATGCCAAAAAAACCTCAATGAATTCATTTGTTTTGGCGCAGTGCTTTTTCTAGCAGAATCCCGAGTAGATGATGACCGATGAGTTGCGATTATGTTGCAATGGTGCTTGTATCCGCCTCGCCGCCTATTGTATTCCGTCGGAAGGACGGGGACGTTTGCGGAGGTAATCGCCAACTCCGGCGGATTAGAGGAACGGAACATGTACGTCTACGTGTGTAATTTGTAAGTACAGAGATTACAGGAAGAAGGGAACTAACTGTTGGCTGGGTTTGGGTTAATGTTATCGAGGCATGAAATAAATTAGGGTGACCTTCATTAAAGGATTGAAATATACTTTGAGGATATATATATATATCTCCTCATGGTATATCTTGTATATATAAATAGTATTAGTGTGTGCCTGTGTGTCACATACACACCTGTTGAAAGAGTTCAGCTGTAATTAGGGCTGTGACAAGAAAAATCTGGTAGGTTAAGACCTTCCAGGCTGAACTTAACATACAGTAGTAAGGTATTTGCCATATGACTTGCTTTTTGCTGTAGAATTCTGTTATATCTAGTTATATTTTGTGATACAGAACTGGCCAGATGTTATCTGTTTTGAGGAGTAAGCATTATACCTTTTATGTTCTTTTCATTGATTTCTAAATCAATGCTAGATACTAGGAAATTATATTACCCAAATGAATGGGGCACGGGTGAGACAATATACACTGTAAATATTCAATATACATTAAAGTCAGCCATTTTAAACAAATGTAAAAATTAGACATATTATGCTCTCATGTGAAGTTTAAAATATTCAATACATATTATATCACGTCTTTTAAGCCATGTATGTATATGTGTATGTCACTTAAAAACACCACATTTTTCTTGAAAGAAAGAAGAATGAAACCCGACTGATATGATATTTTTCACATATTACTACTGCATCGTTCAGATGCAGTCTTTAAAAATGCACCCTTCTTATATGCAGTGCACCATTTGATCCTGAGATCAGACACTTTCCTGGTGTGTTAACTTGATTGGGCAAGGGACATGAGTTAGGGTGCTTCTAGGAGAGGGGGGTTCTGCTTCAAGCTACCTGACATGCTTCTGAGTATTGAATTTGTTTCCTGACCTTTCAGTCAGTCATCTCCGTCTTTCATCCTCTTCTGATCCTGCAGCGTAGCAGAGGAGCGATGAATCAAATCAGAGGGAGCACATAGGGGCACTCTACTGCCCCGTGATATGTCGCGGCTGCCAAGCACAGCCAAGCCTGCAGCCCGTGTGGGCTTCATTACACCAGTGATTTATGCCCCAGGTACATGATGGTGTCAATAGAAGGACAGAGGTTATAACAGTCAAGGACTTGCCTGTGTGCTGCTTGACATTGACATTGTTGTAGCTGGTGGGCTCAGTCGGGTGCAGAGATCATCAGGATGCCAACTTGTAGGACTTGCAGGAGGAACAAATGTCAAAGGACTTGCGCGAACATCAGCCCCTTGTAGCTACAAGTTGTCTGCGATTGGAAACTGTACAAATTCAGATTCCAGACTTTTGATTGCTGTCAGAAACACCGTATGTCATATATTGTGCAAGGCAACCCACTTTAACTCGTGTATGTGTGGGACGTGCTGTCTGGAGATCACAACAACCAAGGATTATATAAGACTACAGTAATATTGTCAGTAAATACAAAGCCAATATTTTCTTTTGTCTGCCTTGTAAACAAGGTGTATTAGGATAACGAAAATTTTCAAGTAAAAAAGTTTGCATAGGCCTATAAGCAATTTTGTTCTGCATTTTGATGCTATGAACTATTTGTATTTAATTGGGTCGTTGATATATTTCATGAAGTACATGAAAGTGCATTAGTATCTAAAACAATGATGTTTGTTTTGCTGGCAGTTTTGTATATGCATTTTTTATGCTGGGAGATCATAGTGGCTTTTTCCTGCTCTGAGCATATTACCGAAATGCTGCTGTGATTTGTACAGTACAGCTACCCCCATTCTTTCTCAATGTCTTTGTTTGGCTGTCAAGGCTGTTCAGGTTATTCAGTCTTAGAATTACACCTGTTCACTGATATGTGGCCACAGGTCTGATTTCTCCTCCAGTGCACAAAAGCTTAATTTGCACCTACCTTCATGGACCTTGTTCACTGTTCATGTTGAGCAATGTTTTATTACAGACATGCTGTGCTACCACAGCCCCAGTTTCTCTCAGTATATTCTTTGGGTAAATTATGTATGCCAGGAATTTGTATTGTATTTTTTGCTACGTATCAGGCTGCTGCAGGTCACTTATCTACCAGCAGGGTTTTTCAGAACTGGGGTGGACACTTGCAAGCCCACCTGGAATGAAAGTTGAAATTGCTGTTAGAAAAAAAAAAATAAATGAAGACCTTCCAGAGAATACGTATGAATCAGAACTCAAAAGTATCCTATGCATCTTTGCTATCTTTTCCATTAGATATGTCAGTGCTGCAAGAAAAAAAAAGATTACAGTGTCAATACAGAACTTTTTAAACATTGAAGTGGGGGTGCACCCCACACCCAGCACTGTCCTCTTCAAATATACAATAGCAAAAGTGAGCCGTGCAGAATGAACACGTGCACTGAGAGCTTTTCAAGGACCACTTGTGGAACAAAGGGGTATTTGTTATGCATTCGTGATTCTCCTGTCTTTCTCATGGTGTGCTAATAATGTAGAAGAAAGCAACGCTATGCTAATTCAAAGATTGAGTGATCACAAAGTTAATGCAAGCAGAAATCTATTGTTGGTCCTCCCATGTTTTTTGATTTTTTTTTTTGACCTGCGTACAGAGAGACAAGGTGAATGGCTAAAATTTACAAAGTAGTAAGACTGAAGCATTAAATTTAATGTAATAGACCGGTTCTCGTTATAAATTATTCATTTTTGGATCATTGTGGGGTGGCATGGAGGTGCAGTGGTTAGCACTGTTGCCTCACACCTCCAGGACCTGGACTTGAGTCTTGGCCAGAGTCCCATGTGTATGGAGTTTACATGTTCTCCCCATTGCCTCATTTCCACCAACACAGAGCCAGTGCTGGGCTGGTTCTCGCTTGATGCCTTTTGAGAACCTGCATGCATTTCCACTGGTTTTGAAAAAGAACAGAACAGAAATGTTACGTAGGCAGACGTGAAAGTGAAGTAAAGGTTAATCTGTATTTAATTTTTTTTTTTTTTAATCTGTTTTGGATTTTTTAAGTTTTTATAAGGTGCCGAATCAAAAAAAAAAAAAATAATTCAAAGTATGACTGGATGTGCTGCCTATTGCATGTATCCACTTTTGTGTCCATAATGGCTCCCCCATCTATATGTGTGAGTTTATTCTCGCTCGCTGTTTTACTGCTGTGTTTTAAAGAATTGCACAATAAAAGTCTGCTAAAAACTGAACTTTGCAGTCCGCCTCATATTTTATTTATTTGACCTGCGACATATTTCTGCTTTATTATTACATCTGGCCAATAGATCAATCTTTTGTTTTCCACAGAATAAAAAACAATGCAACATTGCATTATTTATGTCAATTTTAGTGTTATAGTGCAAGTTTATATTTTACGAAAAATATCTTATTTTCAGCAAATACAGTCCATAGTATTTTAAGCTGTTTTATAGCATTTTGTCTCCATAAAGTCTCCCCCGTCTGTGTGCATTAGTTTATTCCTGCTCGCTGTTTTACTGCTGTCCTACGGTACCTTCGTCCTGCTTCATCCATTTTCTTGCTTCATTTAGTCTTCTAGTAATAAAATAAATTTTATTTTACCTATGACGTAATTGTACTTTTATATATTATTACTATTTTTATTAATTGGCCAGATTGATTTTTAGTTTTTCACAGAATAAAAAAAAAAAACGATAACGATAAAAAACATTATTCCACTAATAAGCTGACAAGCAGTTTGACTGCCGGCAACGGCAATATCAAACTAAACTATATTGGTTATGGATTGAATTTTCTGGGTTTGTGGAAGGTTTGGGTGCAATAGCCCGTTCTATGGTACCATACTGGGGCCGTTTTCTCTGGCTCAGGGCAAGTTTTTTTGTGGTGGAAATGCGTGGAACTAGTTACGGATTGAGAAAAAGTCCAGCACCGGCACCATGTTGGTGGACACAAGGCACATGTTGTCATAGGGTTTCCTCTGGGTACTCCGGTCCAAAAACATGCTAAGGTGAATCGGAGTAAAAAATTGTAGGATTGAAAGTGTGAGTGATTGACACGAGTGTGCCTATGATGGCTTGGAATATCATCCCGGTAGGCTCTGGGATAGGCTTTGGGTCCCCCATGACCCTGAATAGGACAAGTTGTTACGGAAAATGGATGCATGGGTGGATTAATCAGTGTGTCATCCCTGTGCCTAAAAGGGGTCCATAAGCTATATGCAGTCTCAGTGTTATGTCATTTTTGTATGTGAAATGTAGGAGCCATTACAGGCAAATGGGAAGCTACAGGTGAAATTACCCATAAACCCCACCTTAAAAAATTTTAAAAATGTTCCATTTTAATATCAGCAAGTTTTGGCACCTTGTAGTGTGTTTTTATGTTCCTCAAAACCATAACAATGAACATACAGTGCCACAAATCTGAGAGACAAATTTTCCAAAATCCGATAATGGAAAAAAGGCTCTCATCAATTATAAGCATAGGCTTATACCTGCACAGTCCAGTAAACTTAACAATGTCTTTTAGAAAGTTTTCACATCATGAATGTAAAAAACATTTTTGTTCTTTTTTTTTTAGATTATGTTGCGATTTTGACATATTTAAATTTGTTTAGACCAAAGTATTATTTTGGTGAACAGAGTATAGATTGTTTGTGCTGGTTCGCATGGTTTGTGCTGCTCACATAGACAGTATTTGGTATCTAGTGAAAATGTTTTCTAAAGTGGCTGATTGCAAAGTTTTAATCTGTTTTCTTGTTTCAGATTCCACAAATGTTGCAGAATAGTTTAAACAATTATACTTTTCATTAATAAATGAAATTTTTATCACATTTTTATGATCCAAAAAATAAATCCCTCTCTCCCGTATTTTTATTCAATTTAAATAATTTAATTTATGACATGGTTTCAACTGGTAAACAATATTTCAGTATTAATATAGGTTACAGCTGGCACTCACTGTTTCTCTAACGGAAAACAAGAGCTGATAATCACAGGACAAGGTGCTCAGTGCCGGAATATTTTTTTTTCTCTCTAGCATGCGTTACACTTCCTGCTGTTGATGTTACCTTGATTCTTTGCATCTCAATAATTTTCACAGCTTAGTGTTATGTTAATTTTGGGGTGTTTTGTGTCTGCATTGATCTGTTAGTGCTGAAACCGAAACCTTATGATGGTAAACTCTGACAATAATATAATCCTAAAAGATTAAATTTTCATAAATGGAAGATTTCGAAAGCTAGGATCATTTGCACATGATAGTTAAAGTGTGTGCACACCACCAGAGGGAGTATTTTGAACAATAGTATGTCCTGGACAGTATTTTGAATTAATAGATAAAAGCATCATAGGATAATCAAATAGTTACTTTACGCTGCTGGTTCATAGTCAGTAATATTTAGCACATTATGCTTTAATGAGTATTTTTGTGTTGTGAAATTTTAACCAAATAAATCGTTTAATTAACTGTTTTATCATTGACTAAGCTACCTGAAGTTTTTAATGCCTTGTAACCACTGTCTGGCTGCCATTCTTCATCATTAAGCTGTGTCCCTGAAGATTAGGATGACGCTCTTCATCGTTTTAGCTGACTACATCTTCTCATTTAGCTATGTCGCCTTCAGCCTAATAATTTACCTCATGAATCCCAAGAACTTCAGTGCCACATGTGCTTCTCTGTGGTTTGGTGATGTGTGGCTTTAACTAACGGCAAGCAGGAGAAATCCAATTTCTAGTCTTTGTTGTTTTCCTGCTCTCTCGGATTTGCTGGTTGATATCACTTTGGGTCAAATCCAGATCCAGAGTAATGTTTAAAAATCAGATTTTTTTTTCCCTTTGTTGGCCCAGTTGGGGAGAGAGAAGTTCCCACAGATTGTGTCCCTGGGTACTCCACTCTGAGCGCTTGCACGAGCTGTATCCCACTGGGCTAGCTTCTGTGCGGGTACCCACTTTGTTTCCCAAGCATAAAATAACCACATGGCAAGAAGCAGCCTGTCACAGAGTCGGATGCTAGGGATTGAAGGATATCCTCATTAAATTCTTACAGCGTGGTTGTCTTTCCACTCCCAGTCTGCTCCGTAAGGTGGCACTGGGATTGGGGCTGGCAGACGCTGCTTGAGACAAGTTTGCCTTTCACCAGGGAGGCCCTTTAAGCTGTAATGCCCCATCTGCTAATAAATTGACGCTATTTATTCTTGATCACGAGTCCACTCTGCTGAATAAATAAAACTGATCCACAAAACAGTTGCCAGTTGGATATTGAATTCTGAGCTGGGATATTTGGGTGATGAAGTCGGTTCTCCCTAACAGAAGTGCAGCCTGGTAACTTGCTAAAGCTGGTGATACGGTGCCTTCGTCCTGCTTCGTCCTTTTTCTTACTTCATTTTAGTCATCTGTGCTTTAATACTTGATGAAATAGATGGGCACAGTGTTTAAAAGGAACCCCCGGTGCTTCCCACCTTTGGGTAATAATGTGTTTCGGTCCGTCTAGCTGAAACTTTAAAACGCTCCTGAGGCGGAACATAATACAGGCAGACTGGAGTCCTGTGGCTTTTTGTGGCGGTCGTTTTAATGTTTCACATCCGTCGTTCTCTTGAATATACAAGAAGAGAATTTCACTTAAAAAAATTACATTGTTACAAGAAATCCTGAAACACAATGACGGGAGGCGGTAAGTTGCAGCGTGTGAATGAAGGCCCTGGAGCTCAGGGGAGAGAAGATGTAAAGGGAGGGGGACCTGGTGCCTGGCCCCCGAAGAGGCACCGCCAGCGGCTTCCCTGTCAGTTATGCATGTTATTACTCTGTTCTTCATATCGTGGCCATTATTAAAAATAATCAGGGCTGCATCATGGAACTGATGAAAGGCATTGGTCCCGACACACTGTTCTTACCCTGAACCATCTATGCTACGTACACGTTCTTCCATCTGTTGATAAACTTTGACCTTTTTAAGGTGAGTTATTACTTCAGGCTTTCTGGAAACTGCTTGGTACTGATGCTACGGGCATTTCCTGTTATCTTTCGTGGTTTTTCTGTTATCCAGCAGAGGGTGGGGTGATCAGACAAAAACGACTTCGGATCTCTCTATTTCTGCCATTTTCTCTCCCCCCCCCCTCCTCCCCAATCCAATTTCCTGACAAATTAGCTGGAAGCATTTCACTCCCCAAAATGAACTGTTAGACAGATGGGCTGGGTGATCTTGCCCTGGGTGCCCCATCTCCTGCCATTCCCTCCCTGCCTGACTGTGGAGATGGATCTGAGGAGGACTGGTGGAATCGCAAAGAACGGCTTTAATTCCAGCCCATTTCAGCCCCCTGCCCGCCACTTTCCAGGGGCTGCATTTCTCCATCCCACCTGGGGTTCTGCGTAACTGCACCACATCTGGATCCAGGATCCCAAATCCACATTTCCAGTTGCTGAGATGGGCAGAAGATGAGAGGCCCATTTCATATAGTATTTATTTGATTAGCAGGTGCGCATTTTCATATAGCATTGGGATATTTACTGTAGCACTTTAAGATTTCATGAGAAGTTAAATGCTAGAGGAGAGCACCAGTCACGTGTCCATCACCAGCAGCTTCTCTTGTTTTCCTGAGCTGTGCTTCTATGCTTATCTGTACAGTCAGGAGTAAGTTCTTCGTGAAATTCTTTATCTACGTTTCTGTCTCACCCCTGCATGTCAGTAGCTTCATCTTCACCCCTCGGTGGGATGTAGCCCTAATGCCCATCGTGCTCCTGTCAGGGGTGGCTGATGACAGGTGCAACCTCAGCGCCACATTTAATCTGGAAAATGTCCACGCACGGCTTGTATTGACTTCATCTGTTGCATCATCTGCACGTCCTCTTGCGGTCACCCTGCTCTGACTCCTGGCATGCCTTTGGTGATTGGTGTCAGACATATACATACCAGTGTGCTTTTGACAACGAAAAGGATGTATCTGCTTTAGAACAAGTGATCGCTCATGTCACTGCAAGCACGTGGCAGGATGCATGCACTGATTGCCATTTGTGGCTCTTCGCAGCTGAATGCCATCTTATTGTTGTTCCAGTGTTATCGATCCTGAATAAGTCTAATTTCGTCCGACCTGAATGAGGTTAGCACAGGCTACGCTGCCAGCATGTTGTAAGTACAGTTCCGCTTTGCTGTTGCTAAGGAAGGCATATGCTGTGACTCCAGCCCTGTTTCATATCTCACTGAGTGAGATTTAAGGCTGAGTGTTGTGTTGTTTGTACTTCTAATGTGAATAACCATATTCCAAGTGTCTGCAGGCCCATTCCGACGCTCAGGTGCTGCTGTTTATTTGCGTCCTAAGCTGTTAAACCTCTGGCACAATTATATTTAGAGCACATAGCCTCGCACTCTGCCCCCGGCTTTGTGGACCAGGTATGACAAAAAAGCACTTATTTCTTCCACTCTGGATGGCAGAGTGCCGTTAAATACGAACACAGCATGGCTGGCTGCAAGACGCGGTCTCCCCTGGGTATCGTCTTGGCATTGTTCTCCATGGAAGCTGCATTTTTTTGACATATAGCCATTAGATTATACAAAAAGAAAATTCTGACCTCCTATCCTAAATGCCTTTTGTGTTAAAGTGAGTGGAGAACATCCGAACAATTATTGCTGCATGAAACCTGCCCCCCCCCCAACACATTCACACTCTTCATGGCTTTTATCGGCCCCCCAAACATCACTGTTAGCTCATTTCCGTTTAGTAGAAAGGATTTTCATGGGAGCAAAGTCATGTAATATCACAGAGTTGCACGCCTTGCTGCAATAAGACATCTTTTCGTGTTGCGTGCATTAGACTGGTTGTGGTCAGCTGGGAATGGGACAGTGAATTGGAGTGACCTGGGACCCTCTCCAGCCCTCCAAAGATGATTCAGTAACAGGGTTCCATACACAATGGAACTCTGCGTGGCCCCACTGAAGGCAGCAGATGGCTGGTAACGGAATATCATTACGTTTCCACTTGGGGTTGGCCTTGCAGACTCGAGCATCGGCAGTAATGGAATTCCGTGACCATGTTACCTGGGAAAACAGCCCTGTGAAGGAACCTGCCTTGAAAGGCATTTTACAGAAGGTTTTTTTTTTCCTCTGTTATGTGTGTTTCAGTTGTTTGAGGGTAGAAATAAATAGTATATTAAAATGCAGCGTTTTCGGTCTTCAAGCAGTTTGAAATGTGATGACGGTACTCCAGGGATGATAATCAAATGTATATATACGTGTATTATATACGTGTATAGTACATAGGCTGGATTTTATAGCAGGCACATGTCTGTGTTTTTGTTTAGTGGCAGAAGGGTAGCGTTAATGACGATGGGCTGCGGCTCGACGTTTCCTGCCTGTGGCGTCAGGTGCTGTCACGGTCCAGCTAATTGGACTGTGACCCATCATTTATCAGGAGGCACTTCACTATTGTAACCTTGATCCTTCCCCTTTTGCTGTTATGACAGGGTAGATTTTGTTTTTTTTTTCCCTTCCCCACCCCTCCCCCCACCTCCCTCCCCATCAGGAGACCTCAGGTTAATGTTCTGGCACCTTTTATGACAGAGAGGCCATCCAGCTGGACTGTCAAACCAGTCTCTGATGCCATACATTAATTAGTCAGACCCTAAATTATTAGCAAGAGAGCCTTTGGCAGCCCTGCCAAACGACATGCTGTATGCCAGCAGCAACATTTAAAAGGCTTTGCTCTCCCTCTTGCCATTAACTCAGTGGTGTGCAATTTATGCACCCCCCCCCCCAAGTATCAACTACAAACCTCTCCTTGCTCCAGCATCAAAAAGTTTTCACCGGAAACTTATGGAATATAAGGTAGCAAGATGCAGCATCAGGATTAATTGCAGCTGTGTGACTTACTCATTATAGTTGCTTACAAAGAAGACATGACTTTAAAAGATACCCACACATCCTAACCAAGGACGAGACTACTCAGATTCAGAAGCTCGGGTCAATGAATTAATACCCAGGTATGAACCCTTCTGATATTAGGGGGGAAAATCCAATTTGCGAACTACTTGCTTTATGGCGACCTGGATAGAGTATAGAATAAGTTCAATTAGCATTGCTCACAGCAGAGCAGAATAAATACAGCCACTGTGCACCATCCTTCCTGGCTGACGCCGATGTTCACGGAGTGTCCGAGCCAGAGGAGACACTGCCAGTTCCTGGGGACTGGCCCTCGTCCATCGGGGAGAAGCAGGTGAGATCATTTTTGGCATGGCCAATTTTATTTTTGTAGATGGCTACTTCTTAGCATTGTAGCTGTGGGGGTGTGTTGCTTACTGTCATTACATTCGCTAGACAGGTGCTGATGCAAGAGCTGCGTGTTTTGAAGGGTTATACTTGTCATGTAAATCTTCACTGCTTCTTCTTAATTCTGAGATTGAGTTTGATTTTTTTCTTTAACATTGATTTTGTAAAGGCATAAACTGCTTAAGCATTAGTCGAGCAATGCTTTTGTAGTGTCCTTTTAATTATATTGAAAAAGTGTTAATTGTTGTGTTGCATTATGCCCTAGTGACAAGTACCCGTGTCTATTTTAAGAATTAGTTAAATACTGGTGTGGATGAAATTCTGGGCCATTGAGTAGTTACCAGGCAACATTTGAGTAGTAGCCTTATGAAGTTTTGCTTTTGTGTAGTAGGTTGTTGACACACCACAGCACACAACAATGAAATGTGTCCTCTGCATTTAACCCATACTGTATGTGACAGCAGGGGGCAGCTAATTCAGCACCCAGGGAGCAATGCTTGGGGCGGTACCTTGCTCAAGGTACCTCAGTGGTGCCGTTGCCAAAGGAGGTGCTTGGCCAGCCTCTTCTCATGAACCTCAAGGCAGAACATGTTCACACATTTCTAGGCTTCAGTCATAGCTCTGTGACCCAGATACCTCAAATATCCTTTTACAAAATGGTCTTTTTGGGTTTTCCTGTGGTGTTCAAGGAAGATATGTATCAAAGATATGTATTCTTATTTACTAAAGTTGTTCAAGCTATTGTGGAATAATATCCAACTGTACCAGTCGCCTAAATATTTATTGTAATCACACAGAGTTCCATTTTGTAATCTGCTTATTAAAATATATAGCACCTTACGAAAATGTTCAGGCCTGTTCAAACTTGATTGTATCAAATTTTGGGAAGCACCACATAAAATTATGTGATATTTTAATTATGTATACTTTTTTGCAATTGCTGCCACAAAAAATGTGACTAAAACAGATATGTACAATTACCACAAGTATTTTGAACCTTAAGACTTAAGAGTTTCTTGTCCAGTGTAATTTTTGATCGTATTTTATGGTGACCTCTCCTGTGTTGTTTTTGAGGATCATATATTAACAGCACAATGAGTCTGCAGGATTTCAGTAAGATTCATATTAGGGATTTTGTGCCATTTAGGTTCTTATTTTTAAGCCATTTTGGCCTTGTGCTGCAGGGCATTGTCCTGCTACAAAAGTGAATTTTCTCCTCCATTTAGTCCAAAAAGAAATGGTTCATTCTCTGTTTGCTTGTACTTTGCACTCGTATTTGCCTGTCCACGTTCCATTTTCCTCAGGCTCTCCAGTCTCTGTTGAACAGAAGCACTGTTGTGGTGTTACGCTGGATATGTGCCAAACGTAGCATTTAGACCAATAGCTGGGTGTCATTTGACCATAGTACCTTTACTGCATTATCCAGGTGCTTTGTTGTAAATACCACGGCTTTGAGATGACTTGCTTTTTGCAGTGTCTTTCATATTGACAGTTGGCCATATTGGCTTCTTTTGTGAAGTGTTTTGGGTACTGTTGATTCATCCATGGTTCTTCCCGTCTCAACCACTGAGCTTTCTTGATCTTTTATGGTTGTTGACCTTAGAGTGGCATCTCTCAACAGTTAATACTTTAGCTGGGCTCTTAGGTTTATTTTTTTGTATTCTTTTTGACTATGATTTGTATAGATTTTTTTGATTGGGGTCTTTCAAAAGGATATAATATTCATATCTATCAGAAAAGTATATGTATTTTCAGTACCTTAGGTGGTATTCAGCCCAGGAAGCTAAGAGCAGAAGACAGTGATGACATTCTGCCACATACAAATAAATAAATAAAAATAAATTGAAGAACTATATATTGCATAAAGTATGTCTAATAGGTTGTGTCCTAGGAAATGTTATTCTAAATTGTCAAGACCTGTCAAGGAAAAATAAAAAAATAAAAATTTTCATTGAGAACTTTCATTTACTTTGTATTGGCTACATTTTCGGTTGTTTTCTGTTTGCTTGTAGCGTCACTGGTATTTTCGCTGTGGAGAGCCTTGTCCTGTTTTATGTTTCATCCTGCTATTAATAAAGCACCTTTTGCTCCCCCCCAAGCTGTTCAAATTCAAACTACCTTTTTTCTCCCCTGTGGCCACCCCTAGCTCACAAATGGCCACTGCATTTTTATCATAGCTGACTAAGTTACCAACAGGGACTAATTCAAATCTGTCAGCATATTGCAAATGTAAAGGTAAAGCAAGAGGCATAGATGCACAACACTGGTATTTTTCTTCAGTTTCCGTCACCGCTTGGGACGTAATGTGAAAATGTATATTGGATGTCATAATCAACTGGGGGTAGAAGGTACCCTGTTCTAAAAATTGAGAGCAAATGAAATCCAGTTTCTGCTGGAAAGAATGGAAATGCTACTGCAGTGAAAGAAATATTTTTCCCGGCTGGATGTTTTTTTTGTTTTTTTTTCCCTTCATTTTTCAGTTCCCGGTGGACCCAAAGCTGCTGGAATCTACGTTGAGCAAGTAGATAGAGGGTGATTCTGTGTTTTCCCATAACTGGGATTTGGTGGTGTGCGGGGTGGTTTTACTTCTCTTGCTGTTTTTAGAGAGCTGGAATCAGCAAACAGTGTCCTCTATTTGAGAGACATCACTGCTGATAGATACAGCACGTTCGCTGCTTTGCTTACAAGATCTGCTTTTTTGTTCTCCATTACACTCTGAGCTCAGAAGCGAGCGCAGCTTGAGGAAAAGTCAGTCAGAAGAAGTCATTTTCACTGTCACTTGTGCTTCAGTACCTCATCATGTACACCGTGTATAATGCGATATATGCTCTGGTTGCTGAGACGCTGTTGTCTTCAAGATGGGAGCAATCTGTTAAGAGGAAGATGCTCTGATTTATCACTGTATTGAAAATGTGCACACACACATCTACAGGTGCACATGCATTAGCAAAGCCGCAGCCGTGGGGACCGCCAGCCTAACCGTACCTGCATCGCTCCTGCTGTATGTAGCCCAGCTCAAGACTGTTCGACATGCTTTGTAAAACTTTATTACACGGTTTCCTTTTATGATAAAAAATTCCAATGTATGCCCAAAGAACTGCATTAGTTTCCTGTTTATTGAGGAGAAATTCATAGAAGAGAGTATCTCAAGTGGAAAAGGGGGAAGAGGTGTTAAATCTTATAACAAACGTTAAATGTGTGATTAAAGTTATTAGAGTTACTAGAAGGTAGTGCATTGCAGTGGGATCCAGATGATTCTTTCTGAAAGAAGGAAAAGGACAAGATACCTTCTCTGTTCCCTGCGCTGGGATCATGTGGGGTTTCGAGTCAGTTCACGGCACGCTTCTGTAGATTGTTGTCCTTAGGGAAGCATGCCGGAATGTGCTCTGAAACAGCGCCTTCCTGGCTGCGAGAAGCTACTTACAAAATGAAAGGAGCCAAACGGGGATGTGGTTGGGCCCGTGTCGCATTTGCAGTTCTGCTGTGAGCTGACCAGGGTTTTCTTCCCTGTCCCAAGGACTCCCAGCGCAGTTTGAGTGGCGGCTCTAATTGACCACTTTCAGTGTTTTTTTTTTTTTTTTTTGTCCACATGGGTGTATGCAGGTTTGGTGGCCTCTGTTCCTTTTCCGTTCCTCTGTGTCTTAAAAACCATTTTTATGAGAAGAAGTAGATCTACAGCTGTGCTCTCTACATTTCTATTGAAAGTATTGTTTCACGTTGATACATATGAAAATTAAAAAAAAAAATTATAGAATTTTTAAAAAGTTTGGGGCCTGCTATTTTGCTATGTTGGAGGTGTGAGACTGGAAAAATGATCTGTCTATCTTTCAGTGACAAACATTTCTTTAGATGCCAAATGTGATGGGAGTCTGGATTCCTCTCAGTATTTCTCTTTTCTGGCGAGGCTGTTTCAACTTTACTTACTGCAATGAAATGCACATTGTCGTTATGTTTGTACTGATCATGTGCAGATTCTGCGTTTTCATAATGCAACACCTAGGAAAGATAAGGTTCCGGTGCTACTTTGTCTTATTGAATCTTACTAATGCTACAGGCTGGGAAATGGGTTTTTTGGGCAGTTAATGAAGTTGCCCAAATGGACTAGCACAGGTTATTTATGAAGAAGTGATTGGCGATTGGCAGGCAATGCATTCATTCAGATAACTGTAGGCTTCATGCAGATTCTTTCTGTCTTTTTTTCTTTCTTTCTTTCTCACCCTGTTAGCATTTTTTTCTTCACGTTTCATAAAAAATCAATGTCTTCATACCGTTACAGCAGCTAGATTGGATTTAAAGATTTTAGGCTGTGCATGTTCGACTGGGTATTCGACAGGCTGCGGCATGTTGCTTTAAAAAAGCTTTGAGGAGACCCAGTTCACAGCTTTATTCCATTCCATTACAGTCTTTCTGCTTCTTTTGCGCTGTATTGATCATTATGTAACATCAAAGGCTAACTGAGGCATGCCTGGACGTGGAGCTCGCTCTTGGTATTCGCTCAGTAAAACAATAAGGGAAAATGAGTGTGTCAAAAAACTGGATGCAGCAAAAAAATTGCTGAAGCCTGCAGATGCATATAACGCAATGAATTAACCATGTCATAGGTAGAGTAACTGCCACCACCCCAAAAGCTTTCTCTGAATATTGCACATACTGCAGATGTATGTCTGTTTTATCTTTATTGGCTTCAGCTACTTGTGATGGACCTGGAATATCTATTTGTGATCTTCATATATAATTTGGTGCGTTGTTTGCTGTACTTAAAACCCATCTGGCTACATAAATTCAATGCCACTGAACCCAAGGTGTGATGCTACTTTGCTTGCAGACTCCAGATGCATAGCAAGCAATGTTATGTTGGAACAGTGTCAGTAAATTGCTGTGATCAAAGTGATGTGTCTTGTCTGGTCTTTTAAGAAACCGCTTAAATGTATGCCCACTGCTTGAAGTGCTTCTTTGTCAGGTAATGCGAGTTCCTTTCTGATGACAGGTGAGCAGGAGAGTGGAGCATAAAAGCATTTATTTTATTAACTTTGCCTCGCTTTTCTGACTAAGATACACTGTCAAGGTTGCCAAGTCATGAATTATGCTTTACAAAATTATCTGAATATTGATCCCTTGAGTTTCTTGTTTCTAATTTGCAAGCGAGAAATCATAACTCTTGTTGATAATCTTAGCACTAACATTGGACCTCATGCACTATTGTAATTCTCTCAGTCTGAATAAAACTCTCCCCTCCCAATAAATCTTCAGTATAGCAGTGTAATTTATGCACGCTGTATTTCTGTAGGCCTAATAGCTGATGGGACAGGATACAATGCAGTAAATAGTCTGCTGCCGATTTGATAAGTAGCTCTTTTTCTTGAGTGTAAATGCACAGACTGAAGTGCTTCGCAATTAAGAAGCATAAGACGCATGACCTGTAATCAAACATTTTGCATATGATTAATCTTGTTAATTAGCCCACTGAAAGTCTGATAGTCCTAATCAGCAAGTGGCCAGGCCAGTTTCCTCTATAAATCCATCCTGTTGACTTTGCAATGGCTGCAGTACCCAGATGCAGTAAATGTAAACCTAATAGCCCAATTACCAGGCGTACTTTGCCACAGATGTCTGCTGAAGATTACACTGTATTCGGAGCAGTGTCTGGGACTGTGCATGTGGAATTTTTTTGGTGACCTCTGCAGGAATGATTGCCTAAGTTTGTGTTTTTCATCATGCTGTAGTACGTAATGGAGCCTGGATTACTGCAGTCAACATAAATGAAAATTTCTCACACTCAAAAAAGAGCCAATGCTGTTCGCTATATAAATAGCATGGATCCTGCATGGTCCTTCCTTTCACAGTGACTGGTCACCTCCTATGGACTCATTCGCTTATAATTTGCAAAGCGGGCAAATGTAATGCACACAGCATCCTGTTAGCGAGTGTCATTTTCCCTAATATCCCAGGCTCACATACTCTGTAATTTTATGAACCTAAGCTGTGATGGGGGGGGGCAGGCTACAACTAAATTAACAGCACACCAAGCTGGAGCGTAGATTTGGGCTAGCTTTCAGGTTTTACTTTTTTTTTTGTTTTTTTCGTTGCCTTTCCTTTCCGTTTGTGTGATGTTGTGATTTCACAGTGTCTCCCTGCTCACAATGGGTTCTTTTTTTACCTCATTATCAAAAACAGGTCAGGAACTCTTCTTCACAATGCTGCTCCATGAATAGCATTACTCTGATGGCTGTACGTGTTTTTTGGTTTTGATATTTATAATCCCAGTAAGGTGAAAATTTGACACACATAGCTTCTAGACCTCTCATCAATTGGTGGTGTTTTTTTTTTTTTTTTTTTTTTGTGTAATGTTATCCTTTACATGATGCCAGGAGTGGAGCTTATGATTCACCATCTGAATCTTAAGCTTTTATCTGAGATGATTCACCTGATGACTGGAGGGCATCAGCAGTGAAATTTGACAACCCCAAACTGTGACAGATGCTTGCATCTAATGCTTTGCCTCGCTGTTGTGAAGATGCATCTCATCTGGATGAAGTAACCTTTCTAATTCAGCCCTGAGTGTGGTTAATGTGAACATTTATCTGTTTGTTTAGCTATTTCTTTCTCTCACCAAAAAGTGTGAGTCTCCATCATCAAGTATTTCTTTACCCCTCATGGTTGCAAAATCATGATTTTTGTATTACAGGTAGAATATTGTCAGTAATATAAAAATGACTGAAATTACAGAAATAATTGTAATGCGAGGTCGTTAAGGATTATGAAGTTGTTTTGTAGATTTAGTGGAGTACCCACTAGCTGGTGCTGATGATTTAGCTGCCAAGGACACACTCTCTGACCACATGGTAAAACCCAGAAAAGTGTAAAGTTTTGCAGCTCGGACCAAGCTCCTGAGTTTCTATATAAGTTATAGCATTTTGGTTACTGCTTCCCCGTTGAAACATTTTCTTGAGGTCCTTTTGAGGGCATTTTTATCACCTAAATTGTCTTTATTTATGACTTTATTCCAGTTTTGATTTTGTCTGCTTTTTGCTCACCTTGACTCCTGCCCATGTCAGTCTATTTACAGCTACTCCTGGGTAGCTTTGCTTTCTTTACCCTTTTAAAGAGCAATGAAGAGTGCTTTTGAGTGCATTTATGAAGGCCCATAGGGTTGTGTTAGTCAACTAAATCCTGGCAGTTGTCTTACCTTGTGGGGCAATTGGTGGAGATCAGCAGTCACTATGGGCAGAAGTCCCACCACCAAGGGGATCAAGAATTCATCCGGGGAGTTTCACTACATCACAGTAATGTTTCTGTGTTCAACATCGTATGCATGCTGCACGTCAGCTTTTATCAAAACAATTGTACCCTTAATTAGGGCTGTAGTACACCTAAAATATTAACAAGACATTTTATGACGCCCAAAAGTTAGTAATCATTATAAATTCAGCATATCATTGTGTTTAATAAATGTGTCAGACTTTAAACTGCAAAAAGTACCATCGCACCGCCGACGTCTTTTTACCTTGTTGATCCTCTTTTAAAACATGTCGTGGCCGCTGAGCTGTTCCTTTCTTCACCGCCACTCCAGTGCATATCGCCCTGAATTATGTGGTGAGCTCCTCTAACCGGATTTAATAAACATAAAAATATGCCAAGTTTATACAGATTACTAACTTAAGAGGTGTCAGGAAACACATCTGATTAATATTTTAGCCGTAATGCTAATCTGCTTAACATATTGTGGGCATAAACAAACATTCGTATGGTACTGCAAAGCTGGCGTCCACCCAGATGTTTCACCTGTCTTCCGAAGCCCTGGTGATTAATGCGCATGTACGATATAATATCAATATGATATCGCCCAGGCCTGCCCTGAATTACATTGAAGGGTAAAAGATTTTGACAAATATTTTCGTATCCATAATACCCAGAAAAAATGTGATTTACTAGTCATATGTTCCCTGAGCTCTAAATCCTGGTGTAACTGATCATGTGATCTATTTTAGGTTGGAAGCTCACCCTTAATTAGCTGTAGGTTTTGCTTCATGGAGCAGGTCAGTGGAATGATTGTCAGAATAAAAGTGATGACAGGACAAGGTTTGTCATCTAAGCTTCTTCCAGATCTAAAATCCCTCTTACCCTTGTGTCAACTGCTAATAATGGAAAAGCTTGCTTGTGCTAAAATTTGTAGGTGAGCAGAATGGAACAGCTGGATAAGAGCTGTTTTATGGAATTTGGTTTCCTGTCGCAGAAGGTGTTTGATTAAGCATAGCACCTGCAGAGCAGCAGAAGTTTTTATGGATTGTTACATAGGTTTAACTTCCTCAATATGTAATGTGTGTTTCCTAGAATTATTGATCCATAAATTCCAGATTATATTCTGGATTAAGACAGACAAATAGTAAATGTCCTTCAATTTAAACATGAATAGACTGATTCTTGTCTTGAAATTCTCTTGTTGAATTGTTCTTTTTATTCTCTTTCCCCTTGTGTGATCTGTCATATAGCAGAGAAACTACTCACAGATTCGCCTCAGTGCACCGGCATAAAAATTCAGATGCATTGTCCCGATTTAAAAAAAAAAAAAAAAAAAAAAGCATGCGACGGATACAATTTGGGATGAATACTGGACGCATTGTTTTTAACCTCTTTGCATGGCAAAAACCTGATTTATTAATATATAATTATTAGTAAAGGCTCTATGGCTTTTTGAGAAATGCAACCAATAATATTTGACCAAATTCATATTTAGATTGATTCCGCCTCTGTAGTATTTCTGTATCTGCAACATATTGAGTTGTAAGGCATCATATTTGTTTTGAATCTCATTGTGTTGAATTGCACTGCATTGCTATGGTGTGAGTCATATTGTATCACATTAGTAGTTGATTCATATGTATCTTTAATGTATTGGACCATTGGCAGTGCATTGAGATGTGTATTGCTTGGACCCCTGTGGAGATACACATCCCTATCATATAGTGATACTTTATTGATCCCAATGGGGAAATTCTTCCTACCCTATCTTGCTCTCCATGAGGCACATATATGGGTGAGAGTGAGAGTGTGGGGGTCTCCCCCCAATATGAATAAACAGTTGCCTTGTTACATACTGTCAAGAAATTGCACTTCAGAACTCAGCAGTATTATTTAATTGTGATTCTGCTTGTCCAGCAGAGACCTATAGCACATTCTTTTATGTATTTATAACACACTTCTCCTGAACCTATAAATATATCTGACCTTGTGCTGCAGGCATCTGCACAAACTACCTTTCTCAAGGTAACAGTGGCAGTTTCCCACCCCGGCTTTGAATGTGGGAGCTCCTCAGGCCACAGTTAAAACCACTTTCACCTCACAATATTTTGTGAAATTTCGTAGTTTTTTTCCCCCCGTCATTCACTCATACATTGTTATGCATGTTCCTGAAGATCTGTCCTGTTCTGTAATTTCTTGACAAGGGCGACTGTCAAGGTAATGAATAATAATGATGGTAATTAGCACAAGTCCTAATGCAGATTTCATCAAGATCTCAAACTTCCAAGTCATACAGTCCTCTTTGTCAGCCCACACAGTTTCTGAAGATTATTGTAACGCTCATTAGCCTCACAAAATAATCCTTCACCGTGTACACGGCGCTGTTTTTTCTTCTTATTTTGTGTAACAGTTATAAAGCATGCTTTTTACTGTGCCAAGTCATCGTTCCCAACAGTGTCCTCGCAAGTCCTGTTTGAGGCCGTTCCTGCCCACAGTGGCTCCGTGCTGCTTGAACACCAGAGACGTCAGAAATCAACATGGCCTACCCTTTCTGCCCCCCCGTCTAGATTTACTCTGCCACTGTACCGCTTGACAACCCTGTGATTACACCCAAACGTGGGCGATGGCTCTAAATTGTAATTGAGCAGATTGGGAGTTTCTTTTTTCCCCCTTCCAGATCAGGACTTTAACCTGGATGAAAAATTAACAAAAGAAATATGTGTTTTCTTGTTTCGTAACCACTCAGTAATGACATTCAACTGAATAAGCCTTACTAAGTTGATTTTCAAGTAATGGAATTGCATTTTAGATTTGATTTGAAACCAACTATACAGTTATATAGGACCATTTCTCCTGCCAATCAGTAACTGACTGACTGACTATCTATCTATCTATCTATCTAT
>JAODKF010000116.1:25260314-25274851 GCA_026779585.1 Mormyrus proboscirostris | reverse complement strand
TAGAATTAGGGTTATGGCCATAGAAATGAATGGATGGTCCCCACAAAAGATATGAATGCAAACCTGTGTGTGCTTACATGTGTATGTATGTGTATGTATGTGTATGTGCCATTTTTGTTGCCCTCAAACTTATGTAAAGAAGATGTATGCAAATGATCTTTCTTCAAAACCCGTTGTAGTGTAGTTTTTTACAGGTTATGTGCCTCAGCAGCATGTACCAATCAGTTAAGACCCATGAAGTCATATGAAATAGTTGTTACATTAAAAGGCAGGGTTTTATTGCTACATTTCCCTTTTTCCCTCCTAGATTCTGATGAAATGCAAGTTTTGATGTGTTATAAATGTAATCAAAATTTATTACCATACTGAGATCCTTGATGACTGACCCAGTGCAGTTTAAATTGGTACACCTGCAGCAAAACAGCTGAGGTGGAAATGTTACACGCTCTATTGTGTCAAGCCAAAATTCTGCATGCCTGGGACTTTTTTTCTCCCAAAAAACCTTTGATAAAGTTATTTCATCACCTAATGCTTTAAATATGTGTATTTAATGAATAGAGGATGTGAGGTTACGTTTAAACCCTTTAAGGCTTTTCTTGCCTCTAAAATCTTGTTTGACTGTGTCTGTATTAAGCTACTGTAACTAATATGTAGTTTAAAGCCCTCTGGGAGCCATTGCTGCTCCCTGGTCAGCTGTGGACCAGCATGCAAATGTCCTTATTCCGCAGGATCAGCGCAATTTTATTTATTTATTATTATTATTCTTGAAAACTTTTGTAGGGATCAGCTAATTGATTTGTAGTCTCTGGTGAAAAGGCCGTTGTTTTTTTGTTTTTTCGCTGTTGACTTATGGTTACCTTCTAGATTCTCTGGAGACCAACTTCTTCCTGTTCGTAATCTTAGGTCCTGTGCCAGGCCGTTAATTATTCCACGGTGGCTATCCATCTCCACAGGCATACTCATCAGCCCACACATACACAGTCGTGAATGTGGCCCTTTGGAGACCAGGCCGAACTGATATTACCACCAGGAGTCTGGGAAACTGCTAGTTTAATCATCACACAATAAAAAAAAAATAGTTCTGCTTGCAGGATTTCATCCCACACGGTAATCCGAGTATCAGCCTATGTGCTGTAAAGGTGCATCGCCCTAAGCTCTTTACTGTTTAGTCTCTTTGATATGTGGCACCATCTTCAACAGGTTCTCCAGAAGTGCCTGCAAGAACCTTGAACCTCAGATTTTTGTTTATTTGCTGTTGGGCCTTTTTTTCGAATGCTTACCCCTTAAGGTACATGCACTATGGGCTGGTTTTAGCCAGTTCAGGTTATGCACGTAGCATTCCTTAAGCGTAAGCATGTAAACAAATAACGTGAACTTTTGAGTTACAGCCCACCATAGTCCTTGTATTAATGGCTGGTATCTGGATGGGGTAGGTAGGGATTGTTTACGCTGCTGGCCCACTATGTGCTATAGATTCATTGCGTCAGTTTCAGTGCCTTTTCCCCAACTTAATTATGTTAACAGGGGCAGTGTTTCCAGGGGACTGGCTTGCACTGAAGTGATCTGGGGGAGCTGAGGCAGCACGTGGAGATCTGGAGCTAATTGTCGGAACGCTACCTTGGGGGCCGTCTCGGGATATTTTGAAAATCCCATGATATAATGGGTTGAGTTGTTTGTGAGCAGGGCTCCAATGTGGGGCTATAAATGTATCTGTCCCTTGTTGTGTTGGGATATGCATTGTTGTTAAATCTGCAAATTCCTTTCTACCGCATTTAGGCGAGAGAGAGGAATTTTAGAAAAATGTGGTCCATAGTACTGTACTAAACTAATCATATTTGAATATTTTTTTCTTTCTTCTCTTCTTTTTTAATTCTGCTTTCAGTACAGGCTGTTGAGATTTTTTTTTTTTTGTTGTGACTAAACATGTCAGTTTAGCTATTAGTCAAACAGCTTCTCTGGAAATTATAAAATCTGTATCCCTACAGGGAAACCACTCTAAAATCCCAATGGCATGATGTTTTTTTTAAAGAAAAATGGTTGATTACGATCATATATTGTTGAGCCAGCTGATTCGCTGCTCGTGATCTTCCCAGGAGTCCTCTCATTTTGGTATATTTACTGCAAACAAATAAGAGGCCCAAATACCATGTTTTCTTATAGCTTTTGAATTATTTTTTATCATGTATTATGAAGAGTATTAGTAGAAAAGAGTCATATGTGTATTAGGTTTTTCAGGTATTATACACTGTTTTCCTCACTATTACCTCCCTTCTACCTTTATTCCTGTTATAGCAGAAATAGACCACGTCTCCAGTTGAATGGAGCAACATGCAAAGGAAATCCTTACAGTCTAAATGCACTATTTTGGGGTTAGGGGGGTTAGGAGTGTTGCGGCCAGGAAGTGAGCCTGTCGCACTCTGTCGCACTTTCCTTGGCAGATGCATGCCGTAGGTTGCACCTCTGGTCTGGGCTTTTACTTGTTCGGCTGATTTGGGCCTTTGACTGGGCTGGTAAAATCCGTGCCTGGTCCTAATGTGCTGGAATATCACCCAGGGCTGGGCAGTACAATTGTTTTTGCACACAAACCGGTCCTATTAGTACCCTGACAGGAAGCATGAAACGTGAAATGGCTGTGAATCGCCAGACAGATAAAGGAGAAAAAGAAAACAAAAAACAGAAAAGGCAGCTAATAATTTGAAAAAAAGGTAAAGAAAAGAATAAAAAGAAAACACTGATTAAAACTATGTTCTCATTCTATTGCATTCACATGCAACATTGTATTAAGCTTGTTCCCACAACAGAAGAGCCTGCACAGAACTTTAGCTTCATTTTTTGACATTTCATCATTTGCACAAAACATAATGTTGAATACACCAGAAACAGAAAGAGAAAATTAAAGTGACAGAAAGGTTGTAATTATTCATACATGCCGGTTATGCGAAAATATATGATTGTAGTGGTGCGTTTTTTTAAAATGGCTTGTGGTTATTCTATTCAGCCTATGCCCTTGTATTTTGTAATGCAGCACGACAATTGTCCTCCTGGGGGTGGAGTGTTTTCTGTCCCTTTTGAGTATTTGGCATGTCTTTGGAATTGTTCTATATCCATTTTATTTAGAGGATAGAAGGGTTTCCTCGTGTGACTGCCTTTTTGGCAGGTGGTTAGGAGATGCAGCTGTCTGGACCTCTCAGCATTGATATCATATGCAGTCTGTCAAGTCACTCCTCTACTGGTGTGGCCCGGCTTAAATGGCTAGACTGTGCTCACTGAGCCTGAACCTTTTTCTTGGGTTTTTATTAGATGGTGCTGCTTGGTGTCCTCATTTTTTTACCACCATGGCGCACTTGTTTGGCAACGTTGTGATGGCAAATAAATACACATAGTGGGGAAAAAACTGCCCAAAATATGTGCAAATCAAAGCAGCAAATTCACAGGAAAAAAACGAATGTTGTTGTAACAATCTGTTTGTAGTTTATCATTTTAGTTCTTGAATCCCTATGTTCTTGGTGAGAAGAGACTTTTATGCTTTCAGGCTGTGAAGCTCCAGTACTAGCTTTTTTTTGTGAAATTTAAATTTACAAAGACCATTATTGTTCTAGTTCCCACTGTAGATTTCAGCATTATTTTTTGAACATGGAGTAAATAAGTTAAATGAATGGATATTTTAACACAATCAAAAAGCAGCTAATGGAAATTTCACTGGTGGCTTTCCGTCTTGTGGATTCATTAATTCACTTTTCAGGAAAATGGTAAGATCCGCTGTGTATTTTGGGGTCCATGTCGACTCATACGCGTCCAGCAGCAATGTTTATCCGCTTGGGATATCGAAAAAGTCATAAGCAGTCACGCAAGACCTCTTCCTCAGACTTAAGCCCTCGACTTGCGGGAAAAATGACGCCAATTACGTTTCCACAATGGGCGGATGACATGCCTCAGACTGCTCCGTGACCCAGAGCCGTCGGAGTGGGCCCGTACGCCGGTGAAAGGCACTTTTTTGCGAGCTGATCCGCTCAGAAAGTCGTCTTTTATCTGCACTCGCCAGTGTGTGAGCTTAGACTAGAGTTAGACTTAGGTTCTAAAGAGGGGTGGCTTTCACCTGCCTGTGCAATAATAACAAAAAAGTCATGGTTATTTCTCCGGGAACACATGCGGTAAGAAAGGTCAGAAAAGGTTTATCGACTGTAATATGCTTGTGTCCTTGCGGGATTGGGATTCATCTTCCTTCTGATCAACCATGCGTGCAAAATAACTGGAAACTGTTTATTGCGTGATTTACGAGATACGTGCACTGCTTCTGAAGAGCCTGTCACAGTAATGCTGAAAAGATGACAAAAAAGTAACTAATAAATAATATATAATGATGTGTGCATCTTCCACCCACTGTCTTTCCTCCCTGAGGAAGCTTTTCACTTCTAATATGGGGCTATAAGTCTTTCTCTACACTTTAGTGTGGCTAAAAGCTTTTCTGTCATCGGATGCAGATTCAGATTCAATTATTTGTTTATGCGTGAAGAATTTGCATCGGGAACATGGAATGTGTAATGTTTTAAATGCAATATGATAGTATGCTGGTTTGCATAAGATGTCTTTGGGCTTTTTCCATCTGCAGTGTGTGGATTTGTGTTTTTTGTGTAATATGTCTCTTTTCAATGCAGGAGGTCAGATATACATTTCATCACACAAGCCTGGACTTTATGATGTGACAGTTGTCGACTCATGTCGGAGAAGTCCTGGACAGTTAGTTTAATTGTTAGGAGGGAACGAGAAACTCACATCTGGTAATTTATTCCCTATGCAATGATGCAACTTTGGGTAAGGGCTGAGCTCAGAATAGGAGAGTGTTTGTGAGAGTCAAGCCTCAATTGGGTTTCATTATAAATGTATTAATTATCCTCAGCGGAGGGTGCTGTGCTAAAAAGGTTGCACTGGCTCCCTTGACGGAGGTGCACCAAACATGTGTCCCAACTCACCTGTGGCAAGGATTTGTGGAGAAGTTCGGGCTGGCGGACGTTTGAAGCGCGACAGGCAGACTGAAACCTCTACTCCGCCTTGCAGGAGCCTGTTGAATGTTTAAGTGCATCGGAATCTCTGTTTAACCGACGCCCGGCTCCTCCAAGCATGTTCCGAGCGGAGCGGGGAGTCCCACGGGGAGGGAGGTGCGAGAGGAGTGAGTGATCTCTCTCGACAGGCGCGGCGTGAGATGTAGCATGGAGCGGCTCATTTGATCTCCCCGTGGCGGCTCCAGGTTTCAGACCCTGTGGCACTGTGATGAGGAGTTTTTGCATTGCTGAATAATGCAGGAAGGGACTCCAGCCTGCAGCGATAGGGGCTGAAGAGGTAGAGCAGAGATGCTTGGGGCCCTGCCGAGTGGTAAGGATCCTAGCGTGCATTGCAGGTTCTGGCGCTGTACTTTGGGGCGGACAGAGCTTCTGAGAGACAGTTGCCTGCCTGCCTGTCTTTTGGCCGCTTTCTCTTTCACGCTGCTTCAGTCAGTTAGCATTCAAACCTCAGGGATGCTGGGAAGTATATTTAGCTGGTGGAGCACTTACAATCCAGGGCACCGACTCGCCATTATCCTGCTAATGAAGGCCCAGTACAAAGGAAACGGCCATCAGACCTGGTAGCGTATTGGGTCAGTTGTCTGACAACTCTGCTCGCAATCTGAGCTGTCTGTGGGGTTCTGCTTCTATATGCAAATGAAAATTGCGAGGTTTGGGTGCTATTTCAGGATAGGATTGCACAATATCACATTATAATTATATGACGCGTGCGCAATAATCACCAGGGCTTTAGATGATGGGCATATACATTTGTGTGGATGCCGGCTTTTTGGTGCTATACAGACATTTACTTGTGCTCATTATTAATAAGCAGATTAGTAGTGTACCTAAAATATTAATGATAGTCATAGGGTGATGCCCAAAAGTTAGACATCTGTAGAAATTTGGAGTGTCCTCATGTTTAATAAACCTGTCCAACTTGAAACTGCAGAAAGTACCACCACACCACCGACGTCCTATTTTATCCACAATATCTTCTCTTCCAAAAGATATTGTGGCTGTTGAGTTGTCTCTTTCTTCACTGCGCACCAGTGCTTATCATGACATAGGCCTTCCAACACAATAGCTTGGACACACCGAATTTATATGGATTACTAACTTTTGGGCATCACAATTTGCACCTCATTAATATTTTAAGTGTATGACTAATCTGCTTACCAAATTATGGGCGTAAGTAAATGTTCATATTGCACCGAAAAGCCAGTGTCCAGACAAATGTTTATGGGCATCATCTGAAGTCCTGGTGATTATTTTGCATGCGCCATATAATCTTGATTGTATTACAATGTAATATCGCGGCGCCCTCCTTCATCAGGCTCCCCTCCCTTTCCCGCTGGCTTATTGGCCAGACCTGGCTGACCCTCTTCCTGTCTCGACCCCTTGAAATTCCAATGACCCCCCCCCCCCCCACACCTACCCCCACTGGACGACTAGCTCGGCCTGCTTTGATGTACATGTATACTGACAAAGGCTTATAATTGCTTTCTTGTTTTTTTAAGTTCTATTTCTGTGACGCTTTGTAATTTTTTTCCTCCTGTTCTTCCTGTTCTAACGAAGTTGCTGTTTCATCTGGTTCCCAGTCTACTTCATTAATGTCAGAAAACATTAACAGACAGACACATCTAAATGGGAGTTTTGCATTAATCAAAAGTATTTTTCATTTTTAATCCATCTTCTTTATCGTGTGAAGTCATTTTTTTGTGTTCAGTGCTATATCTTATTTTCACACTTCTGTTTTGGATTTCACTGTTGGTCTGTGAGTCTATATGTATGTATATGTGATCAATCCTGAACAAAATTTAACAGATGAAGACAACCATTCATACAAGTAGGCTTTAATGAAGTATAAGAGGAGAAGTAGTAGGACAGAATATGATTTTGTAATTATTCCAATAAATGAGTCCTGACCTTTAGCTCTAATTTTCTGTATAAAATGGGCAATGGCTTGGAATGACTGTGTCTTTTTTTGGTGGGGAATGAGGTGCAGTTTTTATTAAGAGCAGAATGCTGTCAAAGGGGAATTCATAGGCTATGAAAAAAGATCTGCTACCTGATTGGTGCCAGAGTGGTTCCCAGTTTGAGAAAAATGAGGAGACGAGCCCCCGGGACCAGCAAGCACTCTGGTACACTTCCCTCGGACCTGCCTCGCAGCGCCGGTCTTGAATCTTTCCGCTGGAGCCACTCCAGCCGGCAGGCAGCCCTCCTGCTCTCAAATTAATGCTTGACCATGAGCCTCCGACTAATTCAGCCGAGTAATATCACTCCAGCAGATAGGAAGACCCCGTCCTTCAACGTGCCCTTTCTGAGCTAAAGGATTCAAGAAAGGAAATGTTTCATGCTGGTGAAAAGCTTTTGCTCTGCTTCCATCTTATTCAGAAGTTGCTTTTTAGGTGGACTTCAGTAACTCCCGGTATAATTTTCGTAAGACTTTAAGATTTTGTTTTGTTTTTTTATTTCCTTTGCAAGTTACACTCCCATAAAAAGTAGCTTCTGATAAGGAAAACTTAGCTCTGAAAACCTAGCTGGCCTTGCAGTAAACTTATATCCGCTATATTTCCATGACTTCTTATTAAACACAACGTCTTGGACTGTGGGTTGAAGCCTAGGTACCCAGAGGAAACCTTTTCTGGGTGGCATACACTACTTCAGATTGTATGGCCATTCATTCACATCACCCAGCAGTGGACGGGCTTCCGTTGTGTGGTTCATTGTTAATCAATGTAGGCACAGCGGGGCTTGAATGTTGCTCTGCATTGTGTATCCCAGCAGCAGGGATTTATTCAGATCATTTATTGTTGATCGAAACAGGACATTCCCACTACTGTAACAGACCTTTTAACTACCATTGAGCTGAAACTCCGCTTATTGGTTTGCTTAGCGGGTATTCTTAGTCTGGAATTAAGGTGAGACAACTAGCTGGGTGCCATACCCACAGTGCCACATATCGGAAACTAACTTGCAAACCAAACTATAATACCTAAGCAATCTTCAGCACCGCTGCCCTGCATGGGTTGCAGGTTTGAACATCTGTTCTTCCTTCTGCTATTAAGGAAAACGGAAGTGGTTGAGGACAAATGCAGCTTGTATGAGACTTGTTGTGTTTGCCCTTCAGCCAAAGGTGCTGGATGGATGTGGAATGCCGAATGAATGTGGTTTGTGTGTGTTTCTGGGCTGCTACAGGACCTTCGAGATGGAAGTGATAAGATAAGATCGTGTCTTATAGGATAAGATGAGATGAGCTTTATTGGTCCCAGGGGAACATTCTTTGAAAACAAATACAATTTAAAAATGAACACAGACACGCACAAAAAGAATACATTTCTGTTTTGACCTCTTATTAATTATATGTGCATGTGAATGTGTGTGTGTGAAATATTATTTGATTTCCTTCGTTGTGGAGGTCCAGACAATTTCTTTTTCATCATGTTAGTTTTAGTAGATGTATTTTATTTGTATTTTGTGTGTAGAGAAGACACAGTGAGTTGGCTGCTCATTTACTTGTACTGTAACTGGTCTATTCAGTTTTTTTTCTTAATGATGACCTTTTCTATTTTTCTCTGCCTCCTTTGAATTTATTATAGCTTTTTTTCCAGTGCTTTGTGAACTGAATGCCCCCCTTGAGTGAGAATTAAGAACTTGGACTCTCTTCCTCCCATTAATAGGACTGTTAAAATTGCAAATAGAATATTTTTATAGGCACTTTTCGTTCTTAGTTAGTTAATTTAATAGCAAAGCATAAATGTATTTGATGCAGACCATGATGATACCTCAAAAAAGGGTCACATGAGGTGGAATCATTCCAAACATCACTGGCTTGGATCCGCCCCGGAAAGATGCTTCCGGCTTCACAGTCATTATTACTGTGACAGTACATGTCAGTGGGTGTGCTTCTTTCTCTGCTTGCAAGCCAAGTGTGAGATGTACTCCTCCCTACTGCATTGTTCTTAACGAGCACTGATTAGTGCAACGCTGAAAAACTGTGATGATGCGATAATTAAACATGACGGCATGTGCGTCTGCGTCACCAGTTCAAAAGTTATTGACTGTGCGGGATGTAGTTCACTGTGCTACAGGAATGTTACAGGTTGGGTTCTGTTAAGAGTAGAATCCATTTTAAAAATGAAAAGTTCTTCAATGTACAGCTGACAGCTTTGTGTCACTTGTGACCTAAATATATCTTACGCAAGAAAAATTAGATAGGAAGGGCGTATTTTAGGGAGCAGGCTTCTAATTAAATCTCATATTTTGTCTTACAAGCAGGGCGCAGAAACCACGGCTGTGCCAATCCCAAATTTCCAAAGACTATCAGAATATAAATGTTGATAGAACACTAACGGTCATTGGTTTGTTTGTTTCCGGTCACTAGCAACACTGGACAAACAGCAGCGAATGTTTGCCTAGTTTTTATATTGAAGCTATTTATGCTCTTTCTGTATTCAGTTCTTAGATGAGAGATGACTGAAATATTTTGTTTTTCATTGTCGTTGCAGCCCCCACAGTTTCATTTCAGGCTTCAGTTGAACCAGCATCTAAACCGCACTCTCTGCCTGGTCACACTGCTGGGCTTTTAATGTTCTTTTTTTAGCAGATTCAGTGAATGGCTGTTCTGTCGGTGTCATCTGCCATCCTTTTCGCTCAGCTCATGCTTTGTTTTGTCACCAGCCCAGGCAGGAGATCAGCCCGGATCTTTACGAGGGGGTGACCATGGGTTGGCTGCAGAGACCAGGACCAGGAGGGCTGCCAAGGAGTCCTACTGGGCCTACTCAGGTGAGCAAGGCGCCCCCCGATACCTGACCCTGTGGCTGCTCCTCCCCAACTGTCTTTCAGTACCACTCATAAAGATTCTTGGGGGGGGGGTTATTCATGCTGTGGTATAGAGGAGATGACTGCTGTTGTCCATCTGTGATTTTTTGATATTTTATATATGTATATATATCATAGAGGGATATTCAGTCTCAGTGTTCTCTGATGTCATAGGTACTAATTGATTTTGATTTTATTTTGTTTTTGATGTGACTGATATCCGCTGTTCTATAGTGAAGGGGACTGGAGGAAATATAACGAGTGTCAATTTCTCCTTGTGCACTAATCATAGCCCTTATGCACGCTCAATTTTCCCATGTTTGCAGTGGAAGACCGTTGCAATATTAATCAGACTGGTCTATAATGCATCCTGAAATCATTTTCCTATTACAGCAATATCAGTTTCAGTTTTTTATTCTGCACATTTTTGAGCTTGTGAAAGTAAAAATGCTGTTTATACACTTTATCCACACTAAGCAACATCATAATGTTTGGCTTCTGTGAATCTGGGCTCTTTACCGTAACATGATCTCAGTCTCCAGATTCCACCCCTCTGTTTTGCTATCCATGGGTCCAGGAAAATCCAGGATGCTACTTCAGATTTCTACAAGTTGCATAGAATCGAAATAGAAATTATGGTAATCTGTACTATTCTGTATGGCTCTCCCAGTAATAATGCTGGTAATACATGTGAAATGTGGGGTTTGTGTGTGTGTGTGTGTGTGTGTGCATGTGTGTGTGAGCATGCATTTCAGCTGGAGGCATAGATGTGCGTACACACACACACTCACACACACACACATCTCTGTCTTTAGATCTCCCACACAAATTTTACTGCCAGTTACTTGCCTGCAATTACCCCACACCCTGAAACCTTGATCTGAAACACATCTCCTCATGCAATGTATAGCTGAGGTAAATGGCCAGCTCCCAATAATTTGGATTTTTCTCATGGATCCAGCAAATTGCTCAGTGTAAAAGCATAGTGGTTATTCCTGGAAAGGAAGGATGGGCGGAGGCTGCTATTTGCCGGGGGAGCGGTCATTGCGTTTGGCAGCCAGAGCAGCACCTTCCCAAGTTGCCTAATTCATATTTAGCTGATCTACTAGGACATTATCAGTAATCCCTGACAATGGCATTGCATTTTCTGTTACTCTCTTGGGTGATCTTCCTTTTTCATGCAACGAAATGCATCTGTTTCTAACGCAGAAGCATTGCTCTGGGCGTGCTTTCCTATTGGCAGCAGTCATTCTGAGAAACCCTACAAATCTGAAGGCTTATTCTCAGAACTGGATGTACTGCAGTTGCCCTTTCAGAACTAATTCACTGAAGTTTTCATTGACTCCAGTTGGACTGGGGAAGCTTGAGTTCCTTTTATTCTTCGCTATTTTCATGTTTTCGGATTTCTTTTGCGTCCCGGAGGAGTCCGGAGCTCAGACAGTAGAACTCCCTGGATGGAATGCCTGTCCATTGCAGAGCACATATATATTCCCTCACACACTATGGGCAGTTTAATGACACCACTTAGACCAACTGCATGTCTTTGAACTGCAGGCCGAACTTGCAAGCCTCACACATAGAAGAAGCACCATTCAGTCACCTAGCGCTGGAGGTGAGGCAATAGTGCTACCCACCAAGCCAATGAAGTATGCCACTTGAGTGAGTTGATTATGAAAGGCAATAAGTAATGGAATAAGCACCTATATTGTGTATTCTCTTAGACTCAAAGTGATGCAGAGAATAGCAAAAAAAAAACAACCTAGATTGTAATCTCTTTTTAAATCTGAATATTATTCCTTGTTTTTCATACATTAGAATTATTTTCTAGAACTCCCATAATTACAGACCATTTATGTAAGCCATTGAATTTGTAAATGCACTCTTCTGTCTGCTCAGCTGGCTTCAAGTTCTGTCGTTCTGCTGGATAAAAACACAACCGCAAAGGTAGTATGCTGTTAAATACATTTTTTTTTAATTTACCGGATATTAATTTCACAGCTATTGTGCTTTTCAGTACTGCTCAAATAAATAGCAGCTGAGCTTCAATTTAAAAAGTAGAGAATGCATCCCTTGTCTTTTTCGCCTATCAGCTAACCAAAGCAATTTCACATTTACTGGAGTGTTTTGAGTTGAGGGCTTTCATGCATTTGAACTGCGACAGGAAGAATAAAGACTGAAAATCGAGTTTTGCTGCAAAATGTATTAAGGAAAGCATGGAGAGTTACTCTTCTTCCTCTCCTGAACAGCCAGTGACTTTCGATGTATCTAGTTTGGTTAGTCAGTGCTTAACTGTTGCCTTGGAAACGGCAAAGCTCTCTGAAGGGTATCAGCCTCCAAGTGAACTTATGAGTTGGCTTTTAATGTGTCTTCATAGGTATATATTGTACCTAGTAGCAAGATCATTGTATGTGTTAATTTGGGTGAAAAAAATGAGAATTTAAAATAACTATATTATGACACTATATAATTTAAGCTGGGATATGCTATATAATATTGTATTGCTTTTTTGCATATGATTAATTACATTATCATTTTGATCAATTTTTGCATATTGAATAAAATAAGAATAAGTTTTTATTAAAGTTTATTGGGGTTTTTTTGCAAACATTAGCCTCTCCGTACAGAAATGGGATTTGCTCTACCCATTGCTTTAAGAAGTAATTATTGCTGCACACTGTGAAAGGGGGATGGCATGCCAGAGCTGCTAAATGTTTACTAATACTTTGTGCTGAGGGCATCTGGCAGGAGGGATGGCCAGGAAAGATGGGGCATAGTGAAGAGGCCTGGCATTGCGGCCAGTGGGAGACCTCGGCGCTCAAGCCAGGCCAGGAGCACATGCTCCCCAGCCTCACTCGTCCCTCCGGATGAAGCCGATGTCAGTGACCACAAACAACGCACCTTACAGACCCTCCACAAATGAACAAGTGACGATGCCAGTGTGGAAATGCCAGCTCCCTCTCGCTCTGCTCTCAGTCTCTCTCTCTCTCGTTTTCTCTCACCGTGCCTCTGCTTGTTTTGGCTCTGATCCTAACTGCACTGAGATTTGCATGTTAAAGACACTGAAATGGCCACTGCTCATTTTCCAGCTTTATTTATGTGATAATTGAGTCTCCCGCTCCTTCTGCGGGGCCTGGATTGCCTGCCCCGTCAGCCTTGTAACACGCTGCACACCGTCAGCTGGGGAGGGTACTTGTTGGAAGGGCCCTGCCTTATTTCTGCAAGGGGGGAGAAATCTTTTGTTACTTGGATTCAGCATGTTTAATTTATTTAAGTACGCCTCACTGAAGGGCACAGGGCCCCTGTGGAATGTGGTCTAATAAAATGATCCGGTGTTACCGATGAGCCTGTCTCCACCACGTCCAGCAAATGGACTACCACATCTGCTGCTGTGTTCGTGGTAATTGTGCAATTTACCGAATAGCCCCACAACCTGCTCCTATAATCGGACATGACTTTGCACTGCGTGAGTAATCTCTCTGTTTTAGAGTCAACCCTGAGGGGCTTCTTGTTCTGATAATATTCATTGCCGGCAGTGAGCTCTTCTTAAAAGTGAAACGTGCAGGTCAATGCCGAGGCAAGGAGTTTGATAGCTGTGAGATCATTGAAGATCTATAGATAATGCTCGACTCTGGGGAGAAAAGAGAAGTGGCTTCCAAACGAGCTTCCTCGCGCTCTTAATCTACCATCCCGCAGACCGGCAGATTTGTTTATCCGTTCTGCTGTGCAGTCACCTCTGTTTCTCTCGGCTGCTCCTTTTTTGGCAATGTGCTAGTGAATATCGGACAGCTGTAAGATTTAAAGTTGTGCTGTGTAAACATCTGCATCTTGTATCCAGATGCTTGGATTGAATGAACGGTGATTTTACGTCTAAGCCCTTGGCTTCACTCATGTTTTAAGGGTTGAAAGATGACTAGGTCTGCCATGATAATTATTTTCGCTGGCCGATGTATTGTCCCGGGCGGCGTGGTGAAGTAGTGGTTATTGCTGCTGCCTCACAGTGAGAAGGTCCTGGGTTCGGTCCCAGGTCTTTTCTGTGTGGAGTTTGTATGCTGTACATGTTGGTTTTCACCAGGGGCTCTGGTTTCCTCCCACAGTCTGAAAGCGTGCAGGATAGGTTGATTGGTGAATCTAAATTGGCCCTGTAGTTGTGTGCGTGTGCTCCCTGTAGTGTGTTGGCGGCTGCCCAGGGATAGTTCCTGTCTGCGCCCATTGTTCCTGGGATAGGCTCTGGTCCCCCCCACGACCCCAGTTGGGATTCAGCGGTTTCAGAAAATGGCTGGATATATTGTCCCAGACAAAATTGCAGTAAACGGTATTACTGTAATTTTAAGGCTGTGTCATGCCACTGATATAATGATAATATAATAACATAATATAGGAAGTACACCCTTTAAAAGAACAATGAACTTTTAATTTTTAACAAAATTCATACATTGAAATTGGAATGTCAAAAAATTTAAATATCCTAAATAAATAAACCATACAACCAAAAAAATTAATAAAACAGACTGTCAAGCTTCGTGAACAAATATTTCAATAAATATTAACCATTTGACACAGAGGCAGTGCTTGAAGTGGGCTGGAACGCAGCGGAACACAGTTCCGGAACTTCTGTATTTTCGTCTTTTGGGTTCCGCCACTTTTTTCTGCGTTCCGGTACTTACTGAAACTGAT
>JAODKF010000116.1:25231606-25247112 GCA_026779585.1 Mormyrus proboscirostris | reverse complement strand
CCTGACCAGGATAAGCAGTTAGAAGATAGATGGATAAATAGATATGCAAAAATGTTCAGGGCGTAAAATTAAATTCTTGTTTTCTGTGTCATTGGGGAACAGGATGAAAGGATGATCAACCATCATTTTACTTCCCTGCAGCTCCAAACCTGGATTGTCATTCTGAATTACTCTTCAGTGTTTTCTGTTTTGGCAAGATATGTAGTGGATTGTTCCTGCCACCACCCTTCATCTGGTCTGTCATCCTGTCAGTCTGAAGCCCCCCCCCCCCTTCCCCCCCCAGCTGTAAACTGAACAAGGGTCTAGTCACACTCCCGAGGATTCTCTGAGAATATCTCTCTCAAAGCCCATCCACTGAGATGCCAGCATGCCATTCTAATAGCTGCTTCTGGACTGGCAAGTGTGCACTGGTAAAGTTAATGAGCAATCACATAGAAAAGAAGTACAGACAAAGTCATTAGAAATACCATTAGAAATAAGAATGCATTTTATTGTTTGCAAGCAAGCTAGCTTTTGGTAGATTTGTGAGAAAAAAAAAAAAACATGTTTTTGTAGAAATTGTCTGGTTGACTTGTAAATTTCCTGTACTGGAAGCGATCACAACTGAGTATGCTGTATGGATATTTGTTGATATGAAACAATTGCCTTCGTGTAGGGAGAGTTAATGGACCATCACTAATCAGTGTTTCAGTAAAGCTGGACTATGTGTGGGAAATTTCATTGGTCTGCATGAGCAGTAGTCCTTAACATTTCTTGGAAAGTAGAGTGTTTTTTAATGTTCAGTGTATTTGCTACTTGATATTTTTGGAGCAGATTTTTGACTCATCACTCTATAAACAACTGCTCTTCAAAGGGTATGATTTTCAGTGTTTTCTTTTTTTTTTTTTTTTTAAAAAATGTAATCATGTTTTAAATATGAGGAGAATGACTGGAAGCAGTTTTGGTGAAGGTTGAAACCCATAAGACAAAATGAGCAGTAGCTCGGCATGTGTAGTTACTGAACATGGAGATCAGCAAGATCAGACAGAGAACGAACAATGTTACTACTCGAATTGATCATACAGACGTTTGTTTCATCCTTTTTAGCTATATATCTCTTTGATGATGTGTTAGCTAAGGGGTTCATAAGAAAGTCCCAAAGAATTAACAGAAATTGAACAGGGTTGAACATTGCTTTCTTCTTTCTCATAACTTTCTTTTGACTTGTAATCTATTATTGAAGTACATGATATATTATTCAAGCAAATTTGACAGCCAGAATATGGTGCTAATGTTTCCATAGGGGTCTGATTTTGACGTTTCTGTTGATTTCTAAATTGTAAATTGCCTCTATTGAGTGTGTTATGATTTAAACAAATATTTACTCTTTTGATATCCATGGATTAGTGTAAGACACACAATACAGTTGATGCATGATTAATAATTCAGAGAATTCAGCATATTGTGTTTGCTTATTTAAAGAATTAAATTAACAAAACACCAGGCCTCAAAGCATCAGTTAGATGCACATAATTTCCCCTGTTGGCTTTTTGCCATTTTTCATATGAAGTAATTTTTGAAAGTGTTAACAAAGACCTTGTTTACTTATCTTCTGGATATACAGGACAATGAAAAGGTTCAGAATATTGTATTAATCCAGAAATGTAGCACTTTAACTCACCCTAGATCATTAAAAACATATCTGTGTCTATATATTAAAAGTGTGTGTGTGTGTGTTTGTGTGTGTGTGTGTGTGTGTGTGTGTGTGTATTAGGTTTGTATTACATTGTGGGGACCAAATGTACCCCGTAATGTTTTTTTGACATTGTTTCCATTTTTCTCAATAAGAGAATACTTTAACTAGAAATGTAGGAAATGTCATCAGTGGGACTTCGGTAAGAGTTGGATGTTCATATCGTTTAGTTCTCATTGCAGATGGAGGCTTAGATATGATTGACTGGGTCGTCTTCTTTTTCCCCCCACCCCAGAGGCTGAAGATGAACTTCACAAGGTTTTAAAGGTTCTGTTAGTATGCTGGGTTGTTTTTCTCTAAACAACAGGCAGTAGTCTTATTTTTCCCAGACTCGGTAGGGTGTATCTGTGCTAGGGTCCACTCCCCTATAGAATAGAAAACCACAATCTAGGTTAAAGTAAATGTTAAGTAAAGTAAAAAAATTAGCTAAAGTATTTACCCCCAAAAATTGAGGAAACAAACTGCGCACACTATTTTGAGTAAATATATATATTTATTAATATATTATATATTATAAATATATTATTATTATTATTATTATTATTATTATTATTTAAATAAAATAAAGAACCTCAACCATTAATTCTAAATTTAGTTGATTCTCAGGGTACTGCTAACTTAACTATGGTCCACATGAGCAACCAATAACAGCACTCAGCAAGATACCAAATTCCACTATATGCTTATGACATTGTCTGGAGTGGCTACTTATTAAAATAGCTCTGCGCACTTGTTTGTTTATTTTTTGTTTTTGTGGGTGCAATTTGCTACTTTTTTAATTCCAAAGTTACATCATATGTGGTGTGGAGTAGGTTTGTTTTTATGATAATTCTGGAACTTGGGCAGCTTTTTACATAATCACTGATACCGGAACTGGCAGCACAGGCCTGGCTTTCAGGTAACCTCATCACAGAATTAAGAGAGGGGTGGCTAACTCAGACATTACCGGTGCACTGCATGTGTTCTTTGCTTCAGCCTCCTTTTGGCACCCCCAGCTTTGGACTGTCCTGTATCCCTGTTCATTCTCTATATGACAGACTTCAAACACAACTCTATGCTGTGTAAAATATAAAAATTCTCTGCTGATTCGTTCACTGTCAGGTGCATTGATAATGGAGATGAAAGGAAGTACAGGAGACATATAAGGGACTTATGAATTACCTGTAATTTAACATTGTTAGATACAACTGGTGCTGTATTTCCATAATGCCCACATGTGCATTTATGTGTTACTATATCAGTTAGTGGGAACTTTTGTGTGGGACTGAGCTTGTGATTTTTCAGCATTGTTGGCATTGCTCTGAACACACACATAGGTGCTGGGCCTGTGGGAGCTGTTGTTTGGGACTGAGCTTGTGATTTGTTGGCATTGCTCTGAGCACACACATAGGTGCTGGGCCTGTGTACCACGAATCTGTGCAGGGAAGCCCTCCGAGGCCTGTGAAATGGCTCCAAAAAGAGCTGATGTCTGAAAACGACAGATAAAGGCTTGTGCCTTGTGTCTTACTGTGAGACTTGTGGAGCTTCTGAAAGAAACCTGGCAAACTGTTTCAATCCAAGTTCTGTATTTGGTTGCCAATTTTCCTCCCGTGATACCATGTCGTTTTAATGAAGCACCTGGGTCTGATTCTGGTCATTTGGAAGAGTCCTAAACAAAAACAGACTTAAAACATCTAAATTTTCCTTGTATGATTCAAAATTCAAGATTTTTATATTTGTCACGTGCATAGTTATACAGGTACAACACGCAGTGAAATGTATCCTAAATCTCTCTTATCTAAATGTGCGACCATATAAATATATATATATATTTTTTTTAAAAAAAGGACAAGATATAGGAAAAAGTAGAATTAAAAAAAAAATACTTTAAAGTATGAAACAGACCTAGGTAGATACGATGAATTTGTAAGCTCAGCTACTCAGAACATTAAACACATTGCCAAGTCTCCTGTCTTGTTGTCTCACCTGCAGGTAATTGCAAATTACGGCACAAGGGCATGCAAACAAGCCTTGATGTATAAGTGTTCCAGGATGCTACTACTCACTGACAGAAACCAGAGAGCTGCAAGGCTTTATGTTTTTAGAACGATGGACAGAACAAGACTGTACCCCCCCCTTCCCCACCACCACCACCACCTCATGTGACTGGTGCGTAAATGATTAATCTTTACTTTGTTTTGCATACCTCTACTCATCTCTGTTCATGCCTGAATAGTATTAGCATTTGTCTGACTTCCCCTTAATCTGGAAGGAGTGTGCCCAAGACTGCACAAGATATATACACACGTCCAACCTTCTTCTAGCCATTTATCCTACTCAGGGTTTTTTTGTGGGGAGGTAGGAGCACACCAGCTGGAGCTACCAAGCTGGGAGGCATGCCTGACAGAATGTCAGTTCATTGCAGATTTCTATATACAAACAGACTCTCGCGTATTATGGAAAATTTAGAGATTCCAGTTAGACTAACTGGATTTATTTGGACTGTGAGAGGAAATCAGGGTAGCCAGAGGAAATGTGGGGCATATGAAGGGCATGGAAACTGCACACGTACAGAGCTGAAGCTGGATTTAAATCTTCAAGCCTGGAGATCTCAGGAACTCCCTGAGCCACCATGCTGCCCTTGTAACATACTGTGTACGGACAAAAGTATTGGGGCACACCTCTTAATAATTGAATTCAGGTGATTCATTCAGACCCATTGCCACAGGCATATAAAACCAAACACCTAGCTATGCAGTCAGGTTTGCAAACATTTGTGAAATGATGGGTCATTCTGAAGAGCTTGGTGAATGCAAGAGTGATACTGTTATAGGATGCGACCTTTGTGTGTTTTTTTTCCTGTCAGATATTCCATAGTCAACTGTAAATAGTATTATTGCAAAGTGGAAGCACTTAGGAACAACAGAAACTCATCCAAAAAGTGGCAGAGCAGAGTTGCTAAGTGCTGAGGTACATAGTGCATGAAAGTCATCAACACTCTGTGGTTTCAATAATTGCAGAGTTCCAAACTTGGTCTGGAATTAAACCGAGCCCAAAAACTCTGCACTGGGAGCTTCATGGAATAGGCTTCCATGTCCAAGCAGCTGCATGCTTGCAAGTCTCACGTCACCAAGCACAGTGCCAAGTGTCAGATGGAGTGGTGTAAAGCATGCTGGAGAAACTAATCATGCTTCTCTGTCTGGCAGTCTGATGGACAAGTCTGGGTTTGGTCGATGCCAGGAGAATGTTACCTGCCTGACAGCATTGTGTCACCTGTAAAGGTTGGTGTAGGAGAATTAATGGTATGGGGCTGTTTTTTTATCAAGGGTTGGGCTAGGCCACATAGTTCCAGCAAAGGGAACTCTTAATGCTTTAGCATACCTAGATATTTTGGAAAATTCTGTGGTTTCTACTTTATGGGAACACTTTGAAGAAAGCCCTTTGCTGTACCAACACGATGGTGTCCGATTGCACAAAGCAAGGTCCATAAAGATATGGTTGGGAGAGTTTGGTGTGGAAGAACTTGACTGGCCTGCATAGAAGCCTGACCAGAAACCCATCGAAGACTTTTGGGATGAACTAGAATGGAGACTGCAAACCAGGTCTACATGTCCAATATCAGTGCCAGACCTCTCAAAGGGGTCTGAAAGGGACCTTTCGTTTTAATGAATGGGCAAAAATTTCCACAGACACACTCCATAAACTTTTGAAAAGCTTTCACAGAAGAGTGACAGCTGTTATAGCTACGAAGGGAGGACCAATTCCATATTGATTGCTATGGATTTACAATGGGATGTCATACAAGTTCCTGTAGGTGTAATGGGGAGGGTTCTCACACACACACGCACAAACACACACATACACAAACAGGTGTGTAATAGCTTTGTGGGGACTTTCCCTTTACTTTTATTGGAAAAACTCTAATCCCAACATGACTACCTTAACCCCTACCCAGCCCTAAACTTAACCATACAGTAAGTAAGCAAACTAAATGCGAGACTTTTTACATTTTTCATTTTTTGATTGCATTCACATATCTTTGTGGGGACCTGAAAAAATGGTCCTCACGATGTCAAAATAACAGTTTTTTATTACATTGAGAGGGACATTGGGTCCCCACAATGTAATATAAACATAATCCACACACACACACAAATAGCAGAGGAGACTATTAATCACTCTGGCTGTATTTTGTCAAAATAAACAAGGCCACTCAGAGATACAGCAGTACCCATCATGGTTTTGGATCACATGCTCATCTAGTCATGTTTTATGCTGCAGTGAGTGGGCACCTGTGAATGATTGTACTCTCCCCAGGGCATTAGTGTTCAGGATTTGCCGCCAAGACACAAACAACAGTTTTTTTTCTTCCTCAGAAAGCTGGTAGTTACTCTGTTTTATGAAAGATGCACTGGTGCCTCTGTCATATTCTGTGTGGATGTCTTGGCCTGTGCGTTACGTGCTGCTGCCTTTGTAACTAACAGTACTCTCCAGGCAGTCTGAAGTAGCCGATGCTACTTTATGGCCCATTGGAACTGTGTGACAGAGGAGTGGATGGTTGAAGACCAGGTTCTGAAGCATGCTTGCCTTTCACTGGGATCAAAGCTGGTTTTGTGATCTGTTACACTACGCAGTCTAACATCACTGCCCCTTTGTTCACTGTACTTTTCGGTCCTTCGTCTCTTGGGCTATAACTACATGAAAGGGGATCATTGGGTGGGATTGCTTATATCTGTGTCCCCTCTTGGTGACCTCTGACCTCAGAATATAAACCAAAGCCATGGATTTTTTCAACATCCCCTCCGGTCCATGAAGAGGTGTCCCAGCTAACAAAATGTGGGCAGGGTGAGCTCCCTCAAACTTCAGCATGACAATAATAAATATGCTTCATCGTGTACTTTTTCTGACAAAAACTGACTGGACCTGCGGCATCCATACAGTGCATCCATAGTTTGTACTTCCTGTAGAATGACACTGTTCAGCACTGTTGGGGACACTGTTCCAAGAATAAGATCAAATACCACAAAATGAGAATGCTGTCGACGTATAAACACATTTAGTAAAACGTGATGTTAAAAACAGGAATTTATTAATGACATTACAGGAAACAGCATACTAGTTTTTTGCAAATCTCCAAAAGTCCAAATATGCTGGGAAGCAAACTTTTAATCAGGTCTGATAATTTTTAACCTGGTTTTGGAGTTCCAACAACGACAGATATGATCCTGATTAGAGACTGTACATGGATCTACATGAAAGGGATTATCACTGGCCATGCCAACTGTCAGTAGTCAGTACTGCGCTTCAGTTTAAAAATTCATGTTGCAGTGTCACCCTGCTTTAAAGTTTGACTTTTTCTTTGAATTAAAAAGCAGTTCCTGCCATATATACATATATATCTAATGTTGGGGCTCATTCTGAAACTATGTATCGCATATTTTCCGCTTTCTTTCCATATGTCTAATACAAGCATTTGGTGTGCATGTGTTGGAAAACATTTATTCATGCCTGTGCTATTTTTCTAGCTATATGCACTTATTTACGTATGCAAATGAATAGATATCCACACAGCATGACCCAAGGTATCCTTTAAATGCTAATGCTGCAGAGTATTCACGCACTGTCACACACTAAGAGTAGTTCAGAGGCACCAGCTCACCTGAACCACAGTCTGGGCTGTAGGCAGAGCGTGACTATGTCGCTAGTAATTTCCCAGCTGAAGTGTTAGGTGCAACATGGACCGAATCTAAAACCCTGCTGAGGAGCACAGGCTGTGTGAACTTATGCTGTTGTCTATTCGGTTGTGTTAATTCCTGGTGTGGCTCTGTGAGATCTCTGCGCTCACGAAATAATAAGTACCCGATCTTCCCTAAATGTAGACTGAAAAGTGGAGAGTCATTACCGGCCCAAACTGGAATTCACTTCCACAACATTTATGGGAAATGCACTGTTTTTGGCACTTTTATAAAGACGTTGAAAACCTGCCTTTCTAATATTGCTTACACTTAATTTTAAATTTATTATTGTGCTGAATTGATGACATTCTCAAGAAAAATACAAAACAAGAAGGTACTGAAAGAAATAAACAGACAGATGAACAAACAAACAATATGGAATATTTATTATTTTGTGCCTTCTTGTTCTTGTTTTGGTTTTGTGTTGTGTATTCTTGTTTGTCATGTCCATATGTGAAGTCCATTGTAAAGTTGTTTTTCAAAAGTATTATATAAATAAATAACAATAGTAATAAATAATTCAAATGTTAATATTGATAGGTATAGTGATATTCACTTAAATAAAATACCCCACGCTTTCCTAATCGAAATGGAAATAATTCTTCTTTTAAAACCATGACTACAAATACTGTCATTAATAAAAATGTTTAATAAATTAATAAAAATAGTTTTCTAGTGATTAAATTCTGAATGAATTAGCTGAATTTACTAGTTGTCTAGGTACAAGTCACAAGATAAATCATTGGGAGGCCTAGGTTACCTAGTTAAGCATATTCATTTATTTGAAATCCAGGACACTTTAAGATTTGAACATAAAAAATGGTGCTGGTTTTAATGCTTTTGTCATGGACAGGAGAGTTTACTCAACAAGAAAAATTGCTTAAGTCATTCTAAATAGATTTTAATTATTAATTTAATGGATGTCTTTAAAGAATGTGTTCATTGCAGAAATGTTTCTGTATTTTAGTAATTATGATTTCGTTTCATTAGATAGACTTGTATTTCCTGTCTCATTTTATCAATTTTATAAGTAAATATGACAAACAATAGCTATCAATTATAGCGTATGTTTGGCCGAGTTACAAATTATAAATATACACTGATGAGCCAAAACATTATGCACTCCTATGTGAAAAGAATGATGTTGATTATCTTGTAATAGTGGTGTGTGCCAAGGTTTGGGATGCATTAGATGTTTAGCCAACATGCAGTACCTATAGTCAACATGATGCATGCAGAAGAAATGTGCAGGATTGTTATGACCAGACAACTGGGTCCGAGCATTTATGAAATGGCAAGGCATGTGGGGAGCTGACAGCCAGCTGATGTGAGTGTAGCTCAAGAAGGGAAAAACCATGAGTCACAGACAAGGTGCTGGTCGGCCAAGATTCGTTGATGCGGGAAGTAAAGTTTATCACATCTGGTACAACCTAACCCAAGGGCTATTGTGGCACAAAGGACAGATAATTTTGATGATCAGGGGAATAATGTATCTCATCACACAGTGCATCAAGCCCTGTTGTGTACGGAGCTACAGTATGTAGGCAAAAGTTAGCCCCTGTTCCCTGTCGAAAGTGCCTACAATGGGCCACAAGTATCAGAACTGGACCTTGGAGCAATGGAAGAAGGTCGCCTGGTCAGATGAATCCCATTTTCTGTTGCGTTATGTGGACAGCTGGGTACCTGTCGAGCATCTGTGCATTCACAGCTGCGTAGCCTCATACACAGCAGGCCCTCATTTACATCTAGCATTGACAAGTCTTAGCCACCCAACACCCTGTCTGTGGATTGCTGTTTTTCCCTCCTCGGACCATTCTCAGTAGCTGCTCGCCGTTCTGAGATACTCTGACCGAGAGATACTCTGATCCAGTCGTCTGGCTGTAATAATCTGGCCCATATCGAAGTCCCTGCCCATTTCTCCTGCATTGAATATGTCAACTACGAGCGACAAATGTTGGCTTACCGTCTAATATATCCAACACCTTGACATGCTCTATTTATACAATATGATCAACCTTGTTCATATTATATGGGAGCTGTCATAATATTTTGGATTATCATTGTGTGTTTGTGTGTGTGTGTGTGGATTAGGTTTATATTGCATCATGGAGATGAAATGTCCCCCACAATGAAATAATTTTTTTTTTCTTTAATATAATAGAATGGAATGACAACCATTACTCCTAACCAGCTCTAAACTTAATCATAAGTAACCAAGACTTCTGGCATTTTTGGTTTTTTGTTTACTGTTGCAGATTTTTATAAAATTGAGTTTCCCCTTTTAGGGACCAAGGAAATGGTCCCCACAACATCAGTAACAGGTTTTTATGACATAGTGGGGACATTGGTCCCCACAATGTAATACATAAATGACCACACACATATTCACATATAATGTATGTGCAGAATGATTCTGTGAAAGAGCTCATCATTCAGTTCCCTATAAAGCAAATATTTTTACATGCACTTGCACTGTACAGTGTAGGATGGTGGCTCTCATTAGCAGGCCCTGGCCCATAATTCCCTGGCCCACATCATGGGGGACATGGTTCAAATCGTTTTGCCGAAGGCCTGGGAATTATGTGCAGCTGGCCTGGGAATTATATGCAGCGGACCTGGGAATGATGTGCAGCAGACTTGGGAATTATGTGCAGCAGGTCTGGGAATTTTGTGCAGCAGGTCTGGGAATTATGTACAGCGGGCCTGGGAATGATGTGCAGCGGGCCTGGGAATTTTGTGCAGCGGGTCTGGGAATTATCTACAGCGGGCCTGGGAATGATGTGCAGCAGACTTGGGAATTATGTGCAGCGGGCCTGGGAATTATCTGCAGCGGGTCTGGGAATTATCTGCAGCGGGCCTGGGAATGATGTGCAGCACACTTGGGAATTATGTGCAGCGGGCCTGGGAATTTTGTGCAGCGGGTCTGGGAATTATGTGCAGTGGGCCTGGGAATTATGTGCAGTGGGCCTGGGAATTATGTGAAGCTGGCCTGCTCAGCAGTGGTAAACCACTTTTAGGCATGGATGCGCATATATGAGTGTTTCATGCATGATAGGTAGTGCAAACATCCTGGAATCCAGTTCCCATTTCCCTTGTTCTGAATTTGACTGGTCATTTGTTGTGGATAATGGGTCAGATCGAATCACTCTTCTCAGGTAAGTGCCTGCTTTGGCCAAATCATGTTCGATCTTGGTGCAGTTTTTGTAATGGAGGATATTTAAGTTTATTGACCCTGGTAGTCTTGCTTACCTAACTTTATTTAGATGTAGAAAAGAATTTCCAGAAGGCCCTCCAAATATGTGATCGAATGTGCTTAAAGTAAAGTTTTCGCTTATTGGATTGGCAATTACTTTTTTGTCATTCGGGGCATGTAATGAAACTTAGTGATAGCGACTGTTTACCACAAAAACTGCATCCACTGTCCTAAAGAATTAACTGAAAATATTTGTTTGTGTGTTGGTATCTGTGTCTATGATTTGCAAGGGGTTGCAGGATGAGTGGGGAGTGAACAGACATGGTGCGGGAACTAAATACACAGTAAACAGTAGACATCTGACCATTGTTACAGTATAGATATATTATTATTATTATTATTATTATTATTATTAGCATCCTTATTATTAATGATAATAATGATAATAATAATATTCATGTTGTTGTTTAGTGATGGGATCTTTACTCTCTTTGGAGGTAAACAAATACTTATTAATTATTATGGCTAGTTATTTTTCAGTAACAGTTGTAAGTACTTTTTTTTCGAGTTGCTAAATTAAGTCCTCAATGGTTTCCCCATCTCCAATGCTTCACTCAGCAATGTAATAACAACCTAACTGCTATGTGACTCAGGTAAAATTAGCGGGTTTGTTATGAGAATTTAGTCTCTCTGGGACTTATTTCATGAAGCAGGATTTCTTGCTTAGCCAGATAACTTGTTGGATTTACATCCGTCAAGGCGAAATGTCAGTGAACAAAGTAGTAGTCGATTTAAACTACACCTTAAATCCCACACATTATCCGGCTAAGCAAGAAATCGTGCTCAGTGAAGCAGTCCTCCTGTGTGTGGCCTCCTTTCACATACAAAACCCGTTAATGAACCAGATAAAAACAACACAGGATACATAACAAATTTTCATTGCCACCCAGTCTTCCATGATAGTAAAGTTTTGGGTGATATGCACTCCCAGCTGGTATAGATGTAGTACATTACTTGTATGTTCCTTAATTCAGTAATCTCTTAAAGTTTCGTATTCACACTAGAGCTGTGTCAGAACGTTACTGAGAATCTTACTAGGTCACCAGGGAGTATATTTTACAGTTTTGCCCCCAGTCCCACATGACACTATAATGGTAAATTAGTGATATATAAGCAGGTTTCTGTGTGTGTGTGTGTGTGTGTGAGAGAGAGTGTGTGTATGAATGGGGTATAAGAGAGCGTGGAGAGAGATGTGCCCCCACCCCACCTACTGTAACTACATGCCTGCTCTGTTTACCTACCTTGTCTGTTTCTCTTCTCCTTGGAAAATACTTAAGTAATTTTTTTCATTATTAGAACATTACAGTATAATACCATCAGCTAAATGACAACATATTTAGTGCCGTAAACCAACTGAACTGTGTGGGAATTGAGCCTCACAAGCAAGTGACAAGGCATTGGATTACAGCATGGAGGGTCAATCTTATCCAGAAAGGGCCAGTGTGTATGTGGGTTTTCGCAGAAACTCATTACTAATTAGATGACTGATTGGCTGAAGAGTTCTTACACCTGGGTTTGAACAGCTAACCTAAAGGTTATCCAAAAAACTTCTATACACGATGGCCCTTTGTGGATAAGATTGTCCACCCATGAATTAGATGATTGGTTGGTTGGATAGATGTTTTTTTGTTGTGATGGGCCACCGGAGTGGAAACACTGGTTTATTTAACCATTAGAAAGTAGAAAAGCTCTGGAATTTGAACAAAACTTAATAAGCTTACCCAAATAATTAGCATACACATAGAAGACATTTTAATAAGCACTTTGAGGTTCACTACTGCAGGATTTTTATCAGGGTCAGTCTCTGTCAATTGACTGAATAATTGCACTTCCTCAAAAAGAAGCAAATATCAGGAGAAACAGACCCTTCTCCAACCTTTCAATCCTATCTACATACCCTTTTGCTCTTTTTTTTGTTAATCCTTTCATTCATGCAAATGATTGGCTGATTGGGAGCAGGTGCTGCTGCTTGGGATATCTGTGGGTGCTGAACAATTTCCCAGCATTGATGTCCTCTACATGTCCTCTCCAATGGGCCCATGGCATTTGGAACAGCATTAATGCATGCCATTTAACCTTCTTTAATGTTACCATGCCCCCCTGTCTGTTCAGCCTCATTTTTGCCTTTTCAGCTGCCTGAAGCATTGCTCCATACAGCTTAATCCGACCACTCATGTCATCAGTATCTCTGCAATCTCCAGGTCATCTGAACCTCATTTCTTTACAGCCAGAGTTTTTCTCCTCCTTCTCTTAGCTTATGTGAAGGTGGAATCACATAACAGTTACACTAGTGCTGGCTTGGTTAACATCATTGAAATGTGGGGAGTGTGTCTTCAACCCACACTTGCTTGATTGTACTTACCCTGCATCCTCATCCTTGCTGTGTCATTCATTTTACTGTAATGATCTCTAGTCTTAGACCACACTTGGTGTTGCATCAATAATTTCTTGTAGCTTGGCTTAGCAGGTTCATAACTCAAGTGAGTTTTGAATCTTGGAAAAAAAAGTGTTTTCACAGAGCAGTGCCCTAAGATGACCTCACTCTCGTTGTCATTCCGTTGAGGTTTGGACTAATTCATCCAGAAAGGCTGCTGGGATTTGCTGCCTAGCAGGTTTTTTTGGACAGCAAAAATCAAAGGAATTGAGTTATTGTTACCTGATTGTGATGAGACACCAGGACATCCCTAACACAGGTGTGACACCGTTATTTTTGGTTTATTTATGCGTAGGCAATTTATATGTATAATTATCAATTTTTCAAGCTTCAGAATTGATTTGTCACACCTATCACAGGTTCTCTAAACCGTATTTGACAAGTTTCTTGCTTCTGTCTCCCAGTATATTATACCCTTCATCTTTTGTCCAGAAATATCAAGCATATTCAGAGGAGTCAAGATGTTACATCACAGGATTTATCATGAGACTAATATTAAATCACTGTATATTCGCACATTCAACTCAACAAGGTTGCTTCTTCTGGAGAGGATCATCAGGGGAGCCTATTTCAGGCATCACAAGACACTTGAGATACAATGCCAGGCCATCACAGCACTCATACACCCAGAGAAATATACTGTGGGCAAGACACAGATGCCGGTCACCCACATGTATTTGAAAGGAAACCTGTGTGACAAGGGAGAGCATGCAAACTTCACACACAGAACAGTAGTAGGATTGGAACCCTGAACCCTGGACGTGTGAAGTAACAGTGCCCATATAAAATAAGTGTGCCTCATTTACTGTAATGCTCATTCTAAATGTTTCCGTAACCTCAGTTACAACCTTAAACATAAGGCCAAACATAAGCTGATGCTTTTATGTACTTGCATCAGTGCGTATTTGCATACCAGCTACAGTCGGTTTGGTGTGATTCAGTGTGAAACGTCTGGTATGTTTTACAGCCAAGTGTGTGTTGGTGGGGGGCTCAAACAGAATCACTGTATATTATCTGCATTTCCCAGCTTCAGTAGATTTAAATGAATAATTAATCCCCCACCATCTTTACCAAATGTTGAAATTTACATGCTTTCCTTTTCACCAGCCACAGGCCCTAAATCTGTCTGGCTGAATATGATGAGAAATGGAGGTGTCAGGAAGGCTTTGGACAGGCCCAGGAAGCCTGTCGGCATGGCAGAGGGGAGCCTGATTTATGGAGGATTTTCGCTCACACCATCCTGTTACTGTTCAACCTCAGAGAGGGAGTCAGGGGAAGTGTTTTATTGAAAGGAATATACAAGTAATCACAATGAAAAATAGACAGATTTGTATAGATTCATAAAGCCACACCTACATTCAGTCATGTCGGTGAGCAGCCAGGTCTGTGATATAGTTCAGAGCAAGGCTATGATTTACTTAGGTACATACTTCCATTTAAGCTGCATGCTCAAACCTTCATTACATAAACAAGTCACAGCAGCACGTTATTAGATAGCAATTGTATGAAATGCACTAGTGATGGCAAATACGAGCTTTATTTTTTTCACTCTTGACATTCTTTTTTTCCCCTTGTGAAATAAAACTGGCTCTGGTCAGATGTGACCTGTGGCTCAGTTCATTTTCACTATGAGGCTGATTTATGGAGACAAGCCATATTGGCAGCAACAAAATGCACATCAAGCAGACATAGTGCGGGCAGGATGCTTGCTAAAGGTTGTTCGCACCTGGCATTAACACGCATCTCCTCATGCTTCTTGACCGACCGCCTTTAAACGGATCTCACTTTCCCACAACTTATTTAAATAAGCATGTAAATCACTTCTGTATGCAGAATAACATTATTATAACGACAAGACCAACTGGCAAGCAAGTGTTCAGAGGCTGCAACAGTACAACAGAAACAATGTGAAACAAAACAATTTCAAAGAGCACATCTCAGTGAAAAAGCAATATGCGTGATTTCATGCATTTGTGCTGTTACCACAAGAAACTGGCATAAATTTTAACCATTATACAGATACTGAAGTACACACATGAAGTACATGAGTAAAGCACATGAGTAATGCATACTAACACACAATAATCAATGTCTGATTATAAAACCACAATTGTTGTTTATGTGGTTAAACGGTAAATTGGCATTACTGCATACATTGCAGCTTGGTTGATTTGTAAACAAGTAAAAATAAAACCATGATCTATATCGTGATTCTCTCCAAAAATATCGTGCTATGATATCTGGCCATATACCCAGTGCTTGAAGTGGGCCGGAACGCAGTTCCGGAACTTCTGTCTTTTCGTCTTTTGGGTTCCGCCACTTTTTTCTGCGTTCCGGTACTTACTGAAACTGATCCGACGCAGCGACAGTGGC
>JAODKF010000116.1:25206679-25221713 GCA_026779585.1 Mormyrus proboscirostris | reverse complement strand
ATTAAAACTCATCTTCCTCTTTTTTACCCTAGTAATTATCCTAGTAATTCTGACCGCACACACACACACACACACACACACACACACAGCGCTTAGGTATCTATATCTTTTTGGAGACCCTCCAGTCACTTCATATCCATATCCAACTACGACAACCTTAACCCTAAACAGCCCTAACCTTTACCCTACAGTAAGTATCCAAACAAAATACAAGACTTCTGACATTTTCAGTTTTTCTATAAAATTGATTTTCCCCTTGTGGGGATTGGTCCCCGCAATATCAAAATACCAGGTTTTTATCACATTGTGGGGACATAATGTTTTCACAATGTAATATATACATAACCCATGTGCACGCACACAATACTACCGGAAATTTATGATAAAACGAGTAAAGGATGATTATTAAAGCATTATGTCGTCAAACAAATTTTACATGGTTCATTTTGTTCATTTATCGCTGTAAATTATCACCAGTTATTAATTAATCTCTCCTCAGTCTTAATTGCACTGATGCTTGTCTAACAAATGGCTTGTCATATGTCATTCTTAGCATTTGTCGTTCTTAGCATTTTTATTATTTTTTTTGACTTACATCATTCACCCTATACATGAGGCAGAATACAAGTGAAATCCTTAGGTTGGTTCATAAGCTAGATTTCTCGCATTGTCATTAATTCAAAGTTCAAAAATGTATTGAAAATTTGTTGCATAGAGAAAAAGATGTAAAACTATTTTTATTAAAAAATCTAAACATGTTTTCTCCTAGTATAACTATTACTTGTCTTGTAGGTTAAAATATTCAGTGCCTTTGGCTTGACTGTTTCCACAGTACTGTCACTTTGGCCTTCTATTTCAGTGTGTACAGTTAGTGGTAATTTAGGCACCATCATGTAAAAATGGCAGCTGCTACATTTACTTGCCTGTTTGTTTCTGACTGCTTTATTTTCATGAGTGTCTACCAAGTATTAAAGGCATAGACCTTGTTTGTATATTTAAACTAGTGGAATATTGCATGAACACACAAAAATGTCATGAAACCAGCCTTAGAGAGCTACATTCTTCCAATACAAGTGAAAGTCATTCAGTCAAATTTTTACTCAAGTTAAAGTACTGAACTATTTGATTTTAAAAATACTAAAGAATTCACAAGTTCATTCTCTTTTTAATGTCAGTGCTATTGCTGTATTGTTGCCATAATGCATTTGTAACAGAACCTCATGACTCTTAAACAACCTGCTGAATGCACTTGCTGTAGAATAAAAATATGATTTGTGGAATATGATACAACAACTATGGAAACACAATTGAATCAAACTGAATTTCTTTATATATTTTTTTTAATTTAACACTTCCCCACCCCATCCACACAAAACAGCATGGTAGTGTTCTGACTAGTTAGGGCTGGGTAGGGGTTAAGGTTGTCATAGTTGGGATTAGGGTTTTTCCCATAGAAATGAATGGATGAAAGCCACAAAGATATGAATGTTGACCTTTTTCATGTGCATCAGACAGACAGTGGAAAGGCTGTCAATGCAACTTCCTTGGAAAATACAAAATAAATAAAACAACCATCCCAGTAACATACCTCTAGAACTGCCCAACAGCAACTTGACTGACAGCATAGGAGCTGCTTACTGCGATTTGTTTTTTTCCTGTGACAAACATAATATGGCCTATCACATTTTAGAAAAGAACATTTTCCCACTAACTTTAAAGGTATGCTTCAGAATAATGAGTAACGTGAATCTTCCTAGAAGTATAGTGGAGTCAAAAGTACATTTGTCTTTACTCAAGTAAAGTACAGAAACTTGAAAAATGTACTTAAGTACAGTATTCAAGTAAATGTACTTCATTACTGTTCACTTCTCCTGGTCTTTTGGCCTCTCTAAAGTTTGCTGTCAGCTGCAAGATTTTTTTTTCCTGTCCAATCATCCAACTGAGCTTGCTCTTCTTTCGCTTTCACTAAGACACAAAAGTATTGAATATTCATGAATTGAATATCCTTTGTTTTTTTTTTGGCTGGATTTTCCCACGCCATGCAATCAAGTCATCTTGATCTAAAATTGTCTTCTGTCATGCTCATTCCATTTCATATATTGATTAATTAAATTTTTTTGTCAGTATGTTCCAATGTTATGCATCTTATCCTTATTCAAATTATTATTCCTTTGCTACCATTACATCTGTATTTTTAAATTTAAAAACTTGATTTCTGTTTTGAAATAATCATATATTTCTAAGCACATCATTTATATTACTTTTACTTTTTCCTAAACACCTCATCAAACAATTAATCTTGTGTCTTTTATTGCTCCTGCTGATGGTGTTTTAGTTTGGAGAAATACAAACTGTGGCCACTATTTCTTGTCGGCTTCTTCATTGGCTGTTACTGTTACATGTACAGTACATGCTTTGATAGCATGCAAAGGTCACAGAACTAAATATTACAGAGAAAGAAAGAAACCTTCAAAATCTGCGTAACTTTAAAAGATGTCAGTATTTCCTTCCATTCATTCGATTCATTCAGTTGATAAATTTGTCATTGTCATTCCAGCAGCATCTAGTCACATATTTGGATGTTGACAGTGCTGAGGTCTTTGCCTGTATACCACCAAAGATGAATCTGATGATCGTTTAGCTGCCTTGAGGCTAGAATCACAGATCATGAAAAATAAAACCGTTACCTAACACCTAAAATATGAGAACATGCAAATCCTGCAAAGCCTGAGCTGTGGCTCTGTTTCATGCTACAATCTTTGAGGTTTCAGGAAACAATAGTATCCACTGTAGCTATGTGATGCTTAAAATTTTAAGTTTCTATATTTATATAGCTTGATATTTACTGATTTTAAGCTGATTAATGATCATGTGAAGGACATATAAAGAGTGAATAATGCAAAATCCTTGCTTGTATTGACACTTGTGGTATGACCCTATGGTTGGTGCTGGTTGCCTTGCAGTCTGCCTTCCCTCGTAGACACGTTGAGAATTATGACAGAAGTGTAATGATCACATTTGCAAAAAAAAAAAACCTCACTTATCAGATTACCAATAAACTATTCATATCTCATCCCAGATCTGTCTCGCTGTTCCTTTGGTGGTCCTAATGATCCTAATATTGGTAAATGGGAATTAATATGATTCCTAATGGGTTATCAGCACAGGATTTGCATTTTACGCTGGTTGAAACTTTTCCAAAAATTCTAAAATAGCCTGTTCCTCCTCATGTTGATTGCTGCATTTATATATTTATATTCTTGCAATATTCAGATATCTTTTTTCACTATTAATGAAATCTAGCTGGACCTGATTGCACTCATTGCCTCATCAGAGCTGTAAAAAGGTGAGTGGTGTGGTCTTCCCAGTTTCCCTCTTCCTTTTTCTACAGCATCCCATCTTTGTTTTGTTTGTCTCCTCCCAATAATGAAGTATGCTTCTTTGAAGTCTGTCTCCCTGCATGTGTATCCCACCTGGCAAAATTTCAACATTAGGAAAAGTTTTTGACATTATGGATACAGTTAGGAATTGGGAAACAGAAAAACGCACAACACAACAGTACGTCCAAACTATACATTTTTTCCATTGTTTTTTTTTTGGTCAGGTTCTATTCATCAAGCTTTCAGACTCATATAGGACATGTTACATGCACACCATTGCAAAGTACAGTATGGTTCCTAAAATCAGGAGTAACACAGTCACCTCTTTTGTAAGCATGTAAAACAAACGTCATTTTGGTAGTTTGATTCTCAGTTCTGGATAAATGGATGGGTGGAGATCTTAAAGCCAGAATAAAGCTTCATATCTAGTATTACGTGGTGATATTAAATTCAATTTGAGTCAGCTGCTTAGTTATGTAGAATTATAATTTCTGTGATTATTGCTTTCAGGCTGTCAACAAACGAGGCTATTCACACATAAACATATATAACTGGGCTGTGCTACTTAGGTAAGGGCCGGTCACCTCCATCCGAACACATACACTGGAGGGATCCATGCTGCTGGCTCCCAAATGATGATTAAAGCTAGTGGCTGCCTTCAGTACCTCTTCTATGTTGGAGAGTATAAAAGAAAATAGTCAAGCTTTCTACAATTCACTCTCCACTCAATAGCAATGTACAGGAGCAGACAGGAATTGGCAGGAAATGGAACTGATTACACTGCTGATGAAATTTAAACCTCCAAATGTAATATATTTTGCAACCTTGAAGAAAAGCTTTGCTTTTTATTAGTCGGCACTGAATTACACATAAGGTAACGTGTAAGTATATTTATAGGTATGTGTTCTGTCCTATTTGTAAGCAGCACAACATCTGTCCATGGACTGTATAAAGAACCCGCACAAAATGTAAAGTGTACATCTGAAATTCCCCTTCAGGAAAGCATGCTTTTTTTTCTTTCTTTGAAAGAGGTTTGAGGGTGGTGTTGACCTTTTTCATTTTATCCCTCCCTATATTTTTTCACTGTCGGGAACAGACAATTAATGTCATCAAGGGTCTCCCCCTCAGTGTACAACTTCCATGCCAAATGGAGGGGGTGAGGACTAGGCCTAGTGCATGGGCTATGATGAGCGTCCTCAGTGCCGATGTGTGTAATGGATGTATGAACTAGAGCCTTGCTGACTGTAGCGTGACGCTGGGTCTCAGCTTTGGTTGAACTTTTGGTCTGTCCTTCTGCGACAGGGGCTTTCATTGTCTTTAACAAAATAGAGAAATGTATATGCCGTTATGGGTAATTGCTCTTGCTGATGATTTTGTTATAACCTATGGAGTGAGAAACTCATTTTTATATAGACTGGATATCTACTGTATTGACGTTGAATTTCATAAGAATATTGATGACGGCTGTTTCCGGTAGGATAAAAACACCCATACAATGACAGGAAGAATTTAAATGTCACTATTGTTTTTGGATACCCAGTGTATTTGAGAAAATTGGGGAGCCATTGTTTTTCTCATGAATGGCAGTTCTGACAGTTACATGCACTGGGTGTATAATGTCCCAGCTTCATTTTATTTTTCCCCCTAAAAAAAAGGCATGCAGTTTGACCTCATAACCTCAACTCTTCCAGAAATTCTTCTCCTGGGAGTGTACACTTTGTACCTGTGGTGTGATCTCTGATGTTCTCACTCTTGAGAGGAGGGTGCATAGGTTGGGTGGTACTCTGAGATCTGAAGTCTTGGAGTAGATTTGAAATGCCACTTCACTCACAAGAAAGACAGGAAATATGTTGGAAGTAAGGTGGGTCCCTTCATGTAGTACACCAACAGAATGTTTATGGGAGTTTGCCAACTGTGTTTATGAAAGCAAGCCAATGTAAATACCGAGATATCACAAAGTAACGTCTTTTTTTGTGTTTTATGAATGTGCGATTTGTTATATTTTTATTTCAAACTCTTATTTTCAAGAGCTGACGGAAATACTGAGATAAAGGCAAGAAAATGACCTCTGACGGCAGTCATGAAATACTTAATCAGGTTCCTGTAATGCAGCATTGAATCAACAGAGAGAAGAAAGAAATTACCAACTTAAAGGTTTTATTTATATTTACCCAGAGGATAAATATAAATAAAAAAGGACAATACTGAAATATCATATCATTAACAAGATTTTCAGGTGAAAATTCATTCATTTACTTTGCATAGACTAGAATTAAGGGCTGGTTTAAAGTAATGTTATAACATTAAAATCATTCAAAAGCAATCACTTCCATATACCTTTAGACCTTTGTCCAACTAACACAATTACAATGTAAACAAATGTAAAGTAATATTACGTACAAAATTGGTCAGTATATATTGTATGTGCAATCAAGTAAAGGGAGTGTAAATTATATATAACAGCTGCCATTCTTCTCACAGTCCCCATTCTAGCTCATCCTAATGATGTTCAGTGAGGTTGAGGTCAGGGTTCTGTGTGGGCCAATCAAGTTTTTCCACACCAGACTCACCCAGCCATGTCTTTATGGACTTTGCTTTGTGCACTGGGGCACAGAATTATATACATACCAGACTTTGGGATGAACTAGAACGGAGATTTTGAGCCAGGCCTTCACATCCAACATCAGTCTCTGACATCACAAATACTCCTCTGGATGAATGGGCAAAAATTCTTGTGGAAAGCCTTCATAGAAGAGTGGCAGCTGTTATAGCTGAAAAGGGGGGACCAACTCCATTTCATTTTGAATGGGATGTCAATATATATATGTCACATCAGCATGGACCAAAGTGTCTGAGGAACATTTCAAGCACCTCTAGAATCTATGCCATGAAGAATTCAGGCAGTTCTGGGGGTCATCTGGTACTAACAAGGTGTACCTAATAAAGTGGCCTGTGATTATGCTGTGCCTTACAGGGCGAGAGGCACCTGCCGTCATCCCTGGCTGAAGCTGACCACAGAGTTGTCTCTCTGGCTGAAGTTGACCTAATCACAAGCAACTTCTTAATTCATGTCAGGAACATGAGTGTTTGCACTTGGTGCGCAGGCACTGCTTGTACGCTCATTGTGTAACTCCATTCTTTCATTGGTCACATGCCCTTTAAAAAACATGGTTCCAGCCTAAGGATCATATTGGTTTACACAAGGTACCTATTCATGGTAGTGAGTAAAGTCATACAGACCCTGCTAAGAGAAAGGCTACAATCATATTAGTATGATTTTGTCAAAAGGAAGCGTATCCTTATTGGGGAAATGGAAGTGGTGAACCTAGCTGTGTGTACTGGCTTTGTATTCAGATCGAAAACAGGACCAGGTTCAATTCTGTAAAATAAAAGTATAGACAACAGCCATCGGGATTATCTATGTTTTACTTCTCAAAATCATTGATGCTGCTCATGGGCAGGTGGATATTTGGCACCATCTATTCAGGTTAAACCCCTGCTTTGGGGACCACACCCCCCCCCCCCCCACTCCACCCAAGCAGAATCATTTTTCGTTATGAGTTTTAGCTACCTGTTGCCCCAAATTAGCAACAATGTAATAATGGCATTTTTTTTGGTATATCCTATGCCCAATGCTTCTTTAAGGTTTACAATACGATAAGGACTGAAATGCATTCACAGCACGTCTTAAAAAATGCTAAGTGATAAAATTCAAACAAAAATGAAAAAGGCAGCAAGGAAAAAAATACCTTTTCAGTACAATGGGAAGCCTGTTTTAGTCTGAGAATAGAAGGACATGGGAATCTAAGCTGCTGCTCCACTTCTACAGTAAGTGTATTCTTTTGAAGCAGGCAGTGAGCTCGGTTTTGAAGTCTGATTAAAATTTTGATTGCTATACCTGAATGTGGTTTAGTTAAAAAAAGGCCATGCTACCATTCCTGCTGACTGTCTGCCCACTGAGACCCGTCTCTCTGTGACAAGGGAACAGATGGACTTTGTCATCCAGGCTTGGATTTTTAAAGTTTAAAAGCCCCTGGACCAAACTGCCTTGTAGCTGAGCCGAGGAATTTTAACAAAAGAGCATGAATGTCTTAAGACCGACGGGATTAATTTCTGATAAGTACCTATGATCTGCATATACGGTGATCACATAAATGTCATGTTTTAGATGTGCTGTTCTCCTGTACTTAAGCTTTCAAAGGTGACATTTCTTTCATGATGACGGATTGTGAATTATGAGGGATCTTCATTGTATTGACAGCTGATTATGCCAAATCATGCCGGTGCATGCATTTTTAACTGTTCTATTAAAGGATATTTTTAACAGTCTCTGTGTTAGTGACATTTTATGTTGAATTCACTTTGTTTTTAATTTAATCACTTAAGTACAGATTCCATATCTCCTGAAACTGCACATGGATGATCACAACTACTCAGGTTTTTTTTAATGTAAGCGCTTGAGGTTTCCATAACATAGCTTCAGAATCCAATACACGAGATGTTACTAGAGGTTTCTTAACATTAATTCCGCTGATTAACTAGGCAGTGAATTTTACTAGGTGTAATGATGGATATTCCATTAAATTTGCTACAGAAGCCTGAGAAGCAAACTTTCATTTGGGCGCACTAATGTTTTGCATCCATTGGGGTTATATCTCTGATGTTAAATTCTCGTAACATGTAATTAAATGCTGATTTGTGGATTGTGTTTTCCCTAGACAACTAAAGCTTTAATTAAAAACCTCTTTGTTTGCATTCTGGTTCCTTCAAGGGTAAAACAGTCTTTCAGGAAGATATGGAAGGTAGTAAAGATACTAGGGCCTCAATCTAGTTAGATTGCTTCTTACTCACTATAGTGCTTTTACAGTAAAAGAATAGTTTCCGGTTGGATAAAACACAGATACAAATTTTGCAGCTAGTGTGAGGAAAGATGAACAATGAATAGAAAAAACTGCTGTCATTAATGATGTGTCACAATGAAGCATATTTTATAATCATTCTATTTCCTTTATATTGTTTTATTTCCTCACATTCTTTTCTCTAGCACAAAGGATGATACACAAAAAATGCTAAGTACCAATATTAAGTAGTAATGAAATGCTTGGTAAATCTTAGTTCAATAAAATCATTTGTGTGTACTGAAATGATGAAAGTAACATTTCCAGCCTGTGTTTTCTGGATAATGTGCTATTGTCATTATTAAAAATCCTGATTATTTGTGTAAAGCAACAGTGCCAGTACTTGGTAGCATAGTTGCCAATGTAAAAATCTTTCACGTGAGTGTTATGGTGGCTTGCTGCGTAGTAGTGTTACCTCAAACCCCCAGAGTTTATGTCTTACTTTTGCTGCATCTGTTTGGAGATGTTCTTCTTTCTGCTCAGTCGAGGACCATGCAGTTTGGTTAATTGGCATGTCTGAATTGCCCCTGGTGTGTGTGAGCGCTGGTATGTGCCTGTGATGGATGGGCGTCCCATCCAGGGTGTCCCCCTACCTTCTGTCTTACATTGAGCAGGACAGAATCCAGGTTCCTCCTGACCTTGTCCAGGGTAAGTAGATAGTAATAAGCATTTAAAAAACGGTTTACTTAAATAATGACATTTACTATATTTTTCTCATTTTGTTCATTCTTAGTAATTTTGTTTGCATTGTAAACAGGTTATTTTGTATGCATTGATATAATGCATACAAAAATAGATTTGAAATTGGTGAAAATCGCAATCACCAGTTCTGAGTAAAATGCTAAAAATTGGATATTGATGTTAAGGAAAAAATAAGTTGGAAAAATTGAATTGTTTTGTGTTTTTGCCAACGGAAATGAACTGCCACACGCAGCCTAGTTGAGCAAACAGGATGAGTACTTCACTATAACGCAATATTAATCTAAACAAGAACTCCACCCCCATATTCATCTGATGAGAAGATTGCCCGGTTATCTCGCCTGCCTCCTGCTAACCTCATCAGCCAGTACCCTGCTGTTTTCAAATGAAGCGTGTGATTCAGGTGCTGCACGTTCTCTTGCATTTTACGTGGGGCTGTGCATTGGCAGAGCATAAGCAGACAAGGTTGTCTTTGGCGGCTATGTTGAAGGGGGGAGTGTGTGTCAGTGTGTCCGTTATTCCTGTGGAGGCTGATTCTTCACGCCGCTCTTCCATAACCGCTGTCCGCCCTGGCAGCTCACCTTGGCGCGCCGGTGGGCGGATTCTGATGTAGTACGGGCTCTGCGCTCTAATGAACAACCATAAGATGAGCTTAGACGGGGCTGCCGCTGTGTCCGTCAGCTCTGTGGATGGCACAGAGCGCAGAGCGAAGCGCTCGACACGGCCGGGCAAGCCGCGTGGCCCTCTTATCAGGCGCCGCACAGCGTGTCTTCATGTCATGGCTATCAAGCATGACACCCGACACCTGAATGTTCACCTGGTAATTTGACACCTGCTGCTATGACAGTACCGGCAGATGGTCGCAGGGTACATTAATGTGTTGATGAATGGTGCCCCTTCCAAAACTCAGTGCACTGCCCATACCTCTGGCTATTCAAGATCATTTATATCGATCATATTTTAAAATCAAAAACCTACTTCCAGTGGGGTGTTTGAAAGGTCATGCAACCTGGGTTATTTCTCAGCTTATATTTATATATAAATATAAAGATATATATATATATATATATATATATATTATTGTGTGTGTGTGTGTGTGGGTATATATATGTGCAGCGGTAATGCATTAGATGTGTTTAGGCCGAGAGCTGTTCACCAAGGAACATTTCTGCATTCATCATGCATTACCGCTGAATATGGTGGTACATTTCATATTCCATAGTACTCATTATCATCCAAATTATCCATGCAGTGAAGGGCTGTTCGGCTGGGCGTATAATGAGCCTGACATCCCCATGACCGTAGCATATGATTCTGTGTTAACTCCAAACTTCGGCAGATCAATATGTCCTATAAAGTATGAGGAACAAGGGGAAAAGATTCCACCACGTTTAATGAAAAGACATTACTGAGCTCCCAGGAATTGTGCAGGCCGGCCACCAAAAAAAAACTGTTGACAAATTAGTTTTGAAATCCCAGGCAAAAGGTTATTGAATCTTTATTTGGAGTGAGAGTGCACATGCAGGAGCTGAGGTGGTGAGGGGCCAGATGGTGTCCTAGCGGATGTGTCTGGCCGTTTCAGATGAGTAACTTCTTTTTTTGATGCTTTTTTCTTACAGGGACGTACGGGCCTGACAGCTGGGCCTCTGCATACCCAGAATGCCGAGGGAGGAATCAGTCTCCTATCAACATCAATGATGGGGACGCACAGGTTTCCATAACATATCAAGAACTCACGCTGGATGGGTTTCAGATTGAATCATCCAACAAAACCTCCATGAAAAACACAGGAAAAACTGGTGAGATGTATCTCCATGCATAAAAAGCTGCAGACCATAATTCAACTCAGACAACTATTCCATCTTTCCGTTTTTTTACAAAATAAACATTCACTTTTTAAAATGCTCCAAAACACCACTTTGTATTGAATTTGTAATGCATTAGTAACAATCTACTGATCTGCCTTTCAGAAAAATAATAATAGTTCTGTTAGTTGCATTGAATAATTTGCCTAATTGTAGGTAGACCTGTGAAATAAGGACTTCATGTGTACAGTGTTTATTCAAATTGGATGCCATGTAACTCACAGGGTATCCAAAGGGACGCGAGGTAATTGAAATTTATTTGCATTCATTCATTAATTGTTTATTATTCATTCTTTTTGGACTGCCAAGCCACGTATTCTCCACTCGCCATTTTCAAATCTGATATCCACATTTAACAAGTAATTTAAATATTATAAAGGTGTATCCTCTGATGTTTCTCGAACATGACATTTCTTTGCAATCTGTTCTCCTGACAAACATAGCATTTAAGCAAATTCTTCTGAAGAGAAAAAAAAAAATTGCATTTACTGAGGGCTTATTTTCATAGGGGCTGCTATTTTTCTAGGTTTCTGCTCAAGTCTTCCTGGCTAAGCTTCTAATTCCTGTTCTCCTGTTCGCTGAACGAGACACAGGCTAGCATCACTAATGAAACTCCCAGGGCCAGACTGTATCAGGCGCAGGATTACCTCTCCACGTCGGCACAAATAGACGGGACCACTGATTAATGCAAGGGGCTTGTGTGCATGGGGCTGTTTCTGTGGCTTGCAGGGCTGGCTGAAATGAGCATCGCCGGGAAGCTGCACCAGTGATAGCGGTGGCAGTTCAACCTGCCGCTTGCATCCTGCTTCCGTGGCAACCAGAGTAGCTTAGCTGCAGATCTCTCCCCTCCATATGCTGCACACTGTGTACTCTTTTTCACTACCCGTCACCGTGGATAGTCTAAACCTAATTTTTGCTCTTCTGCTTGAAATGTGGTGGTTCATGGTCTTTTCTGCTTATGGTTCCTCCTGCTTTCTCTGACCATGCTTAGAGGAAAGCTTACTCCAGTGTCAAACTCCCCTCATTGTTAAGGGGGAAACCGATGCTGACCAGGCGACTGCTCGCTGGACCTTCAGCAGTCACAACCTTGAGGCCAACTTCATGAAGGCCATGAAAAATTAAACGCTTGCCACTTTATCTCAACCTTTTCAACAACAGTCATTATATCAGAAAATAACCGGAAATTTGAAAAAATAGGAAACAATTTCTAAAGCAGAGATGGAAAAAACCATTTACATTTAATTCTTACTATTAATACAGATTTTTATGGATGACATTGCAGCGCAACCCCTAAGATGTCATTCTATTCCCATGATAGAACCAATTTGTTTTTCAACCACAAAATCACATTCCCCGGTATAGTAATTTCTCTTTAGTGTCCTTGCATCCCTTTGCACAAAAATATTTAACTCGGCTTTTCCCTAAAGATTGTTCTTTTATCTTTCATAAATTGAAGTTGACATCAAATACATTCCAGAGACTATGTCTTCAATTAAGTCATGACATATTTTTCTAATAAATCATTTCAGTGTTCCTATGGTGAGGGATACTGTTTTGGCAGATATATACAGCTTAACTTAGGCTTTAATATATTGCAGAAGTTGACATCTTTATATGCTTTTGAAAAAGGCTTCAATACAAAGGACATCATAAATGGACTTAAAGGACTACTTGGCCATGACTGATGAATTTATTGTAGTAAGTTTAGTTCAGTTTAGTTCAAAAGTATACTAGACTACATAATTACTACGAGTGCTTACTGAATACAAAAAGAGAACAAATCATATTACTCTAATCCAAAGTTTAGTTGTGGAAATAAATAATTTTGACATTTATTTAAGGAAATTAGCACACACTTTGGGAAGAGGGCACGAGGTGACAGAGCAGGTCAGTCAGCATGCAGCATCCCCGGAGCGGCTGAGGTAAAGGCCTTGCTCAAGGGCCCAGCAGTGGTAAGGTTTCTCTGCCAGCCTCAGGAATCGATCCCTTGACCTTCCAGACTGGGGCAGATAGCCCTCATGTATGACGCTGTCTACTACCAGTACAAAATCAGGGGTTTCTCTAAACGTGGTTTAAGAACTCTAAAAAAAAACTTTTTTTCAGTATGTTTTGGAAAAAATAAAAAAAAAACATCAAGATTCCAGTTTAAATGGTGGAGGAGACAGCTTTCAAGATGCAACTTCGGGTATAACTTTGAAAAGAGTGAATGCGCTGGAGGCAGGTGATACGTACGTGTTTGCGTTTGGTCTCTTAGCGGTGTGCTGTTGTCTGTCTCAGTGTTCCGGGGGTCCAAGCCAGCTCATCCTGTTTTTTTCAGTGGCCATCCTGCTGAGGGACGATTACTTCGTCAGAGGTGCAGGGCTGCCAGGCCGCTTCAAAGCAGAGAAGGTTGAGTTCCACTGGGGCCAGAGTGGGTTAGCTGGCTCCGAACACAGTATCAACAACAGGAGATTCCCAGTAGAGGTGAGTGGGAGAGGATTGAGGTCATGAATGAAGCACAGGGTTCTCTATCTTTTAAATTAAATTTACCAGTTATTTTTCATATCAAATTCATTTTTATTCCTGTATGGATTTCCTCTATTCCGCAGTATATCTTTCTTAAATTCACCTTGGAAAGCTGCTCTACTGTGATTTGTACTCATAAAATCTGTTATTTGGTATGAAATAAACACACTGTAAAATGGAATTCTATAAACTTATATTATTCAGTTATACATAAAGAAAATTTAAAGTTATATTAAACAAATCGAATGCAACTTCATCAAATGCAACCTTTTGCCAGTTTTTAATTGCTAAATCACTTCAATGACCACTCTTTAACGACCACTGACTTTAAGAAAGTATAGTTTTGTAATGCCACCTTTTTATGACACAGTATTAAGTGTTATCAGAGCTTTTTTTGCTATAAGTATGAGTCTGCAAAGGCCTCCTCCTTATTTTTCTTATATTTTTGTTAACAGCTGGAAAATAAAAATAATACACAAGGATCATTTCAATATGCAGTATTTGCTGCATAAATTGTTGAAAATCTAGATTTAATTGCATTCCAGATACAGTAACCAAAATGAAAAAATATATATTGCATAAATTAATCATCCTCATGTCCTGTGCTGGAGATGCAAATGCCTAGATTTTCCAGGAGTCCAGATATTCTCTTTGGGACTTGTGAGCAAAGCAGGTTCCTGCACTGTTAGAAAAGATGGTTCTATATGGCACTCTTAGGGGTTCTATAACTTGCTTCATATATGGAACTCAAGATGGTTCCAAATGGAACCTTTTCTGGGAGGCACCTTTAATGAACCGTAGCAATTCTTTTACAGATGTTATGTTAATGTTCTGTATAGTACCGCAAGGTGTTATCTTATACAATCAAATTAGTAAAACATATTTAATGTATTTGGTATATATATATATATATATATATATATATATATATATTTCTATATACTTATATAATCATTTACCATTGAAAATGTTAAGTTATACTTCCATGCTTTATGAATCCATTATGAAGGTGCACTCAATATTCTACAAATGCATTATAAATACATTATGAAAGTGCAGGTAATGTAAAGCGTTAACCGCCTAATAATTACAACACTGTTATCATAAATCCAGAAGTTGTATAAAAGCTGTTTAACAGCTTTCAAGCTCAGTGAGCAATCAGTATCATCACATATAACTGTCTGCAACTTACAGTCAAAAAACCCTTTGGTTTACTTGGGTATCTGCCAATAACTCCTCAATACTCCCAGAACGTGAAATATATACAGATACTGAACATATTGACCTATGTTATATAACGTATATTAGTTTATTATGCTTGCTTTAGATTGATGATCAAGCATATTTTTTTCACCATAGTTCTGCTATAAAACACAGTCAAAGCCCCAACAGACCATACATCACCTACTGTAGTACTTAGGGGGAAAAAATTAGCTTCTAACTTGGTCAATGCAGCACATGTGTGGGACACTATCTTTGAATAGCTGAGGCACAGCAGGTTCCCTGCACATTTCTCCCAGTCTAAGACAGAGAATTAAAAGAAAATCACTGACTTACAAATAATGTAGTAGTACAGTCTTACTTAATGTATATTAATTAACCAGAGACTAAGGCTGGGTTGCACCAACATGGTTTAACTTTTAAACTGGATTAAATCAAGATTTATTTACTAATCCTGTTGCACCAA
>JAODKF010000116.1:25161535-25206579 GCA_026779585.1 Mormyrus proboscirostris | reverse complement strand
ATTTATTTAGCCTAGGATGCATCATGAATTTGTTCACATTTCCTCGGAATCCATCATGGCGGACACTGAAGTTGAATTCTTCCAATTTTAATCATAGTTTAAACTGGTTTAACTAATCCATGGTTAAATTTAAGATGTGCAACACATCTCTGATTAATTAAAAACCAGTTTAAACCTAGATTTACTAACCGTAGATTAAGTCTAAACCAGGATTAATTTAATCCACGTTAGTGCAACCCAGCCTAAGTATTAGTTACATAATGATGTCATGTCTGTTCAAGATTAATCAATCATAATGGTCCATGTATTCCATGCAGTTACTATATTTGTTCATGATTTGTACTTTAGTAGTATCTGAGTTAATACTGTAAGTTACTTGTGTCCTTTGAGTAAAGAGTTACCACAAAATTATTTTATGGCTTTGGTATGTGGTGTGTAGTCCTCCAAAACTTCAGTGTCCGCTGCACATCTCTCTTTATGCATCTGGAGAAGGTGAGCTGTCTGGCCTGGCGCTGTATGGTCACCAAGCCGCGTTTTATAAATAAAGCTGCCCTATGAAATGCTGCATCTGCCATTTTTTATTTGGGCAATGAAGTCGCCGAGAAGTGAATTTCACCAGAAGTGTTAAAGCAAGCAGTCAAACTGACAAGCGGCAGACGTGCCGATGAGCATTAGGTAGCTACAAAGTTAGCAGCAAAAATCATGGTTTGTATTAGCTATGTAGTTAGCAACAATGTTTAAACATTGTATCTGGAGTGTTGTTTTCCTGATTTGTTTGATGATACTAAGAACAATTGGCTGCCAGGTTTGACTTTATGCTTTTTGCAAACTTAGCTCTCAGCTTGAAACTTTTTTTTACATTTTTGCATTAGAAGAATACTCATAGCACTAAAAATTTGACTTATTCCCATGAAGTACAAACCAAACACTGTTACAGTGTCATCCATTACGGGAAGGAAATTTGAAACTGTCCCGCGACATGGTTCCTTTCATTTAAAGGTGTGTTAATTGAACCTTTTTACTGAAGTGGTTCCAAATGGAAAAAGTTTTGAATTGAAAGGTGTCAAATAACATCAGAGGGTGCTATAAGGCTCCCTACAGCGCTATGAGGAACCCTAAGTATTAAAACAGGACCATTAAAACTTTCCATTTTTAACAGTGTGTAAACCCTTTGACAGGCAAACCAAACAATATTTTGACACCAAACCGGATGTTATCAATTATTGTATAGAAAGGAAAGAGTAATGAGATCCTGTATGTCTCTGTTATGCAGCCATTGTGAATGTAGCAAAGCTAATAAAGGGATTTGCAAAGCATAACCAAAATACATGGCCCCCGAAAGCCCCCCGAGCCTCTGCCCTGTGACTCGTTAATTTTGTCTCGTCATGGCTCCTGAACTAATACGATACCCCTTTAGGCGCTGTTAGCAGGTACTGCTTCATTAGCACTTCTCTTACAGGTTACAGGCATTGTGAGATGGGCCCCTGGGTGTGAGAGCAGCAGCTAACACGCTTTGCGTTTTTGTGTATCTCGCAATGGGGCATGTGAGACGATAAGGAGCAGCTGAGTGGAGGAGCTTCCTGCACTGCTCTGCCCTCTCTGTGGCCACAGGTGTAACAGTGGTTTTAGAGGTACTAAGGTGTGATGATCACAAGAGTCTCACAGCATAGGGGGGTCCAGGGTGCTCCTGGCGGCGATCTGCTGCTCTTCAATTTCTGCGCACTAGTGGAGGATGTACTAAGCACTTTCAGTAAAGAGGGTCTTAGTTATACTTACATTTACATTAACAGCATTTAGCAGACGCTCTTTTCAAGAGCGACTTACAACCAGTGCTTTGGAGTCCATGACTGTTCTTGGATCTATAAGCAAGACCTAAAATCAACAACTGTCAAGATCAAGTTACCGCTAAGTACGTTTTATAAAAAACCTCATTAGGAAAAAACAGTGTACTGGCAAGCAATGTTAGTAGAATTTTTCATTTCAGTGAGCAAAATGTTTCACCAAGCAGACCTCAGGTATCTAAGACAAACAAGAGATTGGAACCTACATAATTACTGTTATATTTTTTAGGAAATTATTATTTTTTTATTCAGTTCGGCGATTTATACATATACGTCACTGATGAAAGACTAGGTCATATCAGAGGTGATCTTACTATTAAGTATAACTGTTTGCTAATAATAATTCATGGCTATATACTGTACTGTTAAAAAGTCTTATGATGGAACATTGTCTTTTCAATTTCTGTAATTCCTTGGGTAAAGGTTTGGGTTTGGGTTAGTCAATAAAGCTGACTTTCTCTTCTGTTTCTTGATAACACCAACAACAGTGATGATGATGATGACGACAACATCAACGATAATAATAATGCAGATAAATCAAAAAACTGAAACAGCAAACATTAAATCAATAATAATTAATTTTGTAATGCAGCTGTTGTGCATTTGTGGTTGTATGTATGTATTTGGCCTGTGATGGACTTGGATTTCATCCAGGGTGTACCCCTGCCTTGTACTTTACGCTGCCTAGGACAGACTTCAGGGGCCTGTATCATGAAGCCAGATATGTTGCTTAGCTGGATAACTCTTCAGGTTTAAGACACCCCAGTTTAAATGGACTTTATCTTTGTTCAGCCCAGACTATTTTAAATCTGATGTTATCCAGCTAAGCAGGAAATCGTGCATTGTCATACAGGCCCCAGGCTCCCCATGACTATAACAAGAGTATGAGGTTAACAAATGAATGGATGGATGGGTAAATGAAAATGTTTGGTGTTAACCTTTGAATAATTATGCTTGAGAGCAGTTTTCGCCATTCAATTAACTCCCGACAGCAATGATCAATCAGACCTCATAAATCTGTAAAATATTCCAGACTAGAGGATACAAGATAGGATTGTATTGGATGGTGACGTTGTGCACCCAGGCAGGACGCGCTAAGGCAGGGGTGGGGAACCTGGATGGGCCTCCATGGAACAGGTTCCCCAGCCCTGCTCTGAGGCCTAGCTACTCAGTAGGTGGCCCAGCTTTAGTTTATGGCTTATGATATACCGTGTCCTGTAAATATTTATAGCTAGTGTTTTCTCTAATTTCTGTGAAAATTGGTCATATGCCTTGAATTTTATGCCTCACCCAGTACCATGGCAACAGTAAAGTTACAGGATTGACAATATGCTGTCTTCAGTATGTATCTCTGTTGGTGTAAAGCTACACAGCTAGCACACATTTAATCAGTCTCCAGTAATAAAGCAAGGCTTTTGTCGAATTTTACTCATTTCTTTGTAAACTGAAACTACAAATAAAAAATCTACGTCAAAATAAATGACAATAACATAGATTTGGGCTTTATTTACATATGACATATTTACATGCATATAACACTAAACGATTGGCGCCTTTCATTACCACATTATGTAATAGTTTCATAAATATGCTTGGAGCATATTAACATTGTGCAACTTCCATTATGGCCAATTGTTTTACAACTAAATATACTTTATGTATAATGTAAAACATTATAAATTGTGTTGCTTACAGATATGTTGTGTCCCCCCCCCCCAGCAAACCAAATACCAGGGCTAAATACATTGAATAGAAATAATAATTGATAATACATCGCAGGCCTTGATGTTTGTTATGGATGAAATGTGGCCCTCTGTTCCTTGGAAGCCGAGTACCTCAGCCCTAATGATATATTACAAAAGTGTTGCCAGTTTATCTGTTGCATTGTCAGACTCTCCAGTACATTCTCTCCGATCGAGAGCAGATAAGCTCGTTTTGTGCTCGTCGTAATGAGGAGCTATCAAAATTAGCAGCATCACTTTGTGGCCATTTCGCTGGAGCGGCCAGGCTGTAGTTCTGCTTGGCTCACCATCATCCCATCCAGGTGGTGTGGTGCTGCTGAAACACCCCCAGTTGTCATGCACCGGCATGTAGCTCAGCTGCTGACAGCTAAGTGTTCTTTCCATTGCCTGTTCGCGCTGCAAGGCTGTGACCTTACCTACTGGGAAAAGAGATCATGCGCAGGCAAAGAGGCGTCCATGTTCTATGCAGGTTCCCAGGTTCAACAGCTGTTGTTTCTTCATGCCGGTTGCATGTGAAATAACCATGTGTTCAATTTCCTCAGTGATTATCACTCTTTCAAATAATGTGTGACTCATAAGAGCATAAGAAATTTAAAAACGAGAGGGGGCCATTCGGCCAATGAAGCCCGTATGGGGAGAACTTAACTAATAGCTCAGAGTTGTTAAAATCTTCTCTAGCTCTGATTTAAAGGAACCCAGGGTTTTAGCTTGCGATACACTAGCAGGAAGACTATTCCATACTCTAACTACATGCTGTGTAAAGATGTGCTTCCTCAAATTCGTTTTAAAATGTTCTCCCGCTAATTTCCACTTATGGCCACGTGTTCTAGTATTTAAACCAGTTTTGAAATAGCCTAATATTGAATAGGCTAAACAGCATCCTGACCTGTTAGAATCTTATATACCTGGATCATGTTGCCCCTTAGTCTCCTTTGCTTGAGGCTAAACAGATTCAGTTCAGCTAACCTCTCCTCATAAGACATTCGTTTTTTTATAGTGACAGCGATTTTTACAAAGAAAATAAGGAAGAAACTGAATTACAGTGGATTTTTGCAAACTGGGGTGCGGGGTGCCCCCAGTATCTTTTGCTGACCAGGGGCAACTGGAATTGGAAGTTCTGTCATGATCAACTACAAATGTCTTGCCAGTTGACTGGTTGGTGTGCTCTATCTTAGATGCACGCACACAGGGATTAAATCTGAATCATGGGGGGGGGGGGGAATAAAATGGGGTTGTTTAAGATCATTATTATGATCTTAAAAATGTATGTTCATTTGTTGGCATATTCTGTTACCTCTTTAAAGAAATACAAAATAAAATAAACTATTGTTGTGGATAGTGTGAAAATTTTGAAACATTACATGTAAATGAAACTTAAAAATGCATCAACGTGGCTTTTCAGTAATACTATAGCTTATTCATTTATAATGTCCCCGCAAAAATTCACTAAAATATCATTATTCACGAAGTGCATCTCAGAGGTTCTTACACAGGTCTTATGTCTAGCAGAGACTAGCTAGCAAGTGAAGTTTGGCAGCAGTATGTTATGTGAAATATGTCAAAATGCAAAAAAATACGGAAAAAAAGGTGTCATGTTGAAATATCTCGTCGACTCAAGAGATGAATATTAACGATCAAAAAATGCATGAATAAAAAAAAAAAAACAAATGAGTTATAGCACTACCATGACATTTTTTTAAACCATTCACTGTAAATCTTAAATTTTTAAAATTTTATATTTTTAATTTTGGGACATTAAAAAAATGTTGAAGAAGGCAAAACTGTGCTCTGGCAAGGTGGGATTTGGACATAAGGGCTCCATCTATATTTAAACCATGCATTCACATACACTTCATAAGCAGACATAAGCACATACAGACACGTGGAAAGAATGAGTCACATTAGGTCTGCTGAATCATATTTCGTTTCTTATTTCATATCTCTGTTCTGACGCTTGAGCAATTTACATCTTTGTTTGTTATGAAGCCACTGGAAGCTAATACACCCCCCACCCCCCAACAAAAGTGTTTCTGATGTGTTCAACTTGGATTGTGCATCTTCAACATTAAGATTAATTTATTGCATTGTCAAGTAGGAGCCATATTTGTTTTCCTGAACATGGCTGCACACACAGCCATTCCTAAACAGCTGGAGGGGAAATACAGTGCCCTAGTTCTTCAGCTTTAATAATCCTACTGCAGTTGCTGTCTGTTTTGTTTTTATATATATATTTTTTATTTGTTTTATTTAATTATTTTTTGGGAATATAAATTTATTTCAGATGTGTCCAGCATTGCATCAAACAGTCACATGTTCCATTGTAACAGCCACCAATCCGTCACATCACAGGATGGATAGATGATGGTACAGCTGAGTCCCAGTTCCAGTAAACAAGAGCCTTGCTTATTAGTGTCCTTATTGATTTGATGTCTAATTTGTCTCCCGCTGTCTTTTAGGGATGTGCCTGGCATCTTATCGTGAACTATGGGCCTTCTGTACTCAGGCAGCAGGTGGTTAAGGAAAAATGGTTGTGATTGAAGAATCCTGATCCAAGTCCCAGCACGGGCTTTTTATTTATAAATTGCAAAGTTCATACTGTAAGCCTTTATAAATCAAATGATTTGACAAAAATTATCAGCAACCAACTAACCAACCAAACAAACAAATAAAAAACAAACAAATAAACAAAACATAGTTCTAATTACTGGATGGGGATACGTCTGCAGTTTGCTAATATTTTATAAGTTTCTTTTGTCTGTCATCTCTAAATTGCTCATGGTGAGCTCTGGAACTTGTGTACCCTCATGCCTTTGGACTGAAATGCCTTCAGTGGTGTACCTTGTTCCTTGTGTCCTTGTGCTGACTGTACTGGGTTAGAGTTGGAAAATTGATGGATGGATGACGTCTTTTGTGAAAAAAGGCTCTCTTGTGATTAAAATATCATAGAATGAGACAAGATATTCCATTATGTAAAATAAATAGGCATTAGTAGAAGCAACTTTCATTTATGAATTGACTTATGAATTAACTCTAATAATCAACTTTCCATGTGCAGCATAACTGTTCATAGACTCCAACAATATTCATAGGCTTATATATGAAACACAATTCTATCATAAGCTGATTACCAAATTAAATAACAGATTTTAGGTAGAGGCACATCTGTATTGTGAAACAGTTATATTGCTTCACAATATAGATGAGGATACTTTCATACTTTGAATACTATAGTCACATGCGTACAAATGTCAACACACAGGTATGTTTATTAAACGTGTCATCTCAAAGCATACCAGATGAAGATTTAGACATTCCGGGACTTACTTTGAGATGGTCCTAGACCCAGACTGGTCCAAAATAGAGGCTAAATATTCAGAAAATGTGGTTTTGTGACGTTACTTGTTACTCAACGATGTGAATGAAGAACAGAGTAGTTTCCAGTCTTGTGCTAGGTGTGGCGGGGTCCATATATACTGCAGTTATGCATGAGATAATCACCCCTGTCAGTTCCACCTTAGTAATATGTTCCATAGTCATTTTGAATAACAAAAACGGAACTTTGGACTGAATTCCAAGGCAAGGCAGATGGCAGGCAGATGATGCAACTTGGGAGCAGCAGGGGCTCAGAAGGCTCCTGTCCTCACTTTGGCAGGGGAGATAGATACCGAAGCTGACCACTCTCAGAATATTTTGTTTTTGTTGCTGGCCACATTGTCCTAGGGACTTCAGGGATTTTGCATAACCAATAAGCAATATTTACGCAAAAACTCCTGCTCCAATAGCCTGAAGGAAGAGGATCCCAGGGGATATCGCCATTGCGTGCACCTTGTGGGGAACATGGCATCACCTAGTAATGCACGCTGTGTCACCAACGTACTCTGTTTCTGTTTACCCAAGAGATTATCTATGAAATATCAACTTCAGACCTTTAACATGTATGAGTATAATCACTTCAATGCAGGTTAGCAAATGACCACAACTCATAAACCTCAGTAATCGTCGTCGAGTTCAGTTTTTCCCTTTAGCTTTAAGGAGATATTTTCCACATGTGCTGTAATATGGTATTTTTACTATTTTTGATTAGATAAACATTCCGCCATTATGGCATTTTGGATGCTGATGTCTATCCTAAATTTTGTTGACCTGATGGTTACCATAAGTAACTATAAGATGTCTTTGTCAGGAGGTCTCGAGTGACATTTCATTACAGTTATTTATTCATAAACTTAAGGCACAATATTCAGAAATAGATTTAAAAATAACATCTAAATAGCTTTTGCACGTTTTAGGTGTGTTTGCACATAGAGCTGTTAACGAAGGTGTTTGTCTTGTGAGAGCATGTTATATATGTCCTTTATTTTTCTCCTTTTTCTGGACCTTGATATTTAAACCTCTACACATCCAAAACTTTATGACCCAAACCAGTAACGTGTATTTGTTACTCTATCGCACTGCACAGCCTGCATTCCTCTGTAAGTGACACATATTCTGTACGATGGGTGTTTTTTTTTCTTTTCACCTCACATCAGGATGTGTTTGCACTTTTATGCCTTCAGTGTTGAGTCAAAGAGCAACACGACAAACATTTTGTCTTTACCTACAAATCAGGCAACATATGTATGATTAATATGAGAGCAAAAATGGTGGAGCCGACACATTTACAACGCTATGGCTTCATTCTGTGTCCAGGAAAATGTCCATTTGTGCAGGTTATTCTTTTAGCAAAAGAGAACAGTAGAGACATGTAGGAAAGATGGAGGAGGACTGATGAATTTCCTGAAAGCCGCACCAGCGCTCGTTCATCTCCCTTCCGACGTTGACGTCTGTTGTTTCAAAATAAGAAACTGTTAGAGTCAATGAGCCAGCTGACTTGCTCCTACCTCACGCTGAAAAATGACTCGGGGGTAGGTGGGTGGGAGTGAGTTAAGGGCGATGTTTGGTGTTCTCCCTCACTAAGCCGGTATTTGTAATAATAATGCATTAAGGTGTCACTTCTCTCTGTGATATATTTGAACATAACTTGGATTTATGGTCCAGCCCAGCTAACCATAATTGGATTTGAGTCATGCCACAAATTTTGTATGTGTACACATACATATCTGTCCACACACACAAATGCACTCAAATGCAGGTATTTTCAAGGATGGAATTTCCAAAATGGAGTCTGATTGACTGTAGGTTGTACAGCTCTGCAGATTTACTTAGAGGCAATTTCTTGCCTTAATTATAATGTTCAAATGTACCATGGAATTCTACCCTCCCTTACCAAATAAATACTTAATAGATCAAGCTTCAAGGGTCAAATGAAATGAACCAGTGAGCCTTTTAAAATACATGAGCTTAAATGTCCAAAGACAAGGTTGGTGATCTGTTTAGAAATGCCAGGTTGTTATGCAGTTTATTTTATTTTATTGCACATAAATTAATAATAAGCTTACCAGCATTTGTCCAGTAGTATTTCACATGAACAGAACATATATTTAAATAAATAAATCTGCTTCTGAAATTTCTGATTTCATTATGTCTCCCTTTACAAGAAAGGTGTCTTGGAACAGATTTGAGAAGATGAGATATATAAATAATCAGTTATAACTCGAAATTTGTGAAAATTAGTATAATCTGTAAATTTGTTAATATTACATAAAACTGAATATCCTCCGCATAGATGCACAGTGATGAAGAAATTATCAAAAACAATTATTTATATAACTAATAAATTGGATTAAAACTTCATTTAAATGCTGTTGTAATAAAGGTTATTTTTTAATTCAGAAATAAATTAAATTTAATTCACATGCTTACAAGATTGCAGAAAACACATTTTAATTTAATAGTGTAGTAACAGATATTTAGAATATCCTAATAAAATGCTGTTATGAATAAATAATGTTGTTCTACTGTAGATACTTAACATTAACTCAATTTGCTTATTTAGGACTTTACTGGCAAAAATAACCCATTAGTATTTTACATGATTGTTATAACATAGTACTTGAAGCACTTTGGTTTGGCAGTTCTGTTCTTTGATGAGATTTCAGTCCAACAAGTGCTTGATGGTTCTTTCAGGCTGTAATATAAATGTTGTCTGTACTCTAGTGGTTATCAGGACCAGGATAAACCTTGTGAAAGATTACCGTAGGCCTGCATACCAGAGATTTTGCCTTCATTTGTATAAGGTGCCGAAAATGAGTAAACTGTTAAAATGCAGCTGAACTGAAGTTCAAAGCATCACAGACCCAGCTCCTTGCTAAAACAGCCAGTTCCCCCTCCTTTCGGCGCAGTAGGTGACTGCTAAGCTAACAGACTTGAACCCACTTCAGAACTGAAAGCAGGAGTGCCTTATCCCAAAGGACAGCTGTTCCATCATTTAACCAAAGCATTTCTGTAAGGCAAAAATATTGCCTAAGGGAATTAAAGCAAATGGACTGATGCACCTTTCAAATGTTAGTACCTAAAATTAGAAGAAAAAACATGAAACCACAATTGGTTCTCCAGGATGTGCTGCTATTCCCATTTTTGGGAAAACTGATGACATTGAATTTAATTGTGTGTCAGTTTAAATACATTATTGGAGGTTCACAATAGGAGTTGATCATCAGCTAGAATCATTAAAATGTACAGGCAAAAAAAAAAAATTGGCACCTATCGAAACAGCAGTCAACCTTATTTCACTGCTCACTGTTCAGGCAGCCAGCTGGAGTCACAACGGATATAATTAGGGACACAAATGAGAACTACTGATTAGTATAGTAAGAGAAAGTCAACAGAATCATCTGGTGATAATGAGAATGACTTACTTTTGTAAGTAATGCTATTTTACTATCTCATTACTGGTTTATGGCTTCAATTGTTATTGCTTAACTATGGCTTTATTTTTAGCATCTGTTGTGGTTGTAATTTTAAACATGTTTAGCAATTGTGTGAGCCAGACTTGACAGACTACAGTGTGTTCAGGAGGGTGGATTATCTAGGGGCAAGCTAAATGGCTAAGCTACTTAATAATGTTTGAATTGAGATAGATAGTTAATATATCTCACTATGGGCATTTTAGACAGACACCAAACGATCGCTGTTAAAGGCTGCAGTTAATGGAGTCCAGAAGTAGCCGATTAGCTTTAATTAGTTGGAATGAGCAACTTTTTGTACCTTCTAAGTAATAAGCACTTTTTTGTCTTTTTTAAATGCTTGCTTGTCAGCTCAGCTTTCAGCCTGCATTTCCTCTTCATTAGCTAAAGAGGTATTTTATAATATGGAACAGTCTGAGGGAGGGTAGAGGCACATCAAAAGGATTAGTAAAGGTTATCCATTGTTCCACTTTTCAAATGTACCTGTTTTTCCTAACAATATCAGTTTAGCTGAATTCAGTTGTTTATTCTACACCATCCACCACGTTGGCCTAAAGGCCTTGAAGGTAGGATTTGTGCATTTTCACTATAAATTGTGCACTCCAGGACCTACAGTACTTTTTTGCTGGGGGCTGGCAGTTTGGTCACCTGACAGGTCTTTGGATGGCAGGTACTGCATCAGAACTAACACCAATCCTCTTCCTAGACCAGAATAATACCATTTATGTGCATTCAGCTGCTACACAGCTCCTGGCCATCATCTTTGACCAATGTAGCTGGCATAGCGGTAGCGCTCCCATGCTCAGAAAAGATGTCCAAACGGCTTGCACCCAATAAGTAGACCTGAGATCTCTGCCAATTTTGAATCAGTTCAGTATAATGAAATTCATATGGGGCGTATGATGTCGATGACAAATTGGTTTGTGCAAAGATCAGTGCTTAATTTGTAAACTCTGAGGTGCCAGAGCTCATAAAGAGAGCAATGATGTCATGCACGCAAATATCATTGTCTTTAACAATGATAATGCGGTATTAATTACTTAAATTTGAAACAATGCAGTATTTTCTATCAATACCAGTTAGTTGAATCCAACTTTTCATCTGTGCTGTACTTTTCTCGCTGCTTTTGCGGTCCTTCTCATTGGCATCCACAAACGCTGCTCCTCCCTGCCTGTCCTCGTCTTAAGACACATACACGGGTATTTTTTAAAACAGTGTTTTTCCTCCTCCGTTTCAAAAAAGATCCCCTGCCACACGAACATTGTCTTCTAAAATATTTCCGTCCACATGAAACCACTAAAATGCACTGTCAACAGCATGCCAAATCAACAGGCGGCATTATAACTCTAACCGTACTGCCACATTAGCCAAACAGAAGCCTAATTGCCACTACTGTTAAGTTGAAAACCATGGCGCACATTCCGACGCCTGTGTTGATCAATATAATGTGAGAGTGACTCAACATATATCTATACACATGTAAGAAGTCCTGTCAGCAAGGTTAGCACTATTTCGGCTAAGTCCGCCATTGCTCAAACTCGCCTAATGTATACTGCAAACAGCGCACGCTCTGACGTTAAACAACGTGGACAACGGTGCACAATGTGATGTTTTGAGCCAAAAACTCTGTTTTCCCTGTGTACACGTCGACGCTGAAAACAGAGTTTCTTAAAATCTTCACCCTGGATGGAGTTTTGCAAAAGCTCCGTTTTCAGTGACCTAAGACACTGTTTACGTGTGGACAAAAGTCCAAGACGTATAGAAAAAGGTACGTTTTAAAAAATGCCCGTGTACGTGTCGACAAGGCATTATTCTATACGCTGGTTTTCTGGGTCAATACTCCTGTGCTTGGGTTTCAATGGCTTTGTTGCTTTTCCAGAAAAATTCCAATATTACTAGTCTTTTTTACTTTATTGTTTTGTTCTAGCAACCTGGTGCGTAACCTCATCTATTTTAGTGTCAAAACTGTGGATTTATAAGCGCGTGTGTGGTGCGATCTTTCATTTTAAAATCACAAGTCAGATATGTGAAATGTACTGATTTAGGTGGGTGGATTTAAAAAAAATCATACAATGCAACCAGTTTTATAAATATACATTACTTTAGTTCACTTTGCATTAATTCCAAAGTTTCACTCAAATTAGTTTTGAGTTTAATTATATTGGGTTCAGTGTTTGAGGTGGTGGAGTTCAGGCAACTCTGAGCTTTGACCTCTGGCATAAATTAAGCACTGGAAAAGACTGACCTTCCCCCATGTGTAATGCTCACTGTGCCTCTCACACCCTTGCCCTCCTCCAGCAGCTCTAGCACTGGTATCCTATATATTTGCATATGCATGAATTCATACACTATATGAAGAAAAGTATTGTGACACCAGGCCACTACACCTAGAGGAACTTTTCTGACATCCCATTCTAAATCCATAGGCATCAATATGGAGTTAGTCCCCTCTTTGCAGCTTTAACAGCTGTCACTCTTCTGAGAAGGCTTTCCACAAGATTTTGGAGTGTGTCTGTGGGATTTTTTGCCATCCAGTCATCCAGAAGGTCAGGCACTGATGTCAGACATGAAGCTCTGGCTCGCAGTCTCCATACCAGTTCATACCAAAGGCGTTAGATGAGTGTACGGTCAGGGTTCTGTGCGGACCACTGAAGTTCCACACCAAAGTCACCCAACCATGTTTTTTTGGATCTTGCTTTGTGTACTAGGCCATAGTCAGGCTGGAACAGAAAAGGGCCTTCCCCAAACTGTTCCCTCAAAGTTGGGAGCACAGAATTATTCAAAATGTCTTGGAATGCTCAAGGATTAAGAGTTCCCTTCACAGGAATTAAGGGCCCAAGCCCAATCCCTGAAAATAACCTCATACAATTAACCCTCCTCCACCAAACTTTAGAGTTGGCACAATGTACTCAGGGTACTAATGTTCTCCTGGCATCCGCCAAATCCGGACTAGTCCATCACACTGGCAGACAAAGAAGCATAATTCTTCTCTCTACAGAACACATTTCCACTGCTCAAGAGTCCAGTGGTGGCATGCTTTACGCCACTCCATCCAATGGCATTGTGCTTGTTGATGTGACACTTGCATGAAGCCCATTCCTTGAAGTTCCTAGGATACAGTTCTTGTGCTGGCAGAGGATAATGCCAGAAGAAGTCTGGAACTCTGCACTTATTGAGTCAACAGAGCGCTACACTCTGCCACTTTGTGACTTAGTTTCTGTTGTTCCTAAGCACTTCCACTTTGCAGGAAACTGGTCCCCATAAGGTAAAAAAAAAACGGATATTCATCATGTTGTGGGGACATTTGGTCCCCATAAGGTAAGGTATACACACACACACACACACACACACACACACCTGTACCCTGTACTCATATTTTTGTGGGGAACATCCATTCATTTCTATGGGCAAAACCCTAATCCCAGCAATGAGAACCTCGCAATGACTACAAGACTTTTGCCATTTTAATTTTTTTTTTTAATTGCAGTGATAGATTTTTATTCAATTGAATTTTCCCTTGTGGGGGGCCAAAAAAACATCATAGTATCACCCCCCCCACACACACACACACGTCCTATGAACAGTCAGCTAATCCTCTCAGTCCACATCCTCATAAGTTATCAAGCAGACAGAGGGCCCTTTTACTTCACTGTTTTTTGGGTAGGCGCTGTGATACCATGCAGTGATATGGAGACAGGCATTTAAGCAGACTTTAACAATCCACTCAAGAATTTTACCCAATGGAGTCACGTTTTCTCTAGCTCCACATTCACTCTCAGAATACAATATAACTTCGGAAATGGATGCCGCTGTCCTAAAACTGCTTTTATTTTTATTATTGTTGTTTTTTGTGTCTGCCTAAATAATTGGCACACCAGTATGAAGATAATTTCCCACTTTAAATAATAAGTCATCCACAAAACTATGAATCAGTCCGTTATCTCTATAACACTGGGCCCAACCACGCAAACCTATACTAAATTATGTCCTTAGACAAATGGCGGAAATGGTATTCAAATCACAGGCAAAGTGTGTGGCTCCCGTTCCATGTATTATGCTATCTTGCTCCAGAAAGCAATTTCTTTTTAAGTTTGTGACCTTCTTGTGAATGTATGGTCCCTTCTTATGGCTCCTCAAAATGTATCACCGAGATGTCACTACCTATCAGTTCTGTCCTCCGTATAACACTGCATTACCTAACGTGACAATGGAAGCTCAAAGCCTAACCCTTTTCAAATTAAGTTCTGTATTATTACAGATGTTTAAAATAATGAGTAACACTTCCTTTTATGGGACACAAATTGTATTATACTTATGTATTAACTAACCACAAACTAAGTCTTAGTTACACACTGATCTCATGTTAATTCATCATTAATGAATCGTGATGAATGTTCTAAAGCAGTTACTATATCTATTAATTATGTAAACCTTTATGAATCACTGAAGGAACTACTGTAGGAACAAGTACTGAATAACACAAGTTAAATAGTGATCTCAAATTTGTTTGTTATTAAAAAATCATGGTTCATCTTGCATCCCAAGCAGTTACTATTTTACTATATTTGTTTATTCTATAAACCTTTGTGAACTACTGAAGGAACAAGTAATGAATAACACAAGAGAAATATGGATCTCATTTTGTTCATCATTAATGAATCAGTTCCATGACACCTTCCTTGTAAAGGGAGACATAATGAAATCAGAAATTTCTGAAGCAGATTTTTTTAACAAATATGTTCTGTTCATGTGAAATAAAACAGTACAAATTCTAGTCAGCTTATTATTAATTTATGTGCAATAAAATAAACTGCATAAAGACGCATCTTTTATCCCAACCATTAACTATATTTTTTCACGATTTGTTCATAATTTGTACTTCAGTAGTGAGTTATTTGTAAGTATTTGTGCCCCATCAAATAAAGTGTTACGCTGTATTGCGTATAAGGGGTTGTTTTTGTTGTTTTGTGGCGGTTGAGTGTGCACCATTATGTCCTTATACCTTTAGGGCTTGTTTATTTGGGCTTGTTTTCTGATCTGGTTTTGTGCATGAACTCGGTGTTCCTCCTGTGTTTCTGTGGTTTTCCTGGGTGCTTTGCTTTCTGCCCATAAATCCAAGCATATGCAGTTTTACCTCTGTCTCAAAATTTTCCGTGGCGCGTGTGGCTATTGATAAATTGTGCCCTTTACTTCCTGAGCTCCAAGCTTTCTAGAACCTCGCAGTGCAATAAGGAGTTTCTGGAAAGTGGATGAATTAGTATTAATTTTTCATTATTATGCAGTTACTTTGCAGGTCCCCTCACTTGAAACGATATTAATGATTTTGAAAATAAAAATGTAGTTAAAAGATCTCATTTAAAAGCTTTTAACATATGATCATCCACCTAAAGGGGATTTGAAAATGTTGATTTCAGGTTCTGGTTCCACAGAGTGACTGCAAAACCGAATGCACACTTGTGACTCATTTGCCATTTCTGTCACAGAGAAAGCACTGCAATGCTTCGGTTTCTGTTAAAGACAGAGTAAAAAATATACCTAGACAAGCATTTTATTTAATGTGCCTGAATTTTTACTGTTGTTCGTTTTATTGTTTTCATTAATCACTGTCAGAGAAACATGGAGGCCTTCAGTGAAACTGTTTGCATTCAAGTCGTTAATAAGAATTCAAACGCGCACACTGTCAATGGCGTTATGAGAATCGAGCAGCGTTTCCAAAAAATAATAAAAAAAAATAATGTGTCTGCAAGAAAGGCTTTAAATGGAACATAAATCTGAGGCAATTTTGACGCAACCGAGAATTATGCTTATTTCTATCGCAAGAGCAAAGAATCTGTTCTGCTGCAGACATGGGTTTAAGTACTGGTAACTTCTGAAAGAAATCTGGTCATTTGTCAGGTCAAAGCTTTTTCAGGTGTGTCTGTTGTAACGCTTATTTTGGGGTTCACCTCTCCTCATGCATGGAAAAGATCAGTGCGTATGCATAAATGTACCGTGCAGCTGCAGGCATGATGGTTCGCCACCTTATCATACCTAAAGGGAAAAGGACAGACAGGAGGTCCACACGTCCTCACTAACAATTACGTTTCTTCTGAGTACAGTCAGCACATTTCATCCGTTCTTCTCTCTCAGGCTCCCCGATGGCAAGAGATGTCCTACAAGGTGACTTAATGCAACGTTCTCTAGATGTCTGTATGCACTTTGAGATTTTCGTTGTAAAATGTAAAGTGCATTATAAATTAAATTTATTATTATTATTATTATTATTATTATTATTACCTCACCCTGTGTGCCACACCCAATCACCCAATTAAATTTAGTTGTTACAGTACATTGTGTGTCTCTATGTGCATACAGTACATGCGTGTGGAGGTGGGAATATTTTCTATTGCCTCTCAGATCACTTATATATCACATTCTTTGTATCATATTTCAGCTTTCCTATACAAATGACAGCTCATTTGTCCTTGTTGTGATGCTTCTTGTGTTGCATTTATTTAGGCACTAAGCAAGATCTTACCAGGAGGGTGTTAAATGTCTCCAGTTACTTTGTAGTGTACCATGTGTGTGATGATCCATTTAAGCAAACATTGTGTGCTGTGAAGCCTTTTATCTTGCTATATTAACTCAAACTGGGACATGCCTCATTATTAAATCCCACAGTGTAGAACATTGCCATGCACTAAGCCTGAGCTCCCTCTCCCACTCCCCAACACCAGCCCTCAGTGAGCTGTACTGCTATGGTGACATATGTGTGGGATTTTTGTCACAGATGGGCTGTTTCTGCATTCTTGGGTGCTTATCTTTGTGTACATGTGGTTCTGTTAATTTTGTATGCACGTACGTCTGGGAGTATGTGTGTGTTCTTTGGTTAGGCTTAGCTGTGTCTGCTCTGCTTGACTTTTGAAAGAAAAGATAACATTGTGGTATACCATGGAAATTCTCTTCTGTAGAGCAAGAGTTTTTATCTATACCATGTCATGAGAAGGGGCGGGGCACCTTGTTAAGGATGGACATCATGGCTCACGAAAACAGAACTTTATTAAAACTCAAAAAGAAGACAAGAAAGTAATGGACCCCGTGTGGTCAAAAACCAATGACAGAGACTAAAGCAGGGAGCAACACAAGAACAATCACAGGGGAACAGCGGCAAACATGGGGCAACAACAGCTACAAACACACAATATGCCAAAAAGGCTTTCAAATACACAGATAATGAGGACTACATGAGGGGGAGGTGTGGAGCAAATCATTTAATCAAATACTAAGCAGGAATAAAGCAAAGGTACAGAATAAGGAACCATGCCAAAATACATGTACAACAATACACAACAGGAATAAAACAAGAACCAAATATTAGAAAAAAACACACACATGGTGAGCCTGTTGGGTTTGAGATAAAAGGGGAGTCTGGACAACAGCCGACCGTTTAGCCCATTAAGCCACACAGCGGCATGGGGGCTGGGAAACACTAGGCGCTAAAGACCAGCGACACCTGCTGGTCAAACAGGGAACAGACATACCGAAGGGACAGGACTGGGGCCGATCCTGACACACAAGGTCATCTTGCGATCATCTTTGTGGGGACTCTCCCTTGACATCAATGGGCGTAACTCTAACCCCATCATTGACAACCTTAACCCCTGCCCAGTCCTAATCTTAACCAGAAGTAACCAAACAAAATACAAGACCTTTTAGTTTTTTGATTGCAGTGACAGATTTTTGTAAAAATCAGTTTCACCTTGTGGGGACCGAATAAGTATTCCCCACAAGGTAAAAACAAACCAAGTTTTTGTAACATTGTTAGGACATTTGGTCCCCAAAATGTAATATATACACAACCCACACACAAACACACCTTAAGTCCTGCTTCAGTCTGCGTTGCTCCCCCTGCTCCCATACCCAGTGTATTACATTTATAGCTCTTGCCAATAGGGCGCTTGTATTTTTTGTGTTTCTCCCACTGTACTGATTTGGAGTCCTTGAACCCAAATAAACCTGTTCTCCTGTGCCCCACCCTTGTAACTCCAGACTTCAGTTTCCATCACACCTAGAGTGATACTCACTAATAGGAAATATGGTATCAAAACTGCCTTTTGAATGTAATTCCTTTTAAGTTCAGTTTTCCGAAAGATTTTGTATGATTCTGCTTTTTTTGTAAAACTATTACATAGTCTACCTTTTCCCCTCACACTGCTTGATGATTTTTACCGTGTAAGTTACTCTAAAATATAGAACTGTTTGCCTGAAATGTATCGTTGATGCCATAGCAACAATAGCTATTAAATTTAATTTTGCTGTCTACTATATCAAGGTTTCTCATACAGTTTTGTCTGTGTTATTCATCTTTGTCAAAGGAGTCAACATGTTGTAGTATGCTGATTTTAATTCCAGCTGAGATCTTAATTAATTAACCTTCATTGTTTTGAGCCTGAATGAATCGAATCATTAAAATTAAATTAAACCAAATGCCTTAGCTACAGACTTGGTGTAATTTTGTTACAGCAAATATGTTATTTGTTACTATAAACCAGTTGCAGGTGACGTTATTACAGTACATTCTCAGAAGCAGGAACAAATTTTGACTATTTTTCTTGCCCTTTTGATCTGTAATCAGGGCGTTGTGAGCATCAGGATTTCAGTGTTGGGTTAGAGGATTTGGAATGATTTTTAAAGCAATGGAGGAAAAAGAGCAGTTAACAATGACCTTGGTTAAAACCAAAGTTGAACTAATTAAACAAAGTAGTATAAAAGGTATATATTTTAAATACCTGCATAATAATTGAATATTTGTCATTGCATGTGGGTTGTCTGGTCACCTATAGCATGCCTCTTCAGAAATATCTGGTGATTGAGGTTTTCTCAGGTGGAATCAATGGTCTGGAAGGTTCTGAAATGGGCAAAGGGTTAGCAAAGTGTATACAGGCTCTATATAGTCAACTTACAGAAATGTATTTGCCTCAAACCAGTCCTCGTATGTCTAAGCACTCCAGATTCAACAGATGCAGCTTTCTACAAAGGATAAAGAGAGCAGGGCGCGACAACACTTAAGAAGCAAAGCTGTAAGTGAATTCAAACAGGGTGAGATTCTAGTGCATCTCCTGAATCTTCCAGCAGCTGTCTGAGTTATTTTCACAAAATATGTAGATGTGTTGGAGCATTTTATTGGCATTGTTCTTGGAAAATAGAACAGATGGAACTGATTTTGCGAGCTGCGCATGTAAGAGTAAGACAAAATGTGGGCATGGCATCTGCAAATGTATAGGAACAAGGTTACAGCGGCAGCATAACAATGTTCAGCACATGTATTGTGAATTCAAAGTCACACAGGCATTTGCAACAGTTTTTTGAGCACTTTTCTGTGTTCATTGGCAGCACTGTCAAATAAGCTGCAATAGCATTTTAATTAGCATTATGAGAACTGACAATACTGAAGCCTTACTTCCACGATAACTTTTTTCTGGTGAATCGGGTATATTTGATAAAGTGGTGCATTACTAGAATTCAGTAAAGCTGTTGGTTTTATTTGTATATGTTCACTCAATACAGTTACTCTGGAGTGGTGCTTTCTTTGAGTAGGTTATATAGGCACATAGCATGTCAAAGCAGCCTTGAATTAGCTCTGGGCTGTGTAGTGGAATTAGCCAAGCCTAACGTCTGTCTGAAACTGAAGATCTAGCTCTAGCAGTGGGAAATCAGTCCCGGAAAGGTACTGAAAAGGTAGAAGGAAAGAAGAATGAAAATCTGCTCTTTCCCAAGGGTGCTCTCAGTATGATTTTTTTTTCTTTTTCAAATTTTGCAACACTTAATCTCTGCTTTGAAAGAAATACAGAATGATTTTGCCATGAGACGTTGGTACTATTCAAACAGACCGGCAGGCCAACACGACCCACAGTGAAAAGATCTGCAATCTAAATCATCTTACAACTTACTTTGTACGTGATGTTGATGCTAATCAAGCTAAGCAGGCCTGTAGACTTTTGCCGCCTTGATATGAGAGAGCATGAAACCCAGCCGGCACATGGAAAGAAATGCTTTGAATAATGACAGCAGATGATTGGATAATTTGCACAGACAATGGCCGGTCATGAAATTCTCTGCTTGAATCTTACACAGAGACTTGGGAATGCAAAATCCTGGCCTTAGTGACATTAGAATCTCTTCACTTAAATGTGAGACAAATGGACTGACAGCTGAAAACAGGAGAGTATAACATGTGACCTAATGTTCTCTCACTGAAGCGAGGTAAGGCTGAATTCAGGGAAGTCAAGTTAGAATTCATGTTTGAGCTAATAACTGTCATTCCTTTATAAGCTTACAAATAACAGTTTCCCAAGAAATGTTTTATTAAATGTTTTCTCAGCTGTTATTCCCTTCAGTACCATAAGCTATTATAGTTAAAGTAATGACTTGTGGCTTTTCTCTTGTAGGTTCAGATATACCTGTACAACCCAGATGACTTTGACAGCCTCAACACGGCTATAAGGGAGCGGCGTGTGATCGCAGCCATGACGGCGTTCTTCCAGGTAAGCCTGCTGACTTGACATTGTGTCTTTTGGTCTTCGAGAAATGTCACCAGAGAACAATGTGACGTTACATGCCGCTTGGAGGCTTCTCAGTAAACAGTGTGCAGAAGTCATAATTGGCTATGTTCAGCTAGAAAAAGAGTGCAGGTGAGGAAGAAATGAAAGCTAGAGGCACAGAGTGTGAGAGTGTGTGCTTGTGAGTGCCTGGGCGTGCGTTACATTTGACCGTGCGGGCAGTAGTAGAAAGATAGGTGCTGGATAGAATTCTTTCAAGATACTTTATACATGCAGAATAAATAAGCCTGGAGGCATCTGAGTGCAGGCAAATGAGCGGCTGTTTCCACCGTTTTTTTTTTTTTTTTTTTGAGACCTGTCTTTGTGCCTCGTTGGAAAGCGTCGTGTCTCCCAGTCCACCGTGGGGAATTCAGCATTTTGTAATGCCTTCTGTGATAGCATTGTGTCAGAAAATAACCAGCAGACACGTTTTCCTCTGTGTGATCATGTTTCTGACAGGTGCTTGATGATGCATTTAATGTTTTTATATCTTTCATTAATTATTTTTTTTATTTTTTGTTGACGGCATGGTGATTTTCATCTCCCCTCATATGCTAGTGTTGTATGATTCACTTTGTCAAATGCTAAATCTTTTTTCACAAGCAAAACTGCGAGGTGATTGAAAACGAACAGATACATTATGTGTTCTAGTTTGATGTCAGGTGTTGGTATGAGGCTTTGTCAGTATTATCAATGGTAAATATATAGCTGCAATAAACAGGTGCTGGAATATTAAAACACTGGGAGAGAAAAATACCTTTTTAGCAAATACAAACACAAAGGCAGCAGTTTTATCAGTATATTTTTTCTCTACTGTTATAGCAAGCAAGAACAAAGCTGGATGCCATTGAACAACAACAGACCCACCTGGATTTATTTATTTTACGGTGGTGATCAAGATGCTGGACTTGGGGCGTTTATTTTTACTGTGTTTATTTGTGTTTATTGTGGCGATGTCGTATACATAAAAAAAGAAAAATGTGCATATGACTAATTATAGTTAAAAGCACCCTAACTAGTCCTGGGATGAAAAGCTTACATCTTACATAACAGTATGAGATATGGAGTAGTATAATACAAACATGAAATCCTTATCATTTCTGGTTTCACTAATTAAATTATTTAGCAATTGTACTTAATTCTCAGTTATAATGCTTTTGTCAGTAATACCCAAAAATAGTCCCCTCCACACGTCTTCATGAGTGTAGGGTGCGGCCAGCAGGAGGTGGTCTTTGGCCCTGATTCGTTCCGCCTTGGAGCTGGTCTCAAATATTCACGCTTTGTCACACTTCTACAATGGCAATGGCTCGATGTTGGCTTCACAATAATAAAAAAACGACTTAAGAGGCTCTCTGGAAAAGACAGTGAAGTAAATGCCGATTCGTCAAGCATGTTTATCACGTAGCTTCTAATTAAGAACAACCAAGCAAATGTGGTCAAAAAGGATTACAGTTAACAAACCCCTGAAAGAGCTTTGTCTATTTTCTTCGTTTTATTATTTTGAATTGTGATTTTATGAATGCAAACTTGGTAATATTAATCCAGTAAACCCTGCCTAAATCCAGATTTATGCTTTAAATGTGTGTGGCACTTAGATTTTGTAAATCAGGCTCAGTACTTTAAGCTTGGCATTGTTCTGTACCGCTGTATGCTTTTAGTCATCCAGTACAATTTCATGTAGAAGTTGTAATCTTAGCAGTATGTTGGCTGCGGCACTGGGTAATGATAGATAGGTTTTTGTCTTATTTCCTAGTGAGTGTGGTTTGGAATGCAGACTGCAGCTCTGTTTGATTGGAGTTTGTACTCTTTCCTCATATTTCTGTGGGTGAATTACCCAACTTCAAATTATCTGGCTTTCATTGTAATAGGAAACTCAAAGAATACTTCAGAAAAGCAGTAATTTTTATCTGTCTTATTCAATTATGACATAAATCAAGAATCAAGATAGATGATACTTGATCCATCACATGAACCCACAAAACATGACAGGAATTACTTTTTGAAGCTATACATATTATATACTGTATTATTCAATCAAATGACGCACAGTGACTGTATGCTCCCTTTTGTGTGCTTGGTTGTCCATTATAAAAACTATATTATTGTACTCCTCTTTCTGTACATTTGTTGTGTACCAGTATGAACAGTTCCATTCACAGTTTTTTTCCTGCCTGTGTGCAGACACACGCACACACACACACACACACACACACACACACATAGAAATCTGTCTGATTCACAGGGGATTTGCTCTCAGCGCGTCAGGCTTTCATGGACTGGCTCTTGGACTTGAAGACAGTATATCCTCGGGGAGCTATTATTGATAAGAAAAAAAAAAACAGTGAATAAAGAGCTGGGCCATTTCTGTGGTTACCGATCCTCAGTTATCTAATCTTCTTTATTTCAGAAAAACAATTTAAACAAGCTAACATCTTTTTACAGGCCAGTGTTTTTTATAGTATTTCTGTGGATTAACAGAACTGACATGTATATATTACAGTAAGCTTCCCATCACTCTGTGATTGTAAATGTGTATTTCTTAGTGAGCGCTTATGCTTTCTATTATTTTATTAATTTTTTTGTTTAGTATTTATTATACTTATTATAGTTCTCAAAAGTGTTAATTTCTCAGACAATTGCATATTGTTGAACTGATATCTACTATGATTTTCATTGTGCACTGATTAGTGTGAAGTAACATTTTATACAGTCTTAATTATTTTTTTTCCGTTTTACTGTATGGGTTGAGTATTTTTCCTTTGTCTTCATAAAATGAGAACACAGGTGTTACTTTTGTACGGATGCTACCCAGCAGGAATGGAAAACTGTAATGCATAAACCTTAATGGCTTCCCCCTGAATACTGACAGCCCTATCGTTTACCACAATTACCCACCCGCTGTGCGCATGCTAACCCGCACTTTAAGGATCTATATTATTTAGAGGGCTCTGCTACACCCGTACTTATCAGCTTTAATCCATTGGAGCTTCCGAATTCCCAGGGATGCTATGTGCTTATTACTCGGACACGTGCGCAGCACCGGCAGTCAAACAGAAGCTGGGCTTTTGTTTCCTGTTCATCTCATATTTGTCTCTGCATATTTAGGGGACTGATGTGCAGTGACAGCTGGTGTGTCGTCAGATGGAAACAGAGCCCAGTGATCACTAGGAAACTTGGTTGCAGCAGGTGGGCTGTGGAAGACAAACATTGATAATGAGGCAGTTAGTCCCCAGTCACACGTTGGCTCTGGTAGAGGTTTTCCTGGACTAGACCAAGTTGGCACTCTGCTGTTAAAATGAGCTTCTCTTTTCTTGTCTCGTTGATGCAATCCAGCCTTTCTTTATATGGAAATAATACAGCACAGAGTTGTCCACCACTAACAGCCCTGTGTATTTTAGAAAACACTATGTATTTTCAGAACTATATACACAATGTCTTGCCCTTTCCAAGCTGAAGCGACAGTTTAGCTGCGGCTGCATCTGCAGTCGCCACACCAAACATATCAGCATGACCAGAAACATTTGAGCGCTTTGTGAGATTTTGTTCATTTCCCGCGGGTGAGGTATAGCATCACATAGGGCATCAAAGCCCTCCTACCCATGACAACTTACAGCAGAGAAATGCTGCCTTTTTCCTCCAAATACAATACTCTTCTTCAATACTCTGTACCCTCCGGCAGTATTATTATACTTAATGCTAAGTATTTAACCCTAAGTGTTCTTTACTTTTTATAGATTGTTTTATGTTTTAAACCTTGCTGTCATTGTATGTTCACTGAAACATTTCTACTGCTTTGTCACTGACATCAGATGTTTCAGAAAACTTGTGTATAAAGAATCACTGTTATGAGTTATAACAGACATGGCCAAAAGTACTTGTGTCCTTGCACTTTATTCAAATAATGCAGCATTTTTCCTAAAAATTTTTGGTAGGCAGCAAAACAAAACAAACTGTAGAACAAAAAAGCTTTGAAAAGAATTCAATTCTTGCTTCTTCTACAAAGCCATTCTAAAATGGCTTGGACAATATTACTGATAGCCTTCAGAAGTTATAAGAAATAATTGTATTTTAGTGATACTTCAAGCGGAATATTCTCTCTTTATTAGCATCACAGCTGTCTTCAATGATAGAATCACTCAGTTAACCAGTTAGAGAATCATATTCTGCTGTTTTTTTGTTGCAGTGTGTAACACACTAAAAATGTAACATTTAATGGGAAATCAGAAAGAAGGCAATAGCCAGTAATGGTCAATGTAGAGGCTACAAGAGCTTCAAAGAGATTTAATATTCTTGTGACCATTATCAATAAGATCAAGAAGTTTAATGCCCATTTTCATGAGTCACCAGCCACTGCAGTCTTAAAGGCCTAACTGGAATATACCAACATGCATGCTGGCTAGCCACAATCCTTCTGAGAGAATGTCAATTTGGCATTGGGTGCCTTGAATCTATTCAGGTGACAGTGAAAACAGAAGACTCACAAGTTATAGGTCCTCCCACAGGATAATTACCTGAATAATGCCTCAAAAAGCATCCAGAAAAGCATGAGCAGAAAACATTGGGTTACTCTGAAGTGGCCGGTTATGAGTCTTGATTTAGTGTAAATCTCATCTGCAGAAGGAGATAAAACTTGCAGTGGGGAGAAGATACCCATTAATGCTGAGAGAGCTGATGCAGTTGGCTCAACAAGAGTGAGCCAAACTACCAGCCAAGACATGTAGAAATCTCACACAGTGCTACAGAAAACACGTCTTGTCCATGCTAGTTTCATTTATTTTATTTCAAATAATATGAGTCATTAATCTAAACCAAAAGTTTCTGTTGTATTAAATGTGAACTAAAGAATGGTGGATACTGCATATGTTTGTCTTTTTGCTTTGCTAGTTTGCGTGTTTTTTTGTTTAAGCGGAAGGGAACCAATACTTTTGGCCAAATGTGTCACTTTTCATTCACCTGCAGATTGGACTGACGGACAATCCGGCGATGGATCCCATCATCCAGGGGCTGAAGGGTGTGGTTCATCATGGTGAGTGGACACTGTTGGCAGACTTATTCATAATATTATTGTATTTTATTATTAGTATGATATATTTGCCTTCAGTTCATAATTTGCTTTTTGCTTGTATAGTAGCCACTTCACATTTCTGAAGGTCAGGGCCGACAGCTCCCTGGGGATGTGAACATTCACAGATAATATCTAGGCACCCATAACCCATTCCGGTATCAGTCTGATAGCCTAAACGAAAACACAAGTCTATTTATTACCAATTTCTAAACAAACGGTACTGTACTGCACAACTGCATGTCAAATAGCTTTGTTGTTTCCTACCTAGACCTTTTTATATAAAACACAATCCATCTAAATCTTGCCCCTGTGTGTATGAAGTAATCACAGTACTGCATGCACTGGCAGCACTATGTTTTGGACTCATTAAAAATGCAAAATTACCAGCACTGCAAAGTTTAATATTGTAGTTACTGTGAGAGATATGAGATTCCATGATCACAAAGCCAGGTAATGCGTGAGTGAGGCTGGTGACCCAGACAAAGATGTGCGGCGTACCCAAGATTTTTTACATTAAGTATATAGTATGTACTCACATTAAGAAATATTATGTATCTCTAATACTTATATGATGTTTTTTCATCTGAATCATTTTCAGTACTGTTTTTGGCTTGTGTGTCATCTGCTAGTTTCTGCAATGTTTCAGCCAACTTCAATAATGTTCCTGTATAATTGTTCAGGCCAAGTTGCGAATAATTGAAACTGTGAATGTCAAGTTCGCAAAAATGAGGGGGGTAATTAGGGAGGGAGGAAGACGTGTACTTCGCAAATTATAAAGCTAAGAATTTTACTTTTCGCACTTGAAGGAATACAGTAGATGTCTTCCAAAGCGATGTTGTTATTGTACTTTTCTACAGTGCCACATCAGTTGCAAAGCTTCAGCGTTCTTTGAAGAAGCCCATATCTATAACTGCTCTGCATTCAATATCAGTCATTTGGAAATCACTTCCCTGCAAGCATTTGGTCTGTGGCGAAGTGTCTTCATCTCCAATAAATGTTTAGATTTAGAGGTGTCTGAGATGTCTGTGTCTCCATTAGAGAAGAGAGTAGACCATGGGGAAATTCATGCAGGGCATCCATTACACGCAGACATGAACTGTGTGCTCTGATTTGATGGTAAACTTACTCTTGAGTAAATCTTTCACAAAGCATTAGCTACTTTCATATTGATGTTAATGCATTGCCTTTCCTACATTGTGCTATACCACAAAATGTCCATACTGTTCCATAAAAATATTATTATTATTGTGGTAGTAGTTATAGTATTAGTAACTGTGGTGCGATTGTTTGCACCTGGCATGAACGCACATTCTTACCCTGGCTTCACAGGTGCTTCATCACTGACGGTGGTCTGAGTTTACAATTAAAGTCTGGAAAATTAATGAATGCCTTCGTCCCTATTCATAAAAGGATATTGCATTGGACTAATTAAGCAATGTCTGTAATACTTTATTCAGTCTGAGCTTTACTGAGGGAGTGTTTTATAATTATGGTTTAATTAATGACAGCTGCATTATATAATGATATTTAATGTAATAATTTTTAGAGGTTTTTAAATGTAATGTTTAAGTTGTATATTCGGGGATGCATTGAACCTGCATAACGCAAGTGCTAGCTGCAGAACTCATTCCTCCATGTTTTTGACTCATTAATACAGTATCCTGGGCACACTGGAAAATGCTCTGTTAGAATGATGCATGTTGCCAGATTCACTTTCGTTTGACAGAAATGGGAAGCAGAACCGCAGCACTGGCCTTGTGCAACATGAGATGGTAATTGTAGTCATTAGAGCACAAGGAAGCCACATATGGTCTAGTGCTTTCAATCACGGGATTGACATTAGTGAGATGGAAGCATAGCCATGTCCAGACTAAATGACGAGGGCAGTGCTCTCGTCACATTATGCAGATGTCGTGTTATTGCTCCCTTGGGTCGGCTCCCTTGCTCCCTTGAGCTTTTCCCAGCATTACCTGACCCAGTGACCTAGTTTGATTTCCCACAAAATTGGACTAGCTGAAAGTGTGACTTGAAAAAATTCAGAACTCCGCTGTACAGGCCATCAGTCCAAAGAGAGGGGCTTCTCTGTGTTTACTGTATTGACTGTTGAAAAATCTCAATTTCCATTACAGGAATAATAAAGTACCCACTTAACCAACTTGTTTCCAATGTTCTTTAAAACTTCAAACTTTTTTTATGGCTTACACTGAATTTCTAGGTTAAATTACGAATTTTGAAACTATGCCAGTGGCAGCTGTAGGGAATTTTTTAAATATATACACACAACCAAAACTTTATTGATACAGTAAGTGCTAAAAATAGCAAATGTATTTGTCTTTTAACAAATATTTCCTGCATTTTCAAATGCAAAATTGTCGTTTAATAGTTAAATTTATAATGACAGTTATTTATTACATATGAAGCAAATTAAGTTTCACAGGTAAGTTGCATAATTTTAACTATGTACCTGCCTCCCAATGATTTATATCAACATATTTATGTTTTTCTCTCTCAAATACTGCTTCAGATGAATGATTGTTCATATTTCCAAACTGTTCAGTGCCCCCAACTCCTTTTATGAGCCTAAACTGAAGGAGGAGTTGCATTTCATGTTTTTTCATTTTTTGGTTTGGCTTTATTGCCATGGGGCACGATTGCTTTCATGGGAAGGAGACGTGCAAAGGAACCTGGGTAAACAGTAGGTGACAACAACTATTTTACTGTGAGATTTTACATTTGACCTGCCAAGGGGTGATAGGCAGGCTGGTTCCCCTTATGTCTGATGAAGACAAGCCACGCAGTGACCAAAGCGCAGGATGAGTGTTACTCTACTCATGCTTGTAGCACCGTTTTGATTATCCTGTCACAGGGTTTGAGGTGACAGACAGAATGATCCTATGCAATGAGAACAGTTAGAATATGGCACATCTGTTAGAAGGAAGCCAAGAGTCGATTTTCTTAATCATTCCAGCTTCACCATCGGAATTCTAAATTTTTTGGATGGACTTCATGAAAAACTTTTTTTCTCACAGTATGGTCAATACAGAATTGTTATCCAAAAAATACTCTCTTCACAAAATGCAATACCCTAGTATTTATTAAATCAAGGATAGTGTTTGTGGTTTCTCCAAGTTGGCTGCAATACTGACAGAGAGGGGATTTTGGATGCCCTGTAAATTTATTGCAATACCTGTAATGCTATTTGACTTAAGACAGAGATTCGTTGAATTAAATTACAGTAAATTTTCTCCTTCAGAGCACTTTCAAAACATTACCTTTAAGCAATAAAAGCTTAGAATGTATGGTCTAATAGAATTCTAGAAGAAGTATCAGTTTTTATTACTTTTTTGTTTACTTGTTTGATCTTGAAGACTTGTTTTTTTTTTTCTTTGAACATCCCCAAACACTAATATGATTCTACTCACTTTCCTCTCTGGATTCTCTGACAGATGAATGTAGCAGATGCAGCAGGCACTGCCATAGTTAAAATATTGCCTAGTAGAGGTTCAATTCAGAGAGGATCAGTAATGTTTAAAAGAATGAAATGGCACATTCAACTAGCTTCTGCAGCCAGGTCATTATGAGTAAAAGCCTCTGCTGAGTGCAGAATATTCCGCATTTACCTTGTCCACAGGATGTAGCACTTGACCGATCCACTTAGGCCCACTTCATTTGGGGGCTGTTAGGTTACTGGTTTCCTCCTTACTGCATGAATGCTGAGTTTGAAGTTTCATGCCATGAACAAGTACTTAAGATAAAGTTGGCTTTGTGTGCATCGGTCTGTACTTGTGGCGTGTGCGTCTTCCTCCCCTACACATATGCCAAGCATCCTTTTTTCTTCTCACACCAGAAAAAGAAACTCTTCTTGAACCATTTGTTCTGAGAGACCTGCTTCCTCCCTCCTTGCGGAGCTACTACCGCTACACTGGCTCTCTCACTGTCCCACCATGCAGCAAGGTGGTGGAGTGGATCATCTTCAGCCGGCCTGTGTTCCTCTCCCAACGTCAGGTAAGCCCAGGCCCACTAATAGCTTTTAACCGCATAGCTATAATTCCCCAAACCAACGCTACCCGACCAAAGCCCCCCCAGCGCTGCCCAGCACTCTGACCTTCTGCTCCTCCTGCTTTCTGCTAAGCAGGGCAAGGAGGGCTGCACAACAAGGCGTGTGGGGAGGAAGTCTAATGTGAAATGTTTGGTTTTCATGCAAACCTAAGAACTAACCTATTCTTACCAAAAACCTGCCGATTGACGCGGCACTGTGACCGAACAACAGGGCATTTTGAAACTGCCAGAGCTCTTTGTGACGAGCTTCTCACTCAGCTGCATTGTTGTCTTTTTTCAGTGGCGCTCGTGTTTGTTTCTGCAGTATGCAGAACAGCATGCAGCTTGACACCTATAGTCTAATTGGTATTCGATTTTTACCGCTTATTTAGACTATTTTGTTCCCTAGATCAGGAGGTCAAATTTTAAGTTTCAGCCATGTGTCAATTACTCCTGATGCCCTTAACCTTTAATTTGATCCTTTTTTTAAAGGAAAATAAAAGCAAAGTAAAAGAAAAAACTTAATTAGCCCGGGTTCAAACACAGCATATAGTCCTATGGTATAGTCCAACCCACATACCCCAAACTGTGTACTCACACAGCCAGGTTTTTGGACAATATAATTAGTATAATTTAAATTTTAATTTTTGTTTGACTCAGTTTTGTTTGGGCTTTGAAAAATAATACTTTTTTTCAATTTCAGTCTGCTTTGGCAAATACGGAATGTGATATACTGACATTCATTGGATTTATTTTTGAATAATTTTAATCGAAATGTTTAAGTCCTGCTGCATATTAATATGTACAGTACACATTCACGTGGTGTCAGCACGAGAGTTTGCGTTATGCTGTTTTGTATTCTGTGCCTTACTTGCTTGTCCATGGATTATGGACGTTTATTTTTGAGTGAACTGTGTTGTGAAGTACTACTTTATGAGAAAGACAACTGAAAAAAGGTCTAGCACAATGATCAGCAAGAAAGAAGAAACAGTGTTTTCCCGGTATCTGTGTGGGTTTTTTCTGGGTACTCCAATTTTTAAAAACAGGTGGTTAGGAGAAATGCTGCCTCTGAAATTGCCCTTAGTGTGTGAATGTACCTTATTTTTCATGCCATTTTGAGGGTCCACTGACTTGTGCTTAATTGGCTTCGACACCATGCTCTCCACGCTGCTTTAGCTTTTAATTTATACACGTCAGCAGCCAAGGTGCATACAGAAACATTGAATTTGTACAATTTGTTGAGTATTGATAATGACTGACACACAGAAAGGGGAGTGCAATCTGGTGTGAGCACACCATATAAGGAAGTAGTGATTAAAGTAAGACGTGTCCGTTTTTATGCATGTTTAGCTACTGGAAGATAGACTGCTGTTGTGCACTCAAGCTTATTATTCATACCCTGTGCTGCTCCAGTAAACATCCACAGTGTGTTTTCGTGGAAGAGCAACATCTGCTGCAAACCTTGGGCAGTCCCAGCACCCTCATTTTACAGCAAGTACAAGAGAGCAGTGAACCATCCTCAGTGAAAAAATTAAACCAAGCCAAAAAAAAAAACCTATGGTGCTTACACTGTTTGGAGCAGCTTGAAAAAAGTATAATTTCTTTATCAATACCACAAATCGACAACTGAATGCATGTGAATTTGTACCACTTTATTTTTGGGGGGGAACTAAGGTGCATTTCAGTGTCTCGATGGAAGAGAAAGTGTTTTTCTGCATGTCCTCTCCCCGTCTTTTGTTTCTTAATGGGTTAAGGTGTCCACAGCCCCTTTAAAATCTTTTGTTTTTAATCAGTGGTGTGTTACTGAGAGTGACAGACATACCTTTATGTTGGCTTTTAGTAAAAATCAGCACTGTTTATAACATCTGGGCTGCCGTTCACCTCCTCACTCCCAGCTATGTAGCAGGTGTTTTAAACACTCCTTGCTGTCAATCACCCAACACCATGGTGAATGTGTCTTGTTAACCACAGTAATCCAGTTCAATCTAAGGTTTGTTTATCAGACTGGTAGGCAATCTTATCAAGAAAGGGCCGTGGTGCATATGGGTTTTCACTGCAAATCCCTAATTGGGTTACTAATTATAGGACTGATTGGCTGAAGAGTCCTCACACCTGGGTTTGAATAGCTGACCTACAGGTTATCCCAGAAACCTGCATACACCGGCCCTTTTGCGGATAAGATTGCCCACCCCTGGTTTAGCATGACCAGTGAATGAACAGCAAATAATCTCATGGCACTATACTGCACTTAGAAAACAGGTTCTCATGTAGTACTACCCCAAAGCTGAAATCATTTTTCTTTTGTCATATTCAGCCCTAGGATTACTCACATTTTCACATCACCACCTCCACACGTTTAGATTCTTAAAGTCGTGGGAGTCCCGAAGTGCAGATTCAGCCAGCTTGACTGCTTCCTGTCACGAGTTGTGAGACTTGAAAACAAACAGGGTTTATTGAACTGAACAGGAGCAGGGAAACAAAACAAGACCCCAAGGGGTCAAAACAAGAAGGCGAATATGGGAAAGGACACGGGCAGACAGGGGGAGTGATGTCAATGACCGGACTGTGGCTGATGAGAAAAACAGGTGCTGAAATACAAAGGCTAACAAGGGGTAACAAGTAACAGGCGTGGCTCATCAAGGCCTCATTAGGGAAGAGGAAGGAGGGTCTGGCAGACTTGACGGGTAGGACATAAGACTTCCTTCACTATTCACTGTGACACCAGCCAGAACTTGCTGATAAAAGTGGCAAACTCTAAATCACACATAACAAGCGACATATACAGTATGAGGAGCATAAAGAGCTCAGTAGAGCTGTGTGATACTGGGAAAAAAAATCACATCATGATATTTAAAAATCTTCTAATTAATATCATGATATTTATAAAACAAAAAGAGCTGAAATTTACGCAAAATAAATAATAGCTAAATAGAACTGGTTATCTAGTAATAAAGTCTGTCAAATAAGTTGATGATATTGCCATGAGTTCTGCCAATAGACACAGTGCCGGAAAATCATTTCAAGGCGAATGTCTTTTGGCAACCGGTTCTTTTTTCTCCTCCTCACTCCATTTTGTTAAAATTCTTACAAATGCACCACATAGTCTATGAGTGATAGAATTGTCTGAGAGTTAATATATTCTTGATAATCTTGAAAAGGGGCCATCATCAAGACTTGCTAAGTTTTGCTTTGTATGACAGAGTAAAAATGTTTTAGCGAAACTTAATGTCGTAATCCAACTGAGCAGTGCAGTCCTTGCCGCGTGACAGGTACATGTGCAGAGCATGGATTGTTGATATTAATAGTGCATGTTGTGCAGCTCTACCTGCCTGTCCTACACCTGTTAGTTAGCCCCTGTGGTGCCCTTCCCCCACTTTCCACCAACCCACAATGCATTATTCTGCTACTGTAGCATATTGCCATTCACACCCAGCTGTGCTGCTGTTGTTTTAAGCCCTTGGGGGGGTAACTGACGTTAACAGAGGAGCAGCGGGCACATCCTTACCAATTCACAATAAGCCATTACCTTGGCTCTAGCTTTCAAAGTGCCTCAAGCTGTAGGCTGGTGTATCGTCATCATTTGAGATCCACTTAAGAGTGGCACGACCTGGGACTGGAGATAAATTGATGCTGACTAAAATTTACACTATAACACAGTTAAATCAAAGTTATAGATGCATGTGCAGTAACTATATCAGCTGCCCGCAAAGCAGGTTATGGTAATAGGAATCTAAAACATGAGTCTTTGAACACCGAGCTTGATTGCTATAGCTTGTTGTATTAGAATCATCCTGCTTATAAATGACCTTTCTAGCACCTACCCATGATACAGGGAAAACAAAGTCATGTTGTCCTGTTCAACACATTTATCTTGTGGTTAGACCATAACTGGTAATGATTTGATCAGAAAAGCTTGTCAGAAATGCATTTTCTCAGGCAATGCTTTTGGCATACCCTTTTTATGTGATATATTGGTTTATATGCAGTATTTTGCAGTGTATAATCATTATTCCATTTTAAACAACACTGGATTCAAAACTCATCTGACTTAGTCACCCCAGACATACAAAAATACCTAATGGGAAAAATAATGATGGTAACATTTTCTATGAATGCCATGCCTATAATATCTAACAATCTATGAACACATTCATAACACATTATGATACATTCATAAAGCATTATAAACATAGCTATAAATATTTGTGAAAAGGCATAATGTATTATAGCTATGTTTATTATGCATTATGAATGCTTTATGAAGCTCTCACCTATAATGAAGAGTAGATCCCTTCATAATGCAATACAATGTGTCCTTAATTCTTATACCTATATATTCTCATATCATTATACTGCATTATGAAGGGATCCATAATGCATTACAGGTGAAAGCTTCAATGGAGATTATTAAGTATTATAATCAACAGGAAGGTATCTGTAATTTGTTATAGATGACAGCATCAAGTAAACTGTTATCTAAAAGACAAAAAAGTAACAAATGGTTTCAGTGAACTTCACTGTCTGTGGTTGGGGGCAGTACAAGCAGAACATGTAATAAATATTGAGACAAGTATTGAAATATTGAGATCACAGGCCTGCCTACTTTGAAGTTGATGGTTTTAAGTGTGACTTTCCCAGATTTTTTTTTGGCTGTGTCAAGACAGCTCAAGGCAAACTTGTTTTGCATTTGCACCAACTAAATTCGTGTTTTTTGCTTGTCAAATAGTGTAATTCTCGCTCTCTTTATGGGGAATGAATATTTTTGTTTTGTGATTTAGTTTTTTGTGTTCAATAGGATGTCATGTATGTCAAGGTGCATAATGTTGAAATACTTGTAGCCGTCCTTCCTGTGGACAATAGAATGTTATAATGGGTTCTGAGAGCCCAGGGCCCCGCCCATGGCTGCTGAAAGCGGGCGGCTGGCAGAGCAGCATCCTGTGGGGAGGCTATCGATGCTGGCATCAGGGCTTCCTGTTAATCCGGCTCCCTTCTGACGGAGACGCTTTGTTCCTCTGTTGGCCTCCTCCCTTCTCAGCTGGACGCCTTCTATTCCATCTTCACCACCGAGCAGCAGGACCATGTGAAATCCGTGGAGTACCTAAGGAACAACTTCCGCCCGCTGCAGGACCTGGAAGACCGGGTGGTCTTCAAGTCAGCGGTCAAAGATGCTTGGGTCCCGGACCTGTCAGATGCCAGGGAAAATCTGCATGGCACAGAGGCTTCCAAAGGTAGACAGGAATTTCACACAGATTCTCATGCCTCTTCAAAGGAGCTCCATGTTCATTACAGTCACGCATGCTGTCTCATTCTTACTGTGAGGCGATTAGAAAAGCATGCAGAGTAAGAAATGCTGGGCCATTTATTTTGAGAGTCTTAGTTTATAGCACTATTTGAACTTGCTTTTCTGATCTTTCCGAAGAAAAGAGCCGACATTTCACAGATTTCGCAATTGTGTTCACACCTCTCAGCGCCTGTGTCCATGTGACTCTGGGAAGGGCTTTTGAGAAGGAGCTTCTATGCCTGCTCCAGCTGTGTCATTCATGTGGCAACAGCAAGAAACCATAATGACCGAAGGGAGTCACTTCACACCTTCGCTCAACACAACACAAATATAATAGGCCCGTATACACACACGGCGTATTCAGTCACTCACCAATGAGCGGCCTGCTATCACAGCAGTGCTCTGTCAGAGCAGAGAAAGGTGGTTTTGGTGAATGACAACAGGCAGTGTTACGGCTGCTCCCCGCCCTCTGTCTGCTTCCTTCCCTCTGAGACAAATGGCTCAACTTTGTTATTAACTGTAGAAAGATAAGTAGAAAGATGCAGCAGGCTTTGCTGTCGATACTCGGCTCGTTCATAGGCAAGTCATGGCTGATGTTTTTCTAATATCTTTAGCACTTCATTGTTCATTTATTGGCTTCATTTCATAAAAGTAGCTCATTTCCAGCAATGTGCTTCAGGTTACCCTCTCAGCAATACTGTGAAATGTAGTTAAAGCCATGTAGTTCAGGTTGTTTTTGTAACAGTCGACACATCGCTATCAGAAACAATTTAGCCACGTGAAAGTAACTTGCTAATCAAAACAGATGTGCTTCCGGGATTTCCTTCTTTCTTTAAATAATTATTCTTTTATTCATTTTGTCTCAGAAAATTGATTATGAGCTACTTGCATGCACTGCTCTCTTCCTGGCAAAACTGATGAAGTTATAGCAGCCTAAATGAGCAAAGAGTTTATGATAATTCAAACAGCCTAAAAATAGGCTAATATGGATTTAATCTGTGGTGTGAAATTGCCTTTGTGATGTTAAGCCATGACTGATCAGAGAAGGAAACATGTCACAGAGTGGACGGGGGGGGGGGGGTGCTTTGGTCGAGGCCGTGGTGTCTTGGAAGGAAGGAGCTGGTGTGTTGGGGACATCTTAAGTAGTTTTCTTTAATCATGCGATAGGTCCCCATGTTTGATTTTTGGACCCCTTTATGGAATGAAGCTGCTTTTTGTCAGCATTCAACTAGCATGTTATTTGTTAACAAAACCAGACGTGGTCCTGATTTATTCAGTACAGTCCTATGAGCTGCTCAATTTTAGTGAATTTAGCTGAGGATTATAGTTGAAGTGGCACCTGTGCAATGGCAAAGTCAAAGGCTCTGCAAACACGCATGGAATTCTAGGACGTTTAAAATATGCACGTTGACTAGGATTTGTGATTATCCCACTTATTTATTTACGGAGACTCAGCAAACCCCACAGCTGCTTACTGCAGTGGTATTCAAACTGTGGGTCACAACCTCCTCGAGGGGTCTCTAAATAATTGGGAGGGGTTGCGAAATAATTTTTTTGGATATACAACGAAAATTATCATTAGCGACCTGTTAGCCAACCCAGACATAAACATACAGTAACACTTGGGAGAAGGGCAGAGGTTTCCACAGTAACTGTCGGGAATGACATTGAAAGTCACATACTTTGTTGATAGCTGTCTCTTGGAAATGTCTAGCAGCATATTGTGTGCATGTAAAAATGTATATTGTACCACATTAATAAGCGTTTCTGAATCCTTACTGATATCCATTTCCCTACAATGACAATCAACATGAAGTCACTATTAAGGACATCGAAGTAGCCTCAGAGTGAGAACTAGGCAATGAAACTATTCTAACCATCTCTGTTAAAAATAATAAGAAGAACTTAACAAAATATGCCACATATGGCTATGAAAATTAGAGGTTCCCTTTTCACTCGGTTGCTCTTCCCCTACTGTTCTCTGGTAATTGGAGCTTAGACACAATAATTGATGCACAAGGTCACACACTGTAATATATGAAGTCAAGAAATAAAGTGCCTAAGATTTTGTACAAAATAACAAGCTTGAACTTTAAAACAAATTTTCAAGTATGTACTATAACTCCATAGATAAAAATCTACATTCACTATATTTTCATACTGTATGTAAAGAACGACAAAGAAAAGTAGCCCCATAATGGTATTTGAACAATATTCTCACTCTCTAAGATTGCAACTTTTTTAAACAAAGTGCATAAATAGTATCACTCATGGCCTAGTCTGTTTCTGTTTGCTAGGCATTGAGGTTGTTTTTTTTATCCATTTGTGGACTATTTCCATATTTTTTTTTTTGCATTTATTTTTAGGATGCTTTTATCCAAAGTGGCCAACAGTAGAGGGAAGGGTTGCAGTTTTTCTACGGGTGCCCTTTAGAATTTTTACCCACAGCCTTTGTACCGATAACACAATGATCTGCTTGTTGAGGTATCATAGACTGCCCCATGTTTCCTGGTTCAGGTACGGATTAGAATTATATTATTTAACAGACAGCTGTTTTTCACGTTGTCCCACCGCTGTGAAAGGTTTCGTTGAGTCTATTGAAGCCTGTGGGGTTACGGGGGCTGTTACAAAAAGTACCTCTTACTTCCTCCTGGGTTTTGTGCATCAATCTTCTGCCAGTGACGGGGTTTCATTATGCTGTGATTCCTCACAGGCTGGACAAGCCTCCCTAACCTCCAGGAATTTTTCTACTGAAAGGGTCAAGTATTTTTCATGTGGACCCCCTCCCTGTTCTACAAAGCTCTCTGCATCACTCATTTTACTGTTTCACTCCAGTCACTTCAGATCTACTGCCTCCTGTCCCCCTGTGTGCTACCCCTCCCGTCACCTCTGGGTCACCGAATCAGTGTACCCATCCATCTCAGCGCCGAGCTGCCTGAGCGGCCGGAAGGCTAGGAGGGGAGGGCTTCTTGTGGGGCATACTGTCTGGGGTAACATCTGTGCCGGGCTTTTTACCAGCTGCTCTCTCTGCCACACACACACACACACACACACACACACACACACACACACACACACAAAACACTGTGCATTCTGCTGTTCAAGGACCAACCAGCCGCTGCACCCCCTTAGCATCCCATGGCACATGGGGGGGAGGGGGGGGGCATTGATCAAAACAAATTGGAGTAGGGACTTCTGACCAGCAGATGTAAGACTTAGAATTCTTGGTACTGTTTTCTTTCCCCCTATTTAACCATTTAACCTTTTAATTGAGCAGTCCTTAAAAAGCAAGTAATGGAAGTCACCCTGGATAAAAGATTAGGTAATTATGCATGTAAGTCTAGGAAACATTCTTTAATCGCTAATGTTCAGCGGCTGAGCAAACGAAGCCATATTGGTCTAAGGAGGGGACAGAGAGGATGCCTGCCCGACTTCTATGACTATGTCAGATCCAGGGATCCACAGTTTTACCCAATTTCCCGACAGGGTCAGTGATTAAGCACTATTCACTCTGGAGATCATGGGAGCCTAGGTACTGACATCATTTGGGAAGACATGATGTAATATCAGCAGGAGGTACAGCCCCACGTTTGGGTCTGCAGTGTCACCTGGTGGCTGTGTGTCATAGCACAAGCACTGAAATATTAATTTTAAAATATGACAGTAAATAACCTCTATCCAGCCCTACCCCTAAACATAAGTATCCAAATTCAATACGATACTTTTGGCATTTGTAGTTTTTTGCTTACATTCACAGATCTTTCTGGGGACTTGAAAAATGGTCAGGTTTTTATCAGATTGTGAAGGACATTTGGTCCCCACAATATAATATAAAGGTAATCCACGCACACACACACACACACACACACACACACACACACACACCATGTTAGCACAGGCATGGTGCTGGCCTTTGGCAGCTTCAGGGTAAAAATAACACAATGAATCTCTCTACCTGACACTTGCAATTTTCAGGGGGCTATTACACCATTTTGGTCAGAAATTAGGATCAGAATGTTGGAGATGAACAATCAAGCCTTCCCAGAACAGCAGGATATCCCCGTTAAACCTAACCCATGCTGCACACACTATAAGAGACTTTGCTTTTATCTTGATATGTTATGTGTTTGTGTAGGCTTTCAGATTTCCTCTGCGCTCTCTGAGCGGTTCGTTGTTGGCTCATTTGCCTCTAATTTCCTGGTTTGTTTTCTGTCACTTCCGTCACACAGTGTGCAGTAGCCCCCCTGTCAACATGAAGGTCCAGCCCCTGAATAGAACAGCACTGGTTGTGAGCTGGACCCGACCTCAGATCGTCTACCACCCCCCTATCATCAGCTTCATGATCTCTTACAGCTCGTCCAAGAATGAAGAGTCATACGAGATCACCAAGGATAGCCACCAGGAACTGGTGAGACCTCCCCCGGGCCTTGTAATATATCCTGAGAGGTGTCCCCCCTCCAGGGTGTGAGAAGCACAACCCAGGATGCTAGAAGATGTGAAATCAACTGCATCACTACTGTCACTTTGTGTCGAATGGTCACTGTAGTTCCTTTCCAGGGTTTAAATGAGTCCATCCACACAGGCATGACCTGGAGTTTACAAGAGCATTCACAGCAACCCCAGTACATCCTCAAGCTATTTCAGACATAGCACGTGTTCATCAATCACAACAGTGATTTAATAGGAGAGACTTTCTCTCAAACAGACGAGGTTCCTTGGCTCTCAGTTTAATAAATAGAGGCGCAGAAGCTGATGAAGTAACTAAACCAAGCACTGCGAAAAGTAAAATGCCTTTCCAGGCACCTGCTGACTCTCTTAAACAACAGATACTGTATACAGAATCAGCCATTGAAACGTATCTTCCCTGTTTGCTCTTTCTCTCTCACTCGTTCCCTCTCTCCTCTTTCCTTTTCTCTCCATTTCTTCTTCTCGTCTCCTTTACACCTCATTTCCATTTTTATTTTCAATTTCCTCCCCAGACATTGTTATCTAGGTCACATTAGGGACTGGCAGGCTTTGCACAATCAGAGTTGAATCAATTTTTTACCCCCTTAAGACCTTCATATTTTATGGTCTCGCGCTTGTAATAACCAGCCATTTTTGAAACGATCGTTAACAGAATAAAAACTGCTCTGCTCTTGCATAAATCAGAAAGGAATACAAAGGCAGCAAATAAACTGCAATAATTTAACAAGGGATATACTTTTGCTGTGGTATCTACCAATCAGCTAGCACTCAGTAATTCCAAATAACGGTAGTGGTAATGAGAGTATCTGCCCTGTTTATGTTTTGAATTCCTTCCTAACTGTGGTCCGAGGTGTCTTTCAGTTCCGAAAGCTGGACAGAGAACGGGATTTGGTTTCAGGCATCTTCTATGGGCCGAGTGAGCATGTTTTTCAGTTGGGAACCTTCTGGATTTTTCTGGATTCCAGCTCCATTATCTGTCACTCTTTTCATTCCTTTATTCACGCTTCATCCTTTTGTGTCATACCCAACTGACACAAAACGCTCTAATTAAAATGTCACTGGTGATACGCGTGTGACTAATACATTCACCCATAACCGTTTGTTATGGGTGAATGTATTAGTAGACTGTGTGTTAAACAGTAGCACACTAAGGACTGTCAGTCAATTGCAGGTTTTATCATGCTGTTTCATAATCATGTGTACCATGTGTGGACAATTCAGGGTAGCGGGATGATAATTCTCTTTGAATAATACATACAGAAAGGAAACATCCTAAACAAGAAGGTATGTGACACACGTGCGCACTCTTGTTTGTTACGTCATACCTCATGCTTGTGGTTATGGCCACACGACGAGCGAGTAGAATGTGGTGCCACAGGGCAGGCTCCACTGACAACGGTGCCTTCGGCATCTGGCTCCAGCGCCTCAATGTGTCAGCCTGTTCGCAGGGCCGGGGAAGGTAGAGCGTCTTAAAGCGCATGGTGTCTGTCTATAGAGCAGTATGGCTGTCAGCTGTGGACACGTTGCTCCATCCCAGGTGTCTACTGTCCACGTGCTGCTAGGAGAAGCCATTAAAGCCCTGACATCAAAGTGCCACCTGTAGCAGAGTCTGTCACCTATTGTCACTTGTGTAAAAACAAGCTTGTGTGGGGAGAGGCAGGGCTGCCCTGTCAGAGTATAGCAGCTCATCAATCAAATGCACATCCCTAGTTTGACTTTGGCTTTGAGTACCAAGCACCAGCTTACTGGTGATAAGAGTCAATCTGTGTGTTTGTGTTTTCATGAGTGTACTTGTTTGTGTGTTTCTGTGCCTCATTTGTGTGTTTCTCCTACAGGAGGCCATCATCACACATGTGAATCCTGACAACCTGTACCTCTTTAGAGTGCAGGCGGTGTGTCAGAAGGATCTACGCAGTGATTTCAGCCAGTCCATAGTATTTAGGGGTGAGTCTTAAATGAAGTCTGTTCCTGAATGTTGGCTAATCATTTGTCAACACATATATTCCTTTTTATGTTTTATTTTTGTTTTTCTTATTATTCAAAAGATGGTTATATAAACCTCTTATTCTGGGAGGCATATGGATGTTTTTTGCTATACATTTATCAGGAATGTTTGGGAATAATTAATGAAAATTAATTTTCTCATTTTGTGTTTTGATCCATTTTAATCACTATCTATATGAGCGATATTGCTGATGTTAGAGATTATATTCTGCATTGTACATAACATCAAGATTGTATAACCTGAACTGCAGCTACCTTGGGTTTGTGTCAATGAGAATATGTTTTCTCTATGCTATGATTACGATGCAGGTTTTTAAAAATATGTCACAATGCATACAATTTTGTGCTGTTTTAGCAAACACTACCAGGATTTTTGAGGGAACCAGAATAGTGAAAACCGGGATGGTATGTATGTCAACCCCGCCACCCAGTGAAGAATGTAAGACTATGTGTGGCAGATGGGGTCCTTGTAATGTAAACATGCATTGTCATACATGATACCTTGAATGTGACTTTTTGCACATTTTTATAGTTTACACATCTCTCCCATTTTCTCCCGTACATCTCTGCATTCCTCAGCCAACAGCTTCAGCCTCCTCTGCCGATATGGCTCCCATTAGCTCCGGCTCCTCAACTTGGACCTCATCCGGTCTGCCCTTTTCCTTTGTCTCTATGGCAACCGGGATCGGGCCATCCTCTAGTGGCAGTCAGGCCACGGTGGCGTCTGTGGTGACCAGCACTCTACTGGCGGGATTGGGATTCAGCGGCGGAGTCATCACGTCCTTCCCCAGTTCCATGTGGCCCACACGGGCCCCGCCCTCTGCAGCCAGCCCCACTCGCCAGATGACCAAGCTTGCAGTGCCCACCCCGGAGCCAGCGGCATCCCAGAGTTCTGATTCGGACAGTATGACAGATGCTGAGGGGGTTCAGAAGGGGGAGAAGGCTAGAAAGGGTCAAAGAGAGGAGGGAGAAAAAGAGGGAGAGGAGGAAAAAGATGAAAAAGAAGATGATGACAAAACAAAGAAAGATAAGACAGCAGCTGTGGAAGGGGGTACTCTGGTCGACGGCACAGCGGCCGGAAAACACACTACATCAGGCACTGCATCAACAGCCAAAGAGAGAACAGGGGAGTCTGTAATTAAGGAGGCAAAGACGGAATTCACAGCAACGCCATCTAATGCCCTGGAGGACAACTTGCTTACAAACACAAAGAATTCCGTGATGGATATCCAAGAGCCCGACACCTGGGAGACACAGAATGACACGCTAAAAGTGCAACTTCCTAATAGTGTCACTCTTGGGACCAAGACCGAAAGCGAGAAAGGGAACCACTGGCCCTTCTCCATCCACACAGGTGAGGGAACCCAACAGCTGATTCTCCACTCAAGTGAGAGTCAACGGGAGCGACTGTAATCAATAAAAGAGAAGTGGAAAAAAATAAAGCAATGACCCTCGACGGCTCCTGCCACCACCATACCCATGTGCACAGTGTGAATTACTAAACAGATGAACTGAACATTACTGAGTAGCAGGAACCTTTGTTATTTGTTTGTTATCAATGCTGTTTTCAACATATACTGCATGTTACACCTACTATTATCAAACATAGCAAACACAGCTCTGTGAAATATTTTGCCTGTGATTCCCTTTTATTACATTAATCATATTACTTTGATAATTTTCGCTGTCTCTGGGCAAAGCTTTTTCATGATCTCTCATTCATAACATTTCATTGAAGTTGATTTTGAAAAATTTTATTGACTGCTGCATTACTGAGTAGGTAAACATCTAAAAATCTGAAATGCTCTCAAATGTCAGTCCCATTCATCTCTCGGCAACAGAATTTGCATACCTTTCCTGTTTAAATTGACCATTCATGAAATTGGGGAGAGTTCATTGTAGGCATAATATGTCAATACCCGATCTCTGTGCTAAGAGCTCTCCAGCTGCAGGTGGGAATAGTCAGTGTCACAGATCTACCTGCATTCTATCCATGGCTGTCATTCTGTTCCCATTCTTGTCAAAATTGCTTTCTTTTCCAAGTTCTGGAAGTCTGCCTACATGTGCCAGATGCTAAATCAAGACCACAGGGAAGATAACGCAGGCCAAATCATGCTTTTCTTACAAATTAATAAATAACTGTTGTAGTGTCATCCTCCTCTTTATCATGTGTGGGAAAATTGAGGGGAAAACATAGCTACTGTCCATCAGAGTTTCTGTGAAGTCCGTCACAGCAACTTGTGGTTGACCCATCCCTACAGAGGAGAACAGCATCTCCAACATGACCAAGCGCCCCCTACATGGTTCCAGCAAGATGGTGTGGCTCATCCCCCTGGTGCTGGTGTCCGCTCTCACCTTTGTTTCCCTCATCCTGCTGCTGGCGTTAATGGTGTACTGGAGGTGAGGCTTGGCCTTTGGTTTCCTGTAAACACCGCGTTTCCTTTAGACGGACGTTGCAGGTAGGAAACGTGCACTTCAGAGTGTCCTTGGCATTTTCATTAAGCTCATTTGTGTCCACCTTCTAGCTGTGTAGGAGACAGAGAATGGCAGATCAGCGGGATGTGCTTTTGCACTGGTGGCCCTGTCTTTGAACTCGGACCCCGTTCGTCATCTCTGCGAAATTACTTAGCTACTGCTGTGCGGGTTTGAGTCCCCTAGCTGACTGCATATTTTTCTGTGAAATACCAACATATTAAGATTTAAGTAAATAAAAAGAGAAATCACTGGGGAATTGCCAAGTCACCTGTGTATAGAAGTGGCTTTGTACCTGTGATCACAAGGTTGTTACATCTAATCCTGTGACCTGCAGAGCAGTTTCACTGTTGGGCTATTAAGCAAGATCCTTAACCCCCAATTGCTCCAGAGATACTGTCTTACGCTGTTCATTCATCTCTGCTTATACATCACATTGGGTAAAAGAGTCGGAGAAATATAACGTAAAGTGTAATGCTACACAATGCTTCCTTTTGTTTTAATGTCCACAGGCTGCCCTTTGCGCTGTGTGTGTGTGGAGTTTGCATGTTCTTCTTCCTGTGTAGCACAAGTGTCTTCTAGGTACTTCAGTTAACTCCTGTAATTCAAAGACATGTAGTTAAGAACATAAGAACTATACAAACGAGAGGAGGCCATTCGGCCCATCAAGCTCGTTTGGGGAGAACTTAACTAATAGCTCAGAGTTGTTAAA
>JAODKF010000116.1:25133270-25148505 GCA_026779585.1 Mormyrus proboscirostris | reverse complement strand
TCAGCCTGTCTATTCAACTTATCACGAATGTCAAAGTTAATATGGCGCAATGACAGAATGGGTTCTGCTTCAGCTGGACAGCCTGGATATCAATGTGAAAATAATAAAATGAGAAAACCAGAACCAGGAGGAGGCACACACTTTGGCTTCACTCGAGCTCCACTGTAAAATGCCCCGCTTCCCAACTTTGCCATGCGCTGATCAGAAAATGTCCATTTTGAAGGAACTCTTAATTGACCATTAATTCCTGTGCTTAAGACTCTGTGATCCAGCAGCTGCTGCAGGCAAAATCCTCCTGCTGTCGCAGAGCATTGCGCTTCGGTGCTTTTTCAATACAGGATTTTAATTGAATCCCTTTCCTCAATAAGAGTCTATCCTTCCCTCTCCTGGGATGCAGGGAATGCACGTATGGAGAGCTCCTCATCTCGTCCGGCTCTTTCAGCCACAGGATGAGCAATCCGGGACATGTAATTAAACTGTATCTCTAACTAAGGTTTTACCTGGCCAATCACCACAACCACAAATATTAAATTTCTAGCTGTTAAGGGAAAACACACAATACAAGGCTAGCTAGCATAGGTCCATGTAAAACGTCTTTTATACCATTTCAGCTCAAGGGAAGCACTTTCAAATGTCAGGCATTTGATCTTAGATGTTATATATTGACATGCCCCCCCCCATCTCCTGCTGCACGGAAATCTGTACAGAAAGGATAATTTCTGCATGAGCATACTGTGAATTAAATGATTAAAACTAACAACACACGCCATCTTTTGCACTCCTTAAAGACCTAATTGATTTTCACTTTCAGTGTGGAAATGCCCTCAGGAATTCGTCAGAGTTTTGCTCCTTAAATAGACGTTAATGCCCATTCACTTGATTTGCTTTAGCCTTCTAGATCCTGAAGCTCTAGCTGTCAAAACATGACTCGTCATAGATTAGCTGTGCTGAGAGGCACACGTTTCACAAACCAGCCCTGAAAAAGTGAACAGCGTGAGGGAAGAGTCTGTGTCAAAGTGGCCGGCCGCCATACAGGTGTCACGTGGGCGTAGCTGGTCACAGCTTATTCACGTGGCACTGCTCTCTTTGTCACTGTCACAGCTGGTGACGCAATGCAATGCTCGCTATGTGGACTGCTTCAGTGCACAGAAGGACTGCAACAAGGAGAAGAATCGCAACTCCTCTGTGGTGCCCTGTAGGTATCAGCTTCCCTCCTTTGCTTAATTCCCATAGTTTGCATTTACATCCATTTATGGTTTTTGTATCACTAAAGCTTTAACAATATAGTCAATGCTTTTACAACGCAACTAATGCATTCCTGAAATATCTCACTTTCACAAAAATTGCATACAAAAATACACACATTCAATGGAAAAATAGAGCAAAGAGAATGCAGCTCCAAAACTTAACTTATGCCAAGCAAAATAAATTTCATAACAAAAACAGCAATAACAGTGGCCAATACTGTTATTATAGTGTAAGGTCTGGCAAGAAACGAGGAGAATGGCTTAAATGGTAAAGAACGCTCTTTTATTAATCCTTAAATGGACTAACAGAAGCACCAATCAACCACTGCACAAATGTAATGTGGAAATGCAGGGAGGCTGGATGCCAGACAATAAGGTACACACATGGTGGATAGTTTAGACAACAGCTAAAGACATGTGAGGATTGGACAGGGTTCACGCTTGACACAGGCAAGGGCTCACATGACAATTGGAAACACAATACGTTTTTATAATTACACAAGCAATACTATGTGCTATTTACACATTTTCCCAGCACGTCTTGCACTGTTACTGGGCTCCGCTATGCGTGGCCATCTCTTCACGACAACATTATGCATTTATAATAAGAAATAATATTACTTTAATAAATCATATCATAAACACCTTCTAAGGGTCTTATGGGTCTCAAAAGAATTTCCTAGCAACTGCTTCAAGCAAACGTGCTGAAGTCGCTAAGTTATCGAATGGCGAGCGTCGGGAATAGCGAACCACAGTCACCATGGGGCTGGGCATGCACACAGCACAAATACAACTTGGTATGTGGAGAGGGAGAGAAGGCAACATGGTTATTGACAGTCTACAAAAAGCAAAGTGAATTAAAAAGGTTGCTGTGTTGCTGCGTCATAATTTGTCAAATATTTTTAGACTTCTAGAATTTAAGACTTTGACCTGTGCAATGTGTGGATTGTGTGGATGATTCTATTAAATTTGAAAACTGGTTCAACCATTCACTGAAAAAAACTGGCTCAAAAGAATACTTTGTTCACAAATTGAACATCACTGTGGTTCACTTAGATGTTTTTGCATGCAGGCAGTGTTTCTCACTAAGACCATATTGCGTTGTACTTCATGTAGTGCTTATCTCTCCAATTGAAAAATGTGCAAATACAAATTTCATGTTGTTCTGGACTTAGCTACTAATATATCAGTCATGTTAAAACTGATTCACAGTGTGATATCACACGTTGTAGCTGTACTGGCTGTAATATGTCTACCATGCCTAAGGTAGCACAACACCAGCATGGATATTTGCATTAAAATAATGCTGTAAATGATGCTGTTTCCCCCCAACCCCTCCCAACCAGCTGAACGAGCACGGGTGGGTCTGGTGCCAGTTCCTGGAATGAAAGGCAGTGATTACATCAATGCCTCCTACATAATGGTATGGCCGTCCTTCAACTATGTCCGATATGCTGGATGGACTGTGTTTAGGGCACCATTATTCATCTATGGCCCTAAAGAATGTCTTACTTAAAGCCCTATAAACCAAGACATGGCACAGTAAAATGCTTTATAATTCATTCAGTTTGACTAATACAGGTAGCCTCTGAGCACTGATACACTTCAGCAGAAAATGGCATGATAAATAATTTTCTGTTTATAAGTCATAAAATGGTTACCTTTTTTAGTAAGGGGTATGTATCAATGAGGGTAATTTTTTATCAGGATTTTTATCATCATGATATTTGATTCTGACTCGTATCCTTTGAAACCTTGTTAAAAAATAGCATGCAGTGTTAATCATGAAATAATAATAAAAAAAAAATTTGATAGATGCTGAAGTTTCGGATTGTTATATGTAGTAACATCCAAGGTGCAGAATGTTAGCTTTACTGGAAAACACAATACAGTAGAAACTGCTTTTAATAATCATGGTTATAGCGATTGACTGCTTATATGGATCAAAAAGCTTGGGACAGAATGCAAATACTGTTTAAATAATTTGCATACAATAATCAAGTAGTCCACTTACAAATGTTAATTTTGGGGTTTGGAAAGAATGGAAAAATATGGAAAAATTATTGTTTTTTACTTTTCTACCGGCAACCTGTCTGCTTCTGGCTAGCTGCTGCATACACAGAAAACATGACAGAAAAAAAGTAATTTTCTCTCAGTCTATCAAAAAATATAAACTCATCAAAGCTTATGATAAACTACTATGATACTGCATTATAGCATATTTGAGTTATACTGTTCAGTGATTTATTTTGTACAATACTGAAATTTGAAAAGGGTTTAAACAGCTATACCGTATTTTGAAGGAGTCAATAAAAATCACTGAAGAGTGGAGCTGTCTGTTCTATTACCTTATATTCATATAATAAATACAAAAATGTCAATTGGATGAAAATCTGCCTGACACATAAAAAAATAAGGTTATTATGTTCAATTTCACCCAGATGGACACGATCACTATATGTGGTTTGTACTGTATGTTAATTCATAAGATATCAAAGTGCTTTTTAGCTAATTATTTTTACAAACATTTTTACAAAAAAACATTTGTACAAATGGTTATATCCTGAAGTACGTTGTGTGTCGCATTATTAATAATTCAATCAAGCCTCTAATTAATTAGTATTGATTATTAATTAGTAGATAAGGTACATTTTGTAGCACATCTATGAAAATCGCATTATCTACCCCATTTCAGGGCTACTACAGAAGTAACGAGTTTATCATCACCCAGCATCCCTTGCCCCACACGACAAAGGACTTCTGGAGAATGATCTGGGACCACAATGCACAGATCATTGCTATGCTCCCTGACAACCAGGGTTTGGTGAGAACAAAGCCAGCATTGCAGTAATCTTTTTAGCTGCTCAAGTGTCACGAAGGAGTTTCTCTGACTGTTTGAGTTCTTCCTCTCAGTCTTACTCTGTTTTTAAGATTTTAAGATTCTTCTATTTCCAGCTATTGTCTATTGCAAATTGACTTCGAGGAAGAGCGACCTGCATTCATGTTCCTTTCCTGACACTCCACATCATAGTTAGTTTTCTTGCTGGAGTGATTGATTTTTCAGCCTGCAAGCCAAGTGCACTGGAGTATTGAGCTCTGAAAATGTTTTCTCTCGCATGGCACCGCTGGACTGGATCCACTTAGGCCGAGGACGAGTTTGTGTACTGGCCGAGCAGAGAGGAGGCCATGAACTGCGAGGCTTTCACCGTCACGCTCATCAGCAAGGACCGACTGTGCCTCTCCAATGAAGAGCAGATCATCATCCATGACTTCATCCTGGAAGCTACGCAGGTACGCCTAAGAATCACCTTCTCCAAAAGCTCACTTTTCCTCACTTAGCCAGTTCTTTTTGAACAGGCAATTTAATCACCATGTGGTAATGAATGTTATCCTGTCCCATTTAATGATAACATTGTTTCTATAGCCAGTGTACTTCTTTCTCCCTTCACCCCCTGAAATTTTCATATTAACCACTGTGTATTCATTTCCACAACAGGCTCAGTAAACAGTAATTGTTGTATTTGGTGCGCTAAAATGTCTTGCTAAATTATATTCATTACTCTGCTATCAATTTGCCTTACTTTCAGGATGACTATGTGCTGGAGGTACGCCATTATCAGTGTCCTAAATGGCCTAATCCAGATGCCCCAATCAGCAGCACTTTTGAGCTCATCAATGTCATCAAAGAGGAGGCCATGGCTCGAGATGGACCAACCATAGTGCATGATGAGTGAGTGGCTAACCTGTTCCATCCCTGCTTCCTGCAACAATGTTGAGGTCTTAAACTGAATTAGTGTAATCTATTTTACAGCCACAAGTACTTTTGGATGTTAAATAATGCTCACTGCTCACTACTTACAGTTCTATACTCTGGGAATGCCGGTTTGCCTTTGAGAGGAAGATTTCTGCTACAGTACAACATTAAGCTATTCAAGGGCTCCCTGAGTGGGTTAGTGAAGATAAAGGTTTCTTTGTAAGCTTAGGTTTCTTTGTGAGCTTGGATTTTCTACTACACCCCTAACCGGGGACTGAGTCCCAGTTTGTGTTATGTCATCTTCCAGTTCTAATTGGGAGTTTCTTCAAGGGCAAAACATAACTGGCTTATGTTATCCTTTTGTCCCAGAATTTCTATCAGAGAAGAAGACATTGAAACATTCATCTGAGTATGAAGATTTTAGACATCAGTGTCTTGCTCCCCCTAGTGGCACCTCAAGGTAGCTGACCTGATATTATTTATGCTCTGCGCAGATTTGGGGCGGTTTCAGCTGGAATGCTGTGTGCCCTCACCACCTTATCAGAGCAGATGGAGAATGAGAGTGCTGTTGATGTCTACCAGGTGGCTAAAATGATCAACCTCATGCGACCTGGAGTTTTCACAGACATTGTGAGTGAAGCGTGTCCTCTAAGTGTTTCTGTTCATATTTAAACACAATTTTAGTGTAGTCAAAATGTAGTTAATGTTATTATGTTGATGAAAATAGCCAATAGCTTTCTTAACAGTAGCAGTTCAGTTCACCTCATTTCTGCATGTCTAATTGCTATTGAAAGGAGAGAAAAAGATACGTCATGTCTAAAGTTAAATGTATTAATTAATTTGGTGTTTAAGTTTACTTGCTTATTATATAGTAGTACAGCATGCATTAGTGTTTTTTGCTAAGATAAAAAATGAAGTAGTGTCACTAATGAGACCATAGCTTTATTGTTTGCTTACGCTTTAACCTTGTTTTTCCCATTTATCCCTTTTATCTCGTTTCAGGAACAGTACCAGTATCTTTACAAGGCTATGCTCAGCTTGGTCAGCACCCATGAAAACGGGATGGCTCCCATGTCCATGGACAGAAACGGCACTGTGGTGATTGTTGACGAATCAGACCCTGCGGAAAGCATGGAGTCTCTAGTTTAATGACCGCTAGGTGCAAAAAGGCACTTAATTTGTACAACTTCATGGACTTGGCAGACTTTTTGAGGCCTTTTTTGCCAGACTCATGGTTAAATAAATAACCTGATTACTTTTTTACACTGAAAGAAGTTTTTTATATTTATTTTTGCCATTTTTGTCTTAATGTTATTCTACTGAGCATTTGCACCAGTTTTAAGTTCCCCCCAATGAAACACAGTTCTCACTAGTTTGCACTATATTGTCAGTGTTACTGCCTTGTTACAATCCAATTGACAATATTAATTATTAAGCCCCAATTTGACATTCCATGGCAATTCTTCACCCAATTGTTATTGATTGATTCTTCTGTGAGAAGGAATAGTACAGACAATGTAGTTCTCAGCAGTTATCTTATCTATGTAACATATATAGACCGAATTACCAGGTCATAGCTGACAGCATTTAAAAGTGACAGTTTGTTTTTGTATATGACAGCAATGTTTACTTATTTAACTTTATTATACCAATTTATTAAGACATGCAAGGGATAAATATTTTGCATCTTATATATATTTTTTCAAAATCCATTTAATCCATAATTATTTGCATTCATAATACATGATATCTCCTCAATCTAATATCTTTTAATTCATCCAGAAATTCCTGAAGGTTTGCCCTCTGAAAGTAAAAGACATGCTGCAGTTTGGTTGAAGCATGGCTTACGCTTGTCATTTTGCAGTTGAGTCTTATTTAATATTACTTGTGGCCATTGAGACAGCAAAGTGCCCAGAGTATGTGGTAATTTTTTGGAGAATATCTACATTACAGAAACTGGGCAAATATTCATAGAACACATTTCATAGGTATACATCATAGTGACCATTTGTTCTATGCTGAAAAAAATCACTATGGAGTGTCAACATTTTTCCCATCTTTGCTATCTTTTACTCTGTTTTATTTTATGTTTCATGGTTTGATCTGAGGTGGTTTGGTTTGTGGCTTATTATATAAATATCTATTTTTTTCCTCAGCAGACAAACAGGTTAAATTATTTGGTGTATCCCCTGCACTGTTTGTACTGTGAGGACTAATTTCATTTCTTGAAATGGTCCAAGGGTAAAACTGCTACAAGTATTGCTGTTTGTGTTTAATGATGCCTCATTTTTCTCTATCTGGCTTCTCACTTTTGCCTATACAAAGAGTCTAAGTCTTTGTCCTGTTAGATACATAGTGGAACAATACAAGTTTAGTTAAAAAGAAATCTTTCGTTCATCATATAGCTGCCTTGGTAATACTGTTATTGTGATGAAAAACATACACTGAAGAAAAAAATAATATATTTTACCAAAGATATAAAAGGGAGCTTTTTTTAGTTTTCTCTAGCTATGTTTTTCTATTCATTAATAAAAAAAAAACCCAGCTGACATATAATATTATATATATCTTGTTGTAACATTGCTGTGACATGCATTTATGTTGTTACAATGTTGAAGCAACAGTGTCAGAATATTTCTGCTAGCTGAGACAAATATTTTGGATGGTTCATTCAATTGCTTTAAATAAAATGCATTTTACCTTTTTTTTGCATTCTTGTTTCCGGAACATCTCATTCATATTCACATTTCATGCTAAAAGTAGAAAACTAATCTTTGTACTTCCTTTGTTGCACTCTTCTAAGGTTTATTATTTATTTACCTGTTGTCATTTAAGCCACAAGAAGTTATACATGAAGCTAAAATTGTGAATAAAAATATATTTTTTACACTTGACAAGAATTGACAGGCAAACCTTCATTGAGAAAAAGAAACACACACATTTTGGATCACTTATTTATCGTACAGACCTGTAGTACATTTCTAACTTTCAAACAAAACAATATTGATTAAAATGTCTTGCACCCTTTTTTGGTAATTTTATTTTATAATAAAATTTATTTTGTTGCCCGGTATTCTTAAAATGAATGTCAGTAAGTAAATCACAACCTTTTATCATTTGGGCCAACGGTCTGGTTTTTATATTAACACTGTGCTGCCATTTTGTTGCACCTACTTTGTTGATTATTTTTCATTTTTTTCCAAAGTGAAGTGAAGGTATAAATAACCCCCTAATATTTTGTTAGTAACACCAATATACATATAATTCAAAAATATGTATATATTTTATTGGTTATACCCATCTTATGAACTTTGAAGCATTGTTGTATACTTTTAAGAATCATACATTTTAATATTGATAATTCTTTTTTTTAATCATTACTTCATTGTGTTCAAAGTGGACCTGATGGAACAGATTTTTTATGGTGTCTCCATATTCAACATTCCAAAAATCAGACACCTTATTTGTATTTACCTCATGTCCAATCTGGTTTTCATTTTTTAATTCTTCAGTTATACTCTGTTGTCAGTCTGCGTGCAATAGAAATGTAAGCCACTGACTCAGTTTGTCTCAACAACCCACTTTGAAGAGATTGGGTAATGCCTCTTTTTTTAACTTGGATAAAGGGAAAAGGTTTTGTTGAAAGCTATATTGAATCATTCTATTATAGTGTTATTTAATATGTAAATTGTATTGCTATACATATAATAAAATATGGGTTTTGATGTACTTTATGTAATTCTTGTGTGGTTTGTGATTTGGTATTTTTTTAAGTAGAAAAGCAGGGGAATGAGGCACAGATTTTTGATTCTATAATGTATGAGTTATTGTTATGATTAAAAAGCTGTTATTCTTTAAATTAATATTATATATTACTATGTATGTTTTTTTTTTAACTTGAGGATAGCTCAGGTTTCACAATAAGCTATATCAGTGTTTAACCACTGAAGACAGCTGGTAACCAGTAGCCAATAGTAGTGAGACAGTGTCCACAAGCTGAAAACTTTATTTGAGCAGTTTCCTAATTCCAGGCATCAATAACACCATGCTGCTGACTGTACTTCATTTTATTAGTGAATTGTTTGGGTAAAATATCACCATCCCTGCCTGTTAGAAATAAATCATTTTTTCATAATGACATCAAAGAGCCCATATGTGGAAACCCCAGCCACCAGGGGGCACTGTCAGCTGCATTTCCTTCATGCACTCCTAAAAAGGAAGTTTATCAACATGAACAAGAAGTAGGGTCCTCACCACTTGTGCAGACAGACAGTTGTATGATGAGCGTTTGTAGCTTAATCTTCAATAAAAATCTAAGAATTAAATTTTACATTGTAAGGCAGAGGGTGGCATGGACATTCTTGGATGTGATGAAGTTATGTGATTAACGCACTCATTCAGGTCACCTGCCCCTCATTCCAGATCGTTATATAAGAATGAGTTATATTTTCACTCAACCCCAGAAAATATGTCCAAAGCCTGAAAGCCCAAATCTAGGTTTTGTTTTCCATAGTGTTTTCTCCCAACTGCACCCTTTTGTTTTTGTTAAACCTGCTTCTGCGGCTTCCTGTTTCACTGAGATGACACAGAGGCCAAATTCCCCAAGTCGTTCATCAACACGGGAGTAGAGAGTAGAATGACATGAGACAACAGCGTGTCGGCCTTCATAAATCAGGCAATTGCTAGAAAAAAATATCTATGGACTAGGAAATACCTAAATGTCCCCCACAATGTAATGAAAACCTGTTTTTTGACGTTGTGGGGATCATTTATCAGGTCTCCACAACGATCTGTGAATGCAATCGAAAAATTAAATATGCCAAAAGTCTTGTATTTTGTTTGATGACTTATAGTTAAGGTTAGGGCTGGGTAGGGGTTAAGGTTGTCATGCTGTGATTAGAATTTCCCCATAGAAATGAATGGAGAGTCCCCACAAAGATATAATTTGTGTGTCTGTGTGTGTGTGTGTGGGTGTGTAAGCACACTACAGTTCAAAGGATTGGGGTCACTTAGAAATTTCCTTGCTTTTAAAAAAGCAAATTTTTTGTCCATTAAAATAACATCAGATCAGCAACAATTATAGTCTTGTGTTCCAGTGGAATGTTGTTTGCTAATGCAAGTTTATCATTTTAAAAGATTAGCTGATCATTTGAAAGCCCTTTTGCAATTATGTTAGCACAGATGAAAATTGTTGTGCTGATTAAATAAGCAATAAAACTGGCTTTCTTTGGACTAGTTGAGTATCTGGAGCATCAGCAATTGTAGGTTCGACTGAAACCTCAAAATGGTCAGAAAAAAAGAACTTTCTTCTGAAACCTGTCAGTTTATACTTGTTCTGAGAAATGAAGGCTATTCCATGCAAAAAATTGCCAGGAAACTGAAGACCTCATACAATTCTGTGTACTGCTCCCTTCAAAGAGCAACGCAAACTGGCTCTAACCACAAAAGAAAGATGAGAGGGTGGCCCCAGTGCACAACTGAGCAAGAGAATACTGTAAATATATTACAGTGTACAGTTTAAGAAACAGATGCCCCATACTGTAGGTCTTCTACTGGCAGCTTCATTAAATAGTGCCGACAAAAGACCAGTCTCAACGTCAAGGCAACCCCAGGATGCTGACCTTCTAGGTAGGTTAGGTCCGGTCAGATTGGGGAGCATGCACTGACACAGTGTGTTGCTGCACCCATCACACAGCGAAACTCCTTGGGATCCCGGCCGGCGATCCCCCAGGCATATACATGGTCCAGTCCAACCCTACAGAAATAGCCATCCATCTGCCACAGTAAGGTGTGATGTGGGCGTCATCTTGGCCTGGTCCAGCCACTTGGGTCCTCAGTAATGAGGATCCTATGAGCTGGATCATCCTCAGGGAAATATGCCATATGGCTGTAGTGCCGTACATGGCTGTAGTGTACAATGCAGTTAATGTGCCTCATTCGGGACTTCACTTGCAATCGCTCATTCGACAAATCCAGTGGTACCCAAGGATTCTCCGAAGAGACACAGTACTGAAGGAGTCCAGTCTTCATCGCAGATCACTGGATAACGTCCATGTCTCACAGCCATACAGCAACACAGGGAGCACCAGGACTCTATAGACTTGGACCTTTATCCTCTTGCAAAGATATTGGGAACGCCACACACCCCTTTCCAGTGACCTCATGACCCCCCATGCTCTTCCAATCCGTCTGCTGACTGAAGTCACTAGAGACATGAATATCGCTGCCAAGGTAGGTAAATTTCTCGACAAGGTCGACATTCTCCTCACAGACAGACTCACTACTGCCTGGTTCTTGTTCTTTATCCAGGACGCCCACAATCACAGACACTCAAACTCCTCTCTCAGTCTCTCGAGAGCCCCGATGAGAGCCTCCACTGACTCAGCTAAGATCATAGCATCGTTGGCAAAGTCAAGATCAGTAAATCTTTCTTCACCAACAGACACCCCACAGCTGCTGGACCCCACGACCCTGCCCAACACCCAGTCCATACAAGCATTGAACAGAGTAGGAACAAAACCACACCCCTGGCGAACCCCAGAGTCAGTGGGGATCCACTCTGCACAGCATTCACGGTACCAGTATACAAGCCGGACATTGTACTTCAGGGGGATCCTGGGAAGTCTGAGGATGTTCCACTGGACAACTCGATCAACTGAGTCAAACACTTTATGAAAATCGACAAAGGCTGCAAAGAACCTCTACCGATATTCATGCTTGCGCTCGAAAAGAACCCTCAGTGCAAGGATATGGTTGATGGTTGACTTCTTAGGCGTTAAACCAGACTGCTCCACTTGCTGACAGGCATGTGATCACAGATTCTGTTATGGATGACCCTAACAAGGACCTTACCCAGCACTGAAAGCAATGAGTCCAGAAAAAGACTACATGTCCCATTTTCTAGATGACGCCTGACTCCCAAATGGAAGTAACAAATACCTCAATTGCCTACAATGCCAGGGGGACAGCCTTACCACCTGCCTGGAGAAGTTCACCCCAGATACCACAGATCCCTGTGGCCTTCCCTACCCCCAGCTGATTCACCACCCATGCAATCTCTGTGAGACTGGGTGGTTCACAGCTGATTGGAGGACCAGCTTCGAGAACCGTGAACCCACAGATGTCCAACATCCAAGCTGGAGGGTCAGCTTTAAACAACTGCTCAAAGTAGCTGGCCCAGTGTGTCACAACTGCAGTGTCTCCCGTAAGATCCATTCCATCACCTGCCTTGACTGCAAGTCTCAGAGAAACAGATTCAGATGTACGTAATGCTTCGATTCCTGTGTAAGCTTATCTACCCTCACAGCTATCCTTCTCAATTCCCAGTACAGACTGGACTTGTCACTAAGTCATGCTCTGCGACTGCTCACAATTATATCTAGGGTGCCCTGCGAGATGAAACACCTCCTTCTGGGAACACTGGCAACACCAAGACAACCTCGTCACGGAAGATCTCCCACATCACATTAGAGTCAGCAGTTGCACCCAAGTCTACAACTTCCTCACTCAAGCTGTGGGCAAACTCATCAGAAACAGCTTGATCTTGAAGTCCAACCACAATCAAGTAGGTGGTAGCCTACAGGATCTTAGCTGAGTCTTCAGTGTAGCAACAACAAGTCTGTGGGCAGAATTCATAAACTGGGCACTTCTGTAGACCCTACAGTTCTGCAGGAGCCTCCTGTGTCTGCCCACAAGGATGTGATCGATCTCCATTGTTGCCCCACTAGTACTGGAGTACCAAATCCAATTTTGTGGTTCAGGGCACTGGAACCAGGATCCAGTGACCCGCAGCCCCTGAACTTTCCCAGTCTGGTCATTGACGTTGTTTCGTGTTCCTGAATGTGGTCCCCCCCTAGTAAACCCTGTGTCCAGCCGACACCTCAACTCCTGTGCCTGCTTCCCCGCTCTGTACCAGTTCATGTGCAAGACACATCTAGCTAAATTAATCGTGAGGTTTGCATCTGCCAGCCAGGTCAAAAGGGCTGTCAAATATTCCAAGTGTTCTCCCTATGAGAATATATATACCACTACACCATGAAGATATGCCTCACAGTTAGGGAAGCCTGAAATAACCTGATTTATCAACCTTTGAAAGGTCAAAATAGCATTTTGCATTTCAAAGATCATCACAAAATACAACCCTGTTTCCAAAAATGTTAGGACACTGTGTAAAATGTAAACAAAGACAGAATGCAATGATTTACAAATTGTATGAACCCATATTTAATTGAAAATAAAATAATGACAACTTATCAAATGTTGAAACTGAGAAATGTTATTGTTTTATGACAAATACATGCTTAATTTGAATTTGAGGCCAGTAGCACATTTCAAGTGTGGACAAGCATGATTGTCCATTAATGTGTCAGTGCATGCTCTGACCATCCATACTCCCTACCTTCCCACTTGTCTGGAGGGTCCCTGGGTTGGGCACCATTTGAGCTCGAGTCCTGGTTCAGTCCCATGGAATGGTGACATCGTGGATATGACTTTTAGCAAGCAAGTCCACTCTTTTTTTCATCTTTAATGCTGAACGATATATACAGGTTTTGGAGCAACATAAGCTACCATCCAGACAATGTCTTTTTCAGAGAAGGCCTCGTATGTTTTGGAAAGACAATGCTAAACTGCATTCTGCGCATATTACAACAGCATGGCTCCATAGCAGAAGAGTCTGCCTGCCTGCAGTCCAGTCCTGTCACCTATTGAAAACCTTTGACACATGACAACTCAAAATATGACAAAGGAGACCCCAATCTTTTGCGCAGTTAAAATCATATATCTGGAACAACTTTCAAAACTCCAGCAACTGGTATCCTCAGTTCCCAAACGTTTACAGAGTGTAGCTAAAAGGTGATGCAACACAGGGATAACCATAGTAGATAAAAAATGGCATATACAGTAGCACCAACAGCCAGAGTTACGGTGTGTTATATGTTAGGTTGTGGGTAAGCTAAACTGAAATAATAGGTCTTCAGTCAAGATTTAAAGACTGAGACAGTTTCGGCACCCCGAACATAGGCTGGTAAACCATTCCACAATATAGGGGTCCTGTAGCATAATGTTTTACTGGGCATCATCTTAGATACAAGCCTCTCATTCAAATCACATTCAAATGTGGATGCAGTATTGAATGTGCCATCAGTATAGGAATTATAATTAACATTGTGTTTTCTCATTATATTACCTAATGGCAGCATGAAGAGAGAAAATAATAAAGGACCAAGAACTGATTCCTGTGGTACCCCATATTTGAGTGGTGACATAGACAATGGGGCACAATTATTTGACACTTGAACGTGAGACATTCTCTAACTAAATTTAACGTTTAGTCAAATACAATTTAAACCACTTCAACACCATTCCACACCACCACACCTCAAATTTAAGGCTCAGTAATAGAGTAAAATGATATACCATGTCAAAGGCTGCACTAAGGCCCAGAAGCATTAGTACAGTTACTCTGTCAGCATCAGTTGCCATTGTTATGTCATTTATGACTTTAGCTAAGGCAGTTTCAGTGTTGTGTCGTGGGGAAGCCCGACTGGAAACTATCTAGTATGTTTTGTGTCTCCATGAAGTATGAAGTTAAGCAACAACTATCTTCTCCAGAATTTTTGACAAAAATGGTAGACAGGTCTGTAATTGTTCCTGTGGATCCAAACTTGGTTTCTTCAGTAGTTGTTTGATTACTGCTACTTTAAATTAGTCGGACACCTCACCTGATGACAAGGACATATTCATCATTGTAGTTATAGTTCTTGCCAAAACTCCCAGGGATACTTTAAGAAGCTTAGTATGGATTGGGTCCAGTGGACAAGTGGTCAGTTTGATCTTTGTTATAATTGTGTTTAGCTCTTGTTCATTAATTACTGTAATTCAAAAACATTAAGGGTGTGTTCACATTCCATTTGCACTGGAGATAATTGTAAGCCATCTGAGCATGTTTGAAGCCTAATGTTTGTGATTTTATTATTTTAGAAGTTCTGTTTTTAAAAAAATCCCAAATCAAAATAAGTAAAAAAAAAAAAATCTTCAAATAAATAAACGAAGGCTTGCATGTGCAGCTTTTTAGCGTGGTTTGCCCTTTTAATAATCCTCACTCAGCTCACTGTGGGCCGGATGGACATGCTGAAGCATGTTCATTGTAATATTTGTGTCATGGTGGCGGGCACGGGAACGGGGCATGGTGTAGAAGGAGGTGGACGACCCACTTGTGGCTCAGGGACAATAT
>JAODKF010000116.1:25115663-25130187 GCA_026779585.1 Mormyrus proboscirostris | reverse complement strand
ACTCTTCCGGTCTGCGCCTGGCGGGGGGGGGGGTCCCGGCTGTGCGGGATTGGGGATGGGGACTAATCGGGACCAGTCGCGGATCTGGCCCTGGTGCCGGGGGAGGGGGGGGGGACTCCTGGCATGCCCTTATTGCTCCCGTGAACCCGATACCACATTTCACACAACACTAGGGCCTTGAGGGGCAGTGGGGAGGTGCGCTGAGACACTGCTCCTCAGTCTTTACTTGCATATTAGACACCACATGACACTAAGCCTGAGGAGGTAGGTTGAAGCAGGTGGTGCTCTGCCGTCTGCCAGTGGTGGGGTGCCCGTGCCTCGACTGCTCGCCCGCTTTTTTTTCACTTTAGTGCACAGTCCATATTACATTAGGGCCTTGGGGTGTGGGGAGGGGGATGAGGGACTCCGTCATCTGCCAATAGTGGGGCCCTCATACCCCAACTGCACCCACTAATTTTAACGCATTGTAGACATAAACACACAACTCTCTCACACAAATACATACTGTACACACTTCACTAAAATGGGACGGGGAAGCGATGGGGGCTGAAGGGTCTCCCCTAACTCTCTGTCCCTGGCCCACCATGAAGAGGATCCATCATGCGGGGGATGCAGACGGCCCTGGCTGGTGTGGGCGGCCTCCTCTCGTGGGCCGTGGGCCAGGTGGTCCTTTGTTCCGCTACGCCATGGTGGTGCCCTGGTGGTCCAGGGAATCTTGGGAAGCTCTGGGCCCTTCTAGGTGAATTGGGGGGTTGGGTTTGGGCCGGACGGGGTGTCTGCTTGTCTCCGAGGGTCCACTCCCGGGTGGGGTGGTCACTTCGTATGGGCCTTCCTTCAGTCATCCTGCAGTTTCGGGGGGGGCGTGCTGGGTCACTGCGGTGGGCGTCGATCTGTCCTGCTGTCATCCCAATCATTTTGAAAATTTTCAGAGAGAACACAGCTCCTTCTAACACGAAAACAACTGGCCAAAAATTCTTCCTCGAGTTACTGAATCTGTCTCTCTTATTTTTACAATATTTGTGGCACTTCCAAGTAGACAAAAGACTGTTTCCAATGACAAACTGAGTAGGGTGAGACAGAGTTCAGTCATGTTCTCTTCTACAAGTGATTCATCTGTGTGACAGTTATTATGCCCTAAAAACTGAGTGATAGTCTACAGAGTGACTGGCACAAAACATTCCCAACCTGGAACTGCAGCTCCTTAAAAAGCAAAAATGTTTAATTGTATGTAATTTGTGTTTTCATCGTTTGTGAGTATAGACACTTCCATAAAAGTTAGTTCGAATTACCTGCGAACATACAAATGACAAATTATTTTTTCTTCAAATGTTGCCTAATGTGGTGATAAAAAAGCATGCTATTGTCATGACCTGCTCGTCCGATCTTCCTGTGTGCCATGCCCCCCTTGTTAACTTGTGTTAATTCCTGATTGTGATCACCTGTTGCCCGTTATTTTCAGGTTGTCCTATGTATTTAATCTGCGTCTGAGTTAGTTTCCCCAGATCTGTCTTTAATGTTAGTCTGTCCTGTGTTTCCCCTACGATAAACCCCTGTATTTTGGATCCTGCCTCACCCTCAGCCATACCCACCTCCTGCCTGCTCACTGGACAGCGGTCATTACAGCTATGGACAATAAATAAGTGTTTAAACAGCAGCTCGTATTTTTTTTCTGTGCAGTATTAGGGAAATATTCAGAAGTTTACAAACAACTGTAGCTATGATGAACCTGCCTGGAATAGGACATGTGTATTTATCCCCCACAGACAATAGGAGGATGGTTAGAGATGAAAACATTTCTTCAAGAAGCACATTTGGGGATTTACAGAAGATCTTGGGGTCACCAGGTTTTCAAAACTTTGGGTTTCTTGACGTAATCCCTGGTTTTTTGATAACAGAGTGAGGTGTTTCACTATGGGAATCACTTTGGGCGTGACCAACTACAGTATGGAAGCTCTAATGACACCACGTCCGTGTGTGATGGACAGGTCGACCTGCAACCAGGCTCCTCCCCTGCCCAACTAATGTGGTCGACCTCCCTTACGGCTCATTCTAAAAGGATTTCTTCCTGTGCCTGCGCAAGACAGGAAGTGACAGTGAAACACCTCACTCTGTTATCAAAAAACCAGGGATTACGTCAAGTAACCCCAAGTTCTTTTTCTAACTTCGCTCGGTGTTTCAGTATGGGAGATATGGACCTCAATCTCCCTAGACTGCAAACTATAAAAATGTGCAGAAAACTGATTTCTCAGACCAGACCTGCAGCGTTAGCCTCCAGCACCACATGTGCCATAGAAGGTCCTGAGACATCCAGCCTGTAAAACTGCATAAATGTGCCTGCTGTCCTGTTTATATACACATTTAGGGCTTGAACTGAGCACAATGTGATTAGCTTCTGTTCCTCAGCAGAGTAAAAAGGAGGGGGGTGGAAGGCTGTCAGCTCCACCGTAGAGCACCTGTAGGTTGAGTCCATGATCTTAGGCACAAAAGCAGGATTAGGACGCAGGCACACTTTGGTAAGTCCCGGACCAAACTGCAAACAAGAAGAGCGGACCGACAGGGCCTGCAAATCGCGCGCTTGTTTTGCTGTAGTCAAAACTAAAAGCAGCGCTGTCTTAAGAGAGAGATATTTCAACCCCACCCTGTCTAACACCATAGACAGATCCCACAATGGGATTGACGGCTTAGAAACCGGATTGTTTCCGGCGGGCACCCTTCAGGAAACGACAGATCGGGGGGTGCTGTCCAGCCGGCTTCTCACCAAAACCCACGTTTTGTGGAGGAAATTCGACTCAGGGGTGGAAGCGCATAGAGGAGGATGTTTGGCCACGGTTGGGCTAGAGCATCCACACCCAATGGTGCATTTTCTTTCTACAGGGAAAAGTACAGTAGGCACTGAGGGTTTTCCTATGAGGCAAAGAGATCTATGGCTGCCCGTCCGAATTTCTGCCATATCTGCTCTACTACCTGTGGGTGAAGCCACCGCTCTCCATAGAGGGGGTTTCTTCTAGACAGCAGGTCTGCCCCCCTGTTCAGGACACCCGGCACATGTGTCGCACAAAGAGACTAAAGCCAGGTGCTGCACCACATGATCAGCTTCCTGGCTAATTGGTGCAGCCGGAGAAAGCGAGTGGCGCCCTGAGGATTGATGTTAGCCACCACCGTTGAATTGTTCGATTTCAACAGAACATGTTGGCCCTGGAGAAAACCTAGGAAGTGTTTGAATGCTAGAAACACTGCAAGCAGTTTCAAATAGTTTATGTGCGTTGCACCTAACTGGGAGGGCCACACGCCATTCACAGCCTTGCCCATCATAGTTGCACCACACCCTCACTGGGACACATCTGTTGTCAGTATAACTCTCGAGGGCACCCCCCCTAAAGGAATGCCCGACTCGAGAGCTCCCCTGGTACGCAGCATGGTAGCAAAGCGCCTTCACACACACTGATGTCACCTTCATTGGTTGGTTGAGATGACGGCGAGGGCAAAGACGTAATTGCGCCACCCAGTGCTGAAAGTCCCTCATCATGATGAAACCTAGATGCACCACAGACATCACTGACGCCATTAGCCGCACAGACGCAGGCAGAGTCTGTACGAAACCACTTTTCCTAACTGAAAGCGGGCGAGACATTGCATAAAAAAACACTATCCTCCTCTCCGCTAACATAACCCAATACGAGAGGGGGTCTATTCGGAGGCCCAAATATTATATATATATATATCTATATTATATATAGACAGCTCTTTTCCATATTGATCCTGAAACCCAGATCCCTGAAATTATTGTTTCTCAATGGCGCCAGAACAGCCTCCACACACCTGCTGAACACCCTGGAAGCTAGCGACAATCCGAATGGGATCGACTGATACTCGTAGGCTGTGCCTCGGTATGCGAACCTGAAGAACTTCCTGTGTGCGGGATAGATGTCTATGTGAAAATAGGCATGTGACAGATCGATCGTCACAAACTAATCACCTGGATGAATCGACGGACAGAGGATTTTGTGTGTTAACATCCTACAGAAATGAACACACTGTTGAACTTGGGTGGCCTCACAGCAAACTGTTGCCTGTAACCTCGAGAAATTGTGGATAAAACCCATGGGTGCACCACACATGAGCGCCACTTCATTACCTGAGCAGACAGCGGCCCCTTGAAAAGTTCTGCATTTGCGGTGCCTGGTGATGACATCACCTCCACCCCAGGGGGAAGAGAAACTCCAGACTGAGTAGCAAGAGCTCCCCCTGGTGATGGAGTTTGGGAAAAAAAATTTCCAGATCTTTTTTTTTAATAGTGGGGAGCAAGTTGCCCTCGGCATTCAGCTTGGCTGCGACAATGCACACTTTATTTTTGCTTCCCCTGAACCAAAAAGTGCTTGGTGACACAAAATGAGTGCTTGGTGACACTTTGCCACAGAACTCTCGCTCTCCTGAACTTGAGGAGACCTGACAGTGGAGACCCCCTGAACGAGAGGGGACACAGGGGTTGTCTGTCCCCATCCTCTTTGAAGAAGGGGGTGGGTGGGGCCAAGCAGGCATCAGGCGGCCCGCTTCTTCTTCCCTTGGCCGGGGTGGGGCGGACAGTTCCTTGCGACAGCTGCAAAGGAATACTTCCCCCATGACCCTGGGTTAGCCACCCTTAACTGCTGAGCTGCCTGCTGTCCACCTGGACCAGCCTCCCTCTTGCCATAACTGCCGCTGCTGCTTCCTGAGGGAGCTGGTTTCTTTCATTTTATCCAGGGCTGGGCCAAAAAGACCTTTGGTGGGGTCATAGGCTGCATCCATGACCGCCACCCTCTGGGCATCCTCTAAGGCAGACAGGTTCAACCAGAGGGCTCTCTCACCTGACACAGCCAATGCCCATCACCCAGTCACAGCCTTGTACTGTTCCACGGGAGGAACGCAGCAGAATCTCATTCACCACACTAATCTCATCCCAAAGGACCAGGTTTGCTGCTGCTGGCCCATCTTCTCCAAGATCTCCGCCTAATATGCAGATAGCAATGTAACTGCATTCAGAGAACACACTGACTGTGCAGCATATGTGTACATCCTCTGGAAGGTGGACACAGTCACCCAGTCCATCTTACTGGGCAGAGTGGGATGTAGGATGAAGGAGAGATATAGAGGTGGTATGGGTGGAGGTGGTAGGCCACTGCAGGCTCCACTGCTGAGGGTTTAGCCAGTCTCAGCTCCTCCATCCTCTGGATTTCAAGCTTTGAGTAGCCCTTAGTGGCAAGCTTATTCTTAAAAGGGCTGGACCAGTAGCGACTCATCTCCTTCATGCAAGCCAGAACCGCAGGATGGAGTTGACATGCTGATGGCTGCACAGGTTGGAGCCTCTTCCCATCGTACAGGTCCCTCTCTGCCCCCCCAGCATCCTGAGCTACAGGTCAGGGTATACCCAGCTTAACTGCTGCCTACTTGCAGACCTCATACAGGTTACACTCTGCCTGGGAACTTGCATCTGTCATGCTAGGGGGTTGGGACTGATGGGCAGGAAAGGTGTAGTCATCCTCCTCCTCTTCCTCTATATCACCCATATCCAGGAGGGCAAAGTTGGCCTCGCCCTCTGCATCCTCGTCACTTGGTTCTCCGGCCTCTAGGGAGGGCAAACCCTCAAAGTCCAGGGATTCAGTCTCCATCATATCCGCCCAGCTCATAGTAGCTCGCGGGAGATGGGTAATAAAGCATAACTTCCACTAGCGAGTCCACTAGCGATGACGGAACATGATGGTTGCCCATGCGCACTATGCAAAAAGGGAGAGAATCACTTTCTGAGATAGTGGCTCCGCATGATGCGGACACGGCAGGATGTGGTTTCACCCTCTTTTGACTCATGCCCTTTGGTGGGGGTGATGTCCGTCGACATAGCGCACTGGAGGGAAGGAGGTGGACAGCGGGAAGGCGTAGACCCGAGAAAGACTCATCACGACATGTTAGTCTGTCGGTTCGTTGCCTATTTGAATGGGCTGTAGAGGCTGTCCGCAAGTAATTCAGCCCAGTACAGCACTAGAGCCAAAATCGCATCGCCTCGGTGTGCCCCCAGAGGAGCTGGTAGAGGTAGCTGGGGTGAGGGAGATCTGGGTATCTCTACTAGAGCTGCTACCCCCGCGAGCTGAAACCCATATGAGCGGCAGATAATGGATGGATGGGCAATTTATATTAGAACATGCACTCTTTTTTTACAACAGTCACAAAGACCACCCACCTAACACCTTTGCTATTTACAACAGGTTAAATTGTTATGTGTATAGTTTCTACTTAAGGAGCTACCCATTCACCAAACCAACCAGGGGGCTTCTTTCTCCTCCATTGTCTCTCAGTAGATGGCAGGCTCAAGGTAGAAGGGGTAGCAACAATTGTTCCCTCAGTTTGGATTATATGCTACAGTATCCCCACAGAATCCAACCACATCTGAAACTCCAGACCCTCAAAATGGGGTTAAAATGTGCTCTATGTTTTCATCACTCTTGTGGTCTTCACCATCCACAAACAAGCTTGTCAGATTCAGGTCAGCATTATGAAGGCCTGGATCAGGACTGAGTGGCAAGGTCTCCACTGGTCACCATATCTCAGCCCACCTTCACACCCCGCTGTTGTCTAGGTGTGTATGAGAATTGTATAGCTTACAATTGTCATGATGTCATGATCTTCACTTTGGTTCTCAGATTTTTCTGGATCCTGCACCCCAGATCATCCAGATGAGAGTATGATGTACAGCCCCTCATAGGATGGTAAGAACTTCTGGAAAGTGATTCTACCTTGCACCCTCTTCATCCCTTTTACCAGGTGCTAAACTGCATCACCAATCTTATGGTGTGTTCAGGCTATATTCTTCTCATAATGTTTCTTAGTGTGCTTCACCGACTTATCCAGAGTTTCCCTTGTGATTTGGTGAGTAAGATTTGTAGAGGAGTCTTGTCATATTTAGCATCAGGTGGCAACCCAGCCACAAGTTCAATAGGCACAGTTAATTTCCTGCCAAAAAGCATCATATTGGGCATGAATCATGTTGAACCATTTTGGTCGCTCTGTGGACTATAATAGCTAAGGGGGTCATAAGGTTCCACTCCCAGTGGCATTGTTCTGCAGTGGGCACCATTAAATCGCTCAACCTACCCATCTGACTGTGGCTTAAAAGTGGCAGTATGGATTGTCTTGATCCCCAACAGCTCACACATCCTCCAGAAAATCTGTGACTCAAAGTTGGAGCCCTGATCAGTATGGAGTGTCTGTGGAGCTCCATAATGGCATACCCATTCCATTGTGAGAACTTCAGCTAACTTCAGATAATGTTCAGTCTCATTCAAAGAACCCATTATCTCAAATTGAACTGTGCCCAGTGGTGCATGTTTTTTTTTTTACGAAGATTGAGCTTTAGCAACACAGCTGATCCAAGTATGACAATATAAGGCATCATCTTCTTTCATCTAATTCCAGTAGCACCAGGTTTTCAAATGCACTAGTGTGCTCCATGCCCAAAATGCCCATCCATTGGACCATCATACATTTGTCCCATGATAATTGTTTGGAAAACACAAGGCAGAAGTGTCTGGGAGTAGAATACATACCACATCCTCAGAATGGTAACAGCATACAGGGATGCTGTTTTTGATATACATTCTGTTCCACTTCCAGATACTTCAACTCAGGTGGGGTGCTCTCTTCTTTCCTGGATCCATTCCCTAACAGGAGCAACATCTGGGTTCTCCAGCTCCTGGGTTCTCCAGCTAACGAACAAAGGGGTAACAATGGACTTGGCGCTGGAGGGGGTCTGTACCAAAAAGAAGAACCCCATACCACATTGGTGTTGGCACTACAAACCTTGGGAAGTGTAGAATGGAGGTTGAAATGTCCTTCTAATTCTGCTCCATGGAGGGCAAGCACTGGCTCACATAAAATAAAACTCACTTCTCATTGTCCTGCACCTGCAACAACAGCTCCAGTGCCATGATTGTTTGGCATCTTTGTCAAGGATGCGGTTGCCATTGCTTTGTGGATACCCCATAATGGGTGCAGTAATGAGGAGCCTCTTTAGGTCTTTGAAGGCCTCCTTGCAATGAAGCGTCCACCAGAAACCAGCATGCTTCTTTGTAAGCTCATAGAGAGGCTTAGCTACAACCACAAAATCTTGGACAAATCATTGAAAATAGGAGGCCAGGTCTATGAATTAGTGACCTTCAGAAACAGAAGTGGGCTGGGGCCACTCTTGGACATTTGACATCTGCTGAGGGTCAGCAGCAATACCTTATTCTGAGACAATGTGCTTAAGGTATGTTACCTAGAGGTGAAAAAGGCAACACTTGCCAGATTCAAAAGCTGAGGTCACACATTTGAGCAATCCAGTCACACACTTGAGCAAAGCACTGGAGCATCTCTATCCCTGACCAAAATGATGATGTCATCCAAGTATACTAAACAGGTCTCCCACTGCATTCCAGTCTGGACTTAGTCCATGAGGTCTTGAAAGGTTGTCATGGCATTTCAGAGCCCAAGCATTATTTTACATTTAAAAAGGCCTTTCCTGTTGCAGAAAGTGGCAGCCTTTCATGACTTTGGAATACACTCGACCTTCCAGTATCCAGAAGCCAAGTCCAGAATACTGAACCACTTTACCTGTAGGCCCAATGGGGAAGATGTCTGCATTAGGCATTCAAGAGCTGATCTGTGGGCATACCACTGCATTCAGTGCAACTGAGCTCCCAGTGTACAATGATTGCAGGTAGATAAGAATAGAGGTGGAACTTCCCAGTGTAGCTTTGGGAGAGAAATGGGAAGGCTGAATAACATCAGGTGGTTGCAGAAAACCAGCAATGATGTCTTTCTTCAACATCACAGAGACAGTGCCATGGTTGTAGAGTCTGATGGAAATGCAATTGCTACGTTGAGCAATGACTATACCCCATGCCAGCAACAGACAGTGTTTTTCCATGAACCCTTTAGTGGGATTCAGCATGAGGTCTTCTTGGATTGCCTCACAGAAATATGCATTCCTGGCACTATACAGTCATGCCCTGACTCTGGAATAAGTGTGCCTACCACTCGGTAAACATAGGAATAAAATATGGCACTTAGTGACCAAAGACCAACATTTTCTAGCTGCTAAACTCCAAGCATGCCCACAACTGGTCCAAGAAGGGATGACCGTAGATTGCCTCCATGTTTTCTGTCACATCAGCAACGAGGAAGTCAGCATTCTCCAGAAGCATGCCTATTTGTACTGGCAGGTGAATTTCCCCAGAAACCTCAAAATTCTCTGGACTAATGCCCTGAAGAAACCATGTAGCAGAGGGCTGAAAAGGGGGCTTACCATCGGAAGGAAGAGCATCATAGCAACACCATGGCACATTCATGCCTCTGTGTCATACCTCAACAGATGGATACACATCTCAGGGCCCATGCTCTTTTCACAGAGAAAGGTAGAAGTGCTTTGGCCACCAGGGTGGTTGTCCCTGCCCGACACTTATAGTATTTTGCTCCTTATCTGATTGATCTGTATATACAATGGACATAAATATCATTCCACAGAGTGTGGAGGGGTTCTCCTGACTTCTGCATTCTCTGCCTCAGCTATATGCTAACAAGGGTATCGTGAGTACAAGGAAAGAATCTCTCTGGTCCACCATGATAAGCTGCAACTTGCACGCCAACTAAGGGGTACCCCAGACTGTGTGTGTGTGTGTATGTATATGTAATAAAACTGGGTATTTTATTTATTTTGGGCATTTTCTGTTTCTTATTGTGTATTTAACAGCGAGTACGGCAGTAGCTGTTTTGCCTAAAAGGTAATCTTTTGGAGCTAAGTGTAAATGACATATACGGGTTTTACCTTTTCTGAAAATAAATACTAAATTATTTTTGTGAAAGTACATTATTTCTGCTGTGTTGTTTAAGTAATTGGTTAACAGATATAGGATACAGTGTTTAATGTTTATTCTTTAAGGTATACTGAAAGTGGGGGCTTATACTTTTGCCATGTGGTAAAGCATAGGAGGTAATTTAAGCATTTAGTTAATAGCCATTTCCATAGGCTATCCCGGGCCCTTTTCAGCACCTGCGGGGAAAAAAAACCCTAGACGTATAATCTTACCTGGTACACTCCACTTAAGCTCCTTCCTTGTGGTGTAATGTATTAGTGTCCATGGTAGAAGGGCCAATAGTACACATGGTCATAGTAAAAGCCAGCTGAGTGGAGGGGCTACAGGTGTACTCATTGTATAAGACTGAGGATGATAGTGGGACAGAAAGGGTTAACCTTTAGTTTTTACTGCATCTGGGTAGCAAGCTGGGGCATTTTACATGAGAAACACTTGCAGGAAAGTATGTCATTTTCTCACCAGCATCATTTGATTGCAGGTGATTTGTGACTAAATTCCAGTATAAAACACGCTGAAACTGTATGCCTGTAACCTGAATGGATTCAGAGCTGGTTTGATTCACTTTATACTTCAGTAAAATAGCTGGACTTGGCATGAATAGGTTATAACTGCCACAATTCCTAGCATCAAGGTTTTTTTGCCAGATTCATTCAATTCATTGCCAATGGAATAACATATTTTCATTAACTGCAGTGAAGCACATAAATGGGTTACTGCACTGTACTTTGTCAAATCTTCGGAAGTTTTTTCCTCTAAATGACTGGGTTCTCCAACCGTATCACAATTTTAGAAAATCCATGTCTACCATTATTTAAGGAAATAACCAAAAGTCAGTGTCCTACTGATGCAGATTAACACTTGGGCAATCTATCCACTGCAATAAAAAACTGAACAAGCAGTTGACCGAGAACTGATGGTTTTATTAGTTTAACAATTAAATCGCACAGATTTCTCACAATGCTCACAACGATGAAACTCTCCATTCCAGCACCAAAATTATGCATTCACTTTTCATATGTATCTTTTTCTTTTTTAACAGAACATCATCATACCCACAATGACCTTAGACCAGCAGCATAACAGAGCAAAGTCACCCATACCTCCCATTATCTGTTACACTCAATTTTAACAGGAGCACCAATAATCCTGGAGGGAACTGTAGATATATGTTTAATTTAGCTACTGCAATGGTGCCCATACTGTAATATCTGTGTGGGTGGATACAGTACAGATTTTTTTTTTTTCAACGTTGTGAAAACAAATACGCAATAAAGACATTTTTGGCATTATAGTTTAATGCTAGACGGGGATAGTTTTTAGTTTATGTGACAGAGATAACAATTAGAAATATCCACATGTTACTAAGCAGCAGCATAACATCCGTTTAGTGTCTGAAATATATGAACCGCTGTCTGCCCTCACTCCCTAGCGAGTGTTCTATGTAGCAAACACTATATAGTGAGTGAGTGAACAAGTAAACATTTCAAGCCCAGCCTGTGTCAGAGCTGGGCCGTTGCCTGGGGCTGGCGTCATATTGCTTTTGCTTCGTGAAGAACTTTGTCAGCATTGCAAAACCACTGTGAAATCCTACAGAGAGAGGAAGCAGATGGCTAATAGACAGTCACCTCAACCACAGCTTTCATCCAGCTCTGTGCGGCGCTCGCGATGCTCCTTTTCTAGCATACCTGGACACTCACCTTCCATTCATTCGGGACATGGATGCTAGCAACAAAGGGCTAGGCCCGGTGCTGTCACTGGCGGGACCCAAAGGGGAGCGCATAATTGCATACTTCAGCCAAATGCTAAGTAGACCAGTGCACAACTACTGCGTAACCTAAAGGGAACTCTTAGTTGTGGTCCAGGCCTGCAGATCAGTTGGATGAAAAGTACTGTTGGAAGACAAATAGATTGTTATTTTTCTTTGTTTATTCGGTCTTAGGAATGTTACGAGTCACTTAAAAACTGATGTAAATATATATTTATATCTATGTAGTCGAGTTTGTAGTGTGATTTTGTTTACAAGGGAATTGTTACTGGACTGGCTCCCGTGATTTCTGGCTCCATTATTGGTGCAGACCATCATCTCTAGGGTTAATATGTATAGAGGCACCAAATTTAAACATCTCATCTGTAAACATCTCATCTGTAATGAATGGAACTCCTCCTGGACACTTGCTCTATAGCAGTTTGTGCACAAACATTAGTATAACATGCCTCACATGGCTATGCCATTTCTCCAGGGGCCGTGTACTTTGTGATGAGGTAAAGAGCCAGTAAAGTATCTGCTCAACATTCACACTAGCCATACATTCACAGTTATACATCCAACATCCAACAATAACATATTAGGTATAAACAATGAATATGCCTAATTTCATGCATACATACTACTGCCATACATGTCATATATACATACATATATAAACATGCTGTACTTAGACTCCAGAGGATGAAGCCTGCTTCCACCTTCCATCAGAAGCAGACTGTGAGAACTGATACTACTTTTAGCCACAAGGTGGGAAGAACTTATACTGGAAGTAGGTTCCAGCAGGTAAGCGTACTGCCAGAATAAATGTATTAAAGCTTGTCTAAAATCCTAAAGTGTCAATTTACCATTTCTCTATCCAGAAGTGACAAGTTTAAACATTTTTTATTTTTTGCTGACCTTATGTCTTATAAAAACTGAAATTATACACTGAAAGGCAACAATTTTTCAAAAGTTTGACCAAAAATATTAATTTTACCCTTAATTTTTTCACAGAAGCTTACAAAACACTTACAAAACGTTGACTTTAAATCTGACCTGGGCCAATTTTCAGTTTTTTCCTGTTGGCACTAACCAGTAGTTATATCAGTAGTACTGTTCTGTCTGATTTTAATATTTATTGAGCCATGTCCTTTCAGTAAAACCCAACCATATTCATCACTGATCTTTTTAGCAGTAGATTTTAAATTAAACCATAATTAAGGATAGCTAAGTTATCAGTAAGTAATCATTAGCTAAATACACCACTCCACATGTCTAAATTAGTATCAGTTAAGCACTAATCAGGTAATCAAACAATTTAAATCCAACAAATGCCATAAATGCAAACAACATGCACAACACAGAAAGGTAGAGCTCATGTTAAAATTCAGGACAGCAAACAGCTCTTCTGGAATTTTGGATGCTTGTTGTAGCAATAGGAATTGCATATAGCTAGTTATGTGTTTCGCCTGGAGGTTTCAGAGTGTAACACCAGTGTGATGAGGAAGTGACGTCTGAGCATGTGATGGAAAAACATGTAACTGCTGTAGCTGAGAGTAAAAGTTAAATAAAAATTACCGGTGAGTGGTGTCATGCCCGGCTCGTCCGATCCTCGTGTGTGCCACGCCCCCTCATTTCTCACGTGTATTTCCCTGATTGTACTCGCCTGTTGCCTGTTCGTTTCTACTTGTCCTGTGTATTTAGTCCGCGTCTTTCCCCAGTATGTCAGATCAGTCATTAATGTTCGTCGCCATTTGCTACCTTGTTTCCCGCATTAAACCCCGTTTACCTCCGTATCTTCCCCGGGTCACAACAGAATGACTAATCTCGAGAACGACTCACGGCGGAAGGAGGAATGATTTGTGGCTTACCCTGTTGCAAGAGGTGAGCTATTGGCGAGAGCTGCCGGAGGTCCGAGCGGATCCTGGCTTGCTTGCCCTCGCCGACCAATGCTGGGACTGTTTGCAGGAGGTTAAAGGAGAAGCGGCTCCAGCTGCTCGCCTGCGCGGAGGCAACCCCGCCTTCCCCAACTGGTCCCGCTCGGCGGAAAAAAAAAAGGCGCCTGCTCTCTGCTTCCCACGGGGGAGTGGGCCATGGAGCGAGAGAGCACCCCGCTCCTGTGGGAGAACGCCGCTGCTGCCTGCCCGACCAGCCAGAGGGAGAAGCTGCCTCCCCTGGAGGCATACGCCTACCGGCATGCGCGCCTGGGCCAGGGTGGAATTCGCGCGGTGAGGGATGCCATTCCCCGAGTTCCCCGGCTCTTAAAGGGGCCACGTCCTTTTTGAGGACGCACGCTTGGGCGGACGTGCCCAGCGTGTCGGACGTGCCCAGCGTGCCGGACCTGCCTGTACTAGTGGCCGCCCCGACAGTGGCCACTCACGCCGCCATTGTCACCGCTCCGCCTGCGGCTGCCCTGCTAGCCACCATTAACATCCCCACGCCTGGGGGGCCTGCAGAGGTGCCCCCTGTGGGCCACACACTCCCCTACAGTCCCGCCTCCGATGCCTCGTCGCTCGCCTGCGGGTCCCTCTGCTCCGAGTCGTTGCTCACCTGCGGGTCCCTTCTCTGCGGCTGGTCGGTGGACGGCGCCGCCACCTGCTGTGGCCTTGCCGTCGCCTGCTGCAGCTTCCCCTCCCTCCCTGCCTTCGCTGGGGTCCCCTTCTGCTCCCTCCTCGCCTTACCTGGTGTCCCCTTCTGCACCCGTCTTTGTCCCTTCCGGCTCCTGCCTCCCGGTCTCCTGTGGTCTTCGGCCGCTCAGTCGCCTGCGGCCCCTTCGCCTGCCGCCTTCTGCCCGCAGGCCCCTTCGGCTGCCGCCTTCTGCCCGCAGGCCCCTCGGGCTCCCCTTGTCCCTCCTCCCTTTTCCTTTCTGCCTCCTGTGTCTCCTCTGTTCCCTCCT
>JAODKF010000116.1:25089553-25115563 GCA_026779585.1 Mormyrus proboscirostris | reverse complement strand
TTCAGTTTAGCCTGTCATGTGTATTTAGTCCGTGTCTCAGTCTGTATTCCCCAGATCAGTCATTGTAATGTCTCATGATCGTTTCCCTGAAGTGCCGAATAAACCCCGTGTTACCCATCTGCCCAGCTGATTGCGTTTGCTTTCCTGCTCGCCTGCTCCGAACCGTGACACTGGGGGGCTTCTTTGGTAATGGGGGGTAGTTGCACCCATAACATTTCCCACTTGGTTAGATGGGTTAATTTAGTTTGTATTACAAAGTTTTACCAAGATTCTGCCTACTAAATGTAGGATACAGTAGTTTTATATAGTCAAATGTTCAGAGCCTGAAGAAGTTGGATTTATAAACTGTATTTTAACAGCGAAAAAATATATTGCCACATTAATTTTGAGTGTTTGATGAACAGTAGCAGCAAAGTTATTACTTTGAGATTAAGGCCTCATTCACACGGACGTCTGTACCTGGCGTTTTTCTGGCATTCGTGGCGCCAGGTGAACGCCGACCGTTTTTCTTCTCCTTGGAGCAAATCAAAGCATCCACACGGGCGCGCAACACCAGCGTTTGGCCGGCTACGCTTTCGGCCGGCTACGCGTTCTGGCGGCGTCAAATTAACGCTGCATGCAACGTTTTCTTGGTGTTAAGAAATCCCGACGAACATGTGTCTCATGGATCAATGTTTTCAATTACAATACTATAAACCAAGATGACCCACGTGTAAACACTCTGGACAGAGTAATTACTGCCCCCACAGGTAAATGCACGAAACTACAGATTGGGCGTCAGGCTGGTATTAAACAGTGTCAAGCGAACGCGAGTGAAACACTAATCGAACGCAGCTAAGAAACGCAGGAAAAACACGCATAGCGTTCAGAGGGCGTTCATTTCGAACGTCCGTGTGGACGAGGCCTAAAAGTGCTGCTTCATTTTCATTTTGCTTTCATTTTCATTTGATACTTTAGTGGATTCAGAAAATAGTAATTAACTTAACTAAACAAAAACTTTAAAAGTAGGTGAAAAATATGCAATTCTTTTGCTTATTACTATTTGTTCATAAAAATCCTCTCATTGGTTTATGTGTCCAAATATACAAAAATTATACTCTAGGAGCACTATAGCCTTATTAATAAAAATATGACATTGAATCAGTAAAAAAAACACTCTCTCCACTCATGTATATTTTGCAATTTTTAACAGTATTCTCAGTAATGCATTTTTATGTATTCTGCCAGAAAAATATACTGAAAAAGAAAACTGAAAACTGAAAGCAGGTCGGTGTGGTGGGACACAGCACTTCAGAAGGAGTTCACTGGAATAAGGTGTTTTTACACTTTGCCAATTGATCAGGTTGATGAGGTGGAGCAGGATCTGATTGGGTAAGGCTGGATGGATGCTTGTCTTGGTGCATATGTGACACAGATAATGCCTCATTCTGTTCATTGTGTTTAAATTCCCTTTCTTGACTGTTATTATTATTCAGAAGCACTGAAACTATATTATCTATATACTGTAAGGTCATTATATGCGAGTCGATGCATGGCTACTTCAGAAGGATAAAATATTTGAAATATACAACTTTAAAAACTTTTGACTTTTATAGTCTTCTGCACTTTCTCAGAGTGTGAATATGCAGCAATCTTGATATATGTTTTTCGATTGAATGCAAGATGTGGTTTATAAACTGATCTGCTGAAGGACACCCCACTAGAGCAACACTGGGCCAGTTACAGAAATGAGATGGTACATCTGGCTCGCTGCTGGCAAGAGCAAAATGTCCAAGGGCTGTTTCTGGCCCAGAGTCAGTACAGCCTGCTTGATTTATAGATTGTGGGGGAGGAGCTGACATCCTCCCTTTAAAAGACAAATGTGATGCACTAGATGTTTCTGTTGGGTTTTTGGGGACAACAGAAGGAATGGGATGTATATTATATATAAATCCATAATCTGGTTCAAACACTTTTCTAGTACAGGGCTACAGGGAGCACAGAGCACCAGGCAGGGGGCACTCTGGACAGGATACACTTTTACAATCATTTTGCAAAACAGACGCAGGAAAAGAAATACCTTTCGTAAGATACAGTACATCTTTAGAGTCTTTGTTATCGGGAAACGCCCCCATAAATAATAGCTTAAAAAAATAATTATAATAAAAACCTTCCAGTCAATCTGAGAAAGTTCACATATTGATAGCTTTGGTGGATTGTTAGGCGTCAGCCTGAAGTTGAGGTAAATCATTAACAATGACATTTACTACTATGACATGATAAATGTATAATATTCAAATGTGGGTAAAAACATTTATGATGTATTTGTGGATATTTGTTTTGTTAATGACTCTTGGTCCAGACGTCTAAAAATCTTCCATAACGGCTTCTCCAGTCAAGGTCAGTGTCAGTGCCCGTCCATCCCTGTCCTATGTGTTTGGTCCCCGTTTGGCCAGCAGGGTGGCATTCTCCATATGTGGTTTTAGCCCAATGAAATTGTTGACGGTTTGGCATGATCCTGGATCTGTCGGTTTTTCAAAACTCTTGCTGGATGTGTTGTCGTAGCATGTTCTATGGAAAGAATGATTAGCTCACACACTTAATCAGTGTCCATGCATGGAAATCCATTCAGTCATGGCCTCGCCATTCATGGATGAGCGACCAATTGCAAATGGTGCACAAATAATAAGAAGGGAATTTCAAATTGAGAGGGTTTTGCGCGATCGGCAAGATCCTTCATTATTGCCAGATGATATTCTTTGTGAAAGATGCCGCTTAGAAGAATATCATCTGGCAATTAAGATTTATTAGCTCCATATAGCAGAAGTCCAATTAGGCAAAGTCGGGCTCTCACAGCCACACAGACAATATGCATTGCCTTGAGGTATTTTACAAGCGGCACCTGTTTGTATACTGTAGGCGATGTGGAAAATATATCAAAGAGTACAGTTTGACCGGCAATTCACAAGTCTGTTTGGGCCTGAAATATTTCCTTCGGGTTTTCACTGTTTTTCCCAGACACCTGAAAGTGTATACAATTAAAGAGGCATTTTATATCATTGCAGGTAATGTATACGCAATAAAATTACAGTTGTAAAAGATTTCTTAAATTTCTTATACATAAAATTAACAAACACACATACACACATATATATATGAATGAAATTTCATGTTTACCAGTTTGAAGTATATTTTTGTAGTTCACTTTAACTTTTTCCTATGTCCTGCATGATTGTGCTTGTATTTGAACTGTAATTATGACAATAAAATAATAATTAAACATTGGAAATGTAATATTACATTCAAGTGATAAATACAATAACTAAAGATTACTTGCACATTTAATTTGTTAGACACTTTTTGCCAGCTGTCTTTTCTGGTTTGGGCCGCATTTGATGTGTTTCCTTTAGTGCATGTTAAATCTTTGAATTTATCATACCCCTCTAATAAAAGGTCCTGCTCCGCTTGTGTGAAAAGGTGCGCCCTTCCTTTCGTCATTTTGTTGCAGCCTATCAAAGACTTGCTGATCAGGTTTTCTAGACTTGATATATATGGGCTTTTCAAGCAGCGCGGGTGCGAGCAATCATCTCGGGTGAATGGATCCAGCTAGAATAATCTACAACACTGCTCCGTTTGAATAATCGACTTATCCCAGATGAGTCTCAGTGGCATTAACTCATCCAAGATGAGGCACCTGATCTTGGAAGATCTAAGCAACGTATGGAAAATACCCCCCAGGTGTTGCTGGCCATCCTCTTTCCTCTGTCTTAGTACTAGTCCTCAGTGTGTTTCCCTTCTTCACCAGTCTGGTGTATAACTCAGTCTGTTGAGTGTGCAGCACCAAGGCTGTAACCTTGCACTCATGGGCTTGAGGCTTAGCCTCACTTGGGTTTTTGTTTTCCAGTGTTTCAGTTTTGTTTAGTTTACTTCTGTTGCGTTTCTGTTCTTAGTCCCTCCTAGTGTTAGTCCTCAGTTGTGTGTCAAAATTTATACTGTTTATTTCCCCGTTTGTAGTTTGTTTTTTAGTTTTGGTAGTATTCCCTAGTTTTCTGTGCTTGTGAACTATCAGCTAAATTTCTCCACCTATAGCCTGTTTCCCTGTACTATGCTCATTGGTTATTGTCTTGATGATTCACATCTGCCCTTTGTTAGTTCTCATTATTTGTATATTTAAGTGCCTGCCTTTGTCCTGCACCTCAGCCTGCTATTGTGTTTATTGCGCTGTTCTCCTGCCCAGTTCTACTCCCTGTGGTTCTGCATAGTTTCTTAGTTGTGCTTTATTTCATGGTTTTAGTTAATTCAGTATTTTCACTGTTCGTTTCCTGACCCTTTGTGGTCCTTTTGTTTTTACCCTGTGTGTTTAGTTTCCTTAAGAAACCCATTGTCTAATGTCCAACTAGGTGCAGTTCCCAAAATAGGCAAGTATCCTTGAGCAATGCTTTCCCTTCCCATGAAGATAACACAGGTGTCTCATACACATACAGTATTGAGCGACACCTTTCCATGTCTTCAGCAAGGACGAGGATTCTTTCACATAAGAACAAGGACTCTTTCACATAAGATAAGGATACTCTGTTTAAAGGAAACCAGTCATTTGTGAAAAATAAGTTATATAAGTGATCAGAAAGAGAGGAAAAACCATACTTATGCAATTTAAGTTTAGTACAAAAATATTATAGGTGAATCATGGACGAAGTATTTGAATCTCAGGATGATTAGTCTACACACAATCGGAATCAATCCAAACCTATTGTATGACAGCAACAGGACAATGATTAATTCTAGTTATATTATATTTATATTAATTGTTTATGCGTAAATAGACTTGTGCTTTCTCAGACACATTTTAGCAAGAAAGGCTTGGCTTATTGAGAACCGAAAATACGTTTGGCAACTGAGACATTTTTTCCCGAACAATGTGGTTGAGAACTGAATTTTAAGGTATGAGACATTCCAGAACCCCGGTTCAAACAGGTCAAATAACACAGAACTAGATAAAATATGCTTATATCTTTCAACTTGCCTATTGCAAATAACCCACAAAAGACAACCAGTATAATATGACGTATGGTTGTATCTTCAATCTTTTTGTATTGTCAATTGTTTCACTATGCAACCGCTTAAGTACAACAGAGGGAAAATCAACATCTTAGACAATGAATCTGTCATCAGACAAAGTCTGAGGATTGTAGAAAATTGATTTGCGTTTTGGTGGTGGCTGCAATGTATGATCGTAAACTAATTGCTATAGTCACTGCCACTAAAACACCACATGTACATCACTAATTGTAGAACGCTTACTAATTAATCAGTCAACTTGTCAATTCATCGCAACCTGGTACAAAATAGTTACTGTGGAAAGGGGGAAAGACAGATCATGATGAGTGTTAGTGGGTGCAAAATCAGTTTCACATTTTCAGTTGTCATTAAGTCTTAGTTGACTTTAATTGGCAGGTCTGAAGCTGCAACTAAACATGTATAAGGCTAACACAAGGTAATTGCACTGGGGTGACTGCCTCATTCTCAGCAGTGGCAGGGCCATTGGGCAGAGGAACAAGGCCTCCACAGCCTCACAACACCAGTCTTCCATCTGCGGGGCCATAGAAACCATTCGACCAGCCTCGGGACACTGCGGCATCTAGGGAAGGAAGTGCAGCAGCAGCAGAGTTTGAAGATACTGGCAGTGTGACACACTGATGACCCAGCAGCGGAATACAGTCATCTCACTCGTCCAGATGGAAGAAGATAGAATGGTGGAGATGAGGGGAAAATGGGACCAACAGTAACATTTTTGCCAGTTTCTCAGCAATACACTAGCTGATGTTGAACATTGACTTCCATTGATGCCATGCTACGGGAACTTGAAGACATCATGCGTCCCCATGCACCTGCACCTTCCCCCTTACAACAAGGTACCTGTGTATGCCATCCCAGATGTTCACTGAGGGGGTGGGGGTGTCACCAATAAAATGTCCTATTGGAATTTTGGTCTGCTGTGTCTTTGTCTGGCATTTCACTGAATGCTAGTATTGAGTGGAATGTACCTATATGAAGTGGAAAACAAGAGCAATCATTTGCCATTGTTTTTGTGCCCTTACCGTTGGCTTGTTCTCCTTAGCTTGCAAAGCATTGTTGTCCTCCACCACATTGACACCACATGCAGCAGACAACTGCCAGTCAGCAGACCTTTTCTGCTGATGTGAGTATGCGGCCACCAGACGTGTCAAGAAATCTGAACCGATATTTAATGTACTAAATTTACATTCAAATCACACTGTGGATGACAGCATGTGCTCAATTGTACCATTCCTGGCTTACGGCGGTCAGATTAACAAAAGGGGTCATTAACCAGGGTAGAAATGGGTACTTAAGATCTCCTGTGTAAGTATACAGCTCTCAAGGGCACTTGGCGAAAAATACTATTAGATGACTGGGAAATGTGAACCACATCACCAGCCGCCCTCTGGAACAATCTGGTTGCCTGGATGGACAAAGCGCTTGTGACTTTAAGAAGTACCAGCAAGGAATGGGGATGACTGCTGTGGCTGGATAGTCATTCAGCCAGGAGTTGGCACAGAAACATGACAGTTTCGTGGTGCGTGTGAAACAGCGTGTTGCATTCTGTGTCCATTAGCTGCAGTAGCTCACGATGAGTGCGGGTTATTCTTGGTCATCTTTGTCTCTGTAGCCTTCTCCATCTGTCCTGTTCTCGATATGATATGCAATGCAGGCATTACGGTTTATGATTTTGAAGGCACAATACTTTTTTTGCACATTATACTCTTATCTAGATCGACACAAGAGTCGTCTAAATCATTCAGTCATTGAGTCTATTTTTTTCTGTTAATTGAATTACTTCCCCAGTATCCATGAACTCTAATTGACTCTATTCTGATTGTTGACAGACACCTGTGTGGTATGGTCATATATTCGTGTCCCCTGATATATTTCGATATATTCTGTTATATAACTATTATATAATCATGTGACAATTCACATATGTTTTTAGCATTTGTTTCTAAGTTTATAGTATACAGAATGTTGTAATGTTTTGTTTTGTTACGCTTGGCTTTCTAAAACCTGCAATATTGCATTTGGTCGTGTGGAGGCACTGCACTTAATAAAGCTTAATAAAGCTAAGAGGGATCTTAGCAAAAAAAATGAAGTGCCCTTAAGTCCGTGGCAGAATGCACTAAAGGGTCACGTACGTGTGGCATGCCCATATTTTGGAGCTTCTCCGCCTAGTGTTTAAATCGTTTAAGTGCACTTAAACCCTACACTTAAGTTGATGGGAGGTTATTGAGTGCATATATGGAAACCATAGTCATATCAGTTAATTAAACCCCATTTGATGTACTGGGAACTATGTGAATTTTAGATCTTATTAGAGTTTTTCAGAGCAGATACTGTACAGTAATGGTAATACAGAGTGTAGTTTGACAACTGGCAAGGTTTCCATAATATTTATCCAGCAGTGTTGTGTTGAGCCTGGAGTCTGGCCCAAAAAACCATGGGGCCAGTACAGCCACTCACAACAGTCACAAACTCTGTCCATGTGGACACCAATTACTGAACTAAAAATTGAAATATTATTATTTTTAAAAGAAATGTTCCTCTTTTCTCTTCAAGTGCAACATTATCATACAAAATCATGTAATTTAATTTACTGTTCAGTATAACTTGGTGACCACTATTTAAATCTTGCTTGAAATTAGAATGGAAGCCTCACAAAATCTGGACCATATTTCAAGAATAAAAAATTAACTACTATAATAACACAATAGAATAGTTGAATAAAACACAGTTTGGATCATTATTGCATTTGTACATTTATGTTTATTCAGAGGCCATGGCTCTTGCATATTACAACTGTAGGCTTCAATAAGGCAAAAGCAAAAAAATAAATAAGAAAACGGAATTTAAAAAACCACCAGTTAATTCACATTAAAACTATGCTTTTGGTGAGGACAGGAACTCAGGGCATGCAGCTACAAGTCAGACTGCAATATACAGCATCTTATTTACAGAAAGACAGTGGGAGGAATGCTGTTGGACATATTTACCACCAATTTACAAAATAAACATGTAAATAAATAAAACCAACAAACAGATAATAGAAACAGAAGTTAATTTCTAGAAATGGCTAATTAACTCAGATAAAAAGGAATATCAGGATACTTTTTGTTATGCTGTCTTCATATAGATTTTGAAAAAGTGCTATTTAACTAAAATATAAATTTCAAAGTTTTAAATTTATTTAAAAAATAAAAATAAATGAAACCTTCCAACAACACACAATGTAGCTATGAGGATATTGCATTACTATAATACCAACTCGTATTGTTCTTCCATGGTATCTTGTTGATGGACAGTGATGTGATTATGTGACCTGAACTGCGACAAAGAACTGAAATCTCAAGAGTTACAACAACGGTGGTGCGAAACAGATGGGGGACACAGAAATCGTAACAGCACTGAACTTAAATACAGAGGATCCTTTTATTTTTAAGCTGTTGGCATCCACTTAAAAATGGACAAGACAATTAAAGGGATCCGCACACTCATCTGCACAACATGTACCATCAATGTATGTAAAGAACGTTAAAGAAGCGCCATATAGGTTTGCATTTAACAGGGACACACCTAGTATTAAGTATTCCTAATTATCTCACTCAACATCGTCAAACAAATGGTACTCCATATTGCTTAGGAACACATAGAAACCAGTTTATAAATCAATGTCAGAGATCAGTGCTAGCATGATTGAAACACAGCTAAAATGTTAATTGTGTTTTTATTTCATTTACAGTATTATTATTTATTATTATTAGGACATTATTATTGTATGGTTATTAATAATAATCTTTATGTATTTTTATCTTCATTATTTTTATTATTACTGTATAGTTATTTTTCTTCGTGGGAGTTTACAGCGGACATATTCCTAGGATGGCTAACTGAATATCAGAGTTGGTACATGCATTAGTTCTTCAGGCTAGGAGAAGAGCGCAGTTGCCCTAGTCGTCATCCTCATCTTCCTCATCGCTGTCTTTCATGGAGATGCCCTGCATGCCACCCTCGCGGACAGATGCCGACGCCTCCTCCATCGTGAGGCGATTCCGCACCGTCTCATACGCTTTGCTGTTGAGAGTCGAGTCAAGCACTCCTTGCAGACGGAAATCCCTGTACGTTTTCTGGGAATTAAAAAATAATAATAATAAAGAATAAAGAACAACTTGAACACTGAATGTGTCATTTCCATGCAGGGTGACTACGCTCTTTAACCTTAAAGACAACAGAGTGATCCCCAATATAACATAAACAATGATCATATGAAAATGCCTTCCATAAATGTTGTGGGGTACAGGCCTATGTATTAGAAATGCTGATGGTAAGTGAGGTATAAATGCACTTTGATTTGTGATTACCCATGTGCGCAATGTAGATTTCCCAAGTTTTAACTCCTTAAGTCAGAGAAGAGCAGATATACACATGACACAAAATGCAATACTCATTTTTCCGCTAGTGCAAAATTAAATACTGTGGAACAACAACATCATGATGTTTCAATTAGGTTAATTACATTCTACTTCCATGTAGGAAATCCAAAGTGGTTTCTTTCTTTTGTGGCACATTCACGTTACCTTGACAATCCTGATAAGAATTTTAAGCTGATAGACATGGAGCTGAAGGTCCATGCGGTCAGTGAGCCAGGTTCCCAGGAGGTTCATGGTGCCAGTGTACCATTGCTGAAACACAGACAGACAGCGTTCTCCAGCAACACACACAGACACGTACACTGAGAGATGGAATACGCACACAGACAAGCAGTAGGACAAATGGGGAACAACGGGATTGGGCTTATGGTCTCATTTATCTGGATATGCGTTAAGTCAAGCTGGAAAGAAATTAAATCGAAATTGAAAGGTGGGAAGTTACCAGGGTTATTGTGTTGGAAAACACAACTAATTTACACCTTTGATCCAATTAAAACTTGATGGGAGTAGTCCCGTTATGACAATGAATTCAGTCTCTGATTGAGGGTATTTGTTGAGCTTATGGTCCTCAGAAGCTTCTCAAAAGTGTTTCATAGCTGAAACAGTGGCTGTGACTGAGGTCTTTCATCCAACCTACAAATCCAGGGAGGCACGGATGATCTCTCCTTAAGCTTCCCTGCAGTTTTTTAAAGACTGGAGTCTGCCATTGGCGTTACCCAGCGAACACCATTCCGCTGTGCGTCCACAGAGATGGATCACCTGATCAAATATACGGAAGAAAGTGGGTGACCTTATAATTATTCCTACAGGCCGGCCGGTTAGTATACTTAGTACTGTTAGCATAGTTTTAGTCCTTCAAGGGTACAGTCCTGAAGAGGTGTTTTCATAGCAACTCAGCGTTCAGATTCTGTGAAGGATATATTATTAAAAGTAAGTTAACTAATAAACAAACAATCAAGCGGACAAAAAATCTAGTTCTAAAGGTAAGAGGCAACAGTGCCACCAACTATTCCACCATGATATAATAAAAAATAAAATTGCTATAAAACATTTAGCCATTTTAAAAATAAGGACTTTTTCACCATTCAGAGTTTGATATCAGAGTGCAGTAAAGTCTGCATCATGCAGCGAAAGAAATCTGTGGACAAGTATTGTAATCTCACATAACAGCTCACATCAATCTGACATAAGAAAAAGTATCAAAGAAGAAACTACTCGTCTTGAAAACACTCTCATACTGTTTAGGCACAACAATATGAGGGCAATGATAAAGCAGCATAAACAGCAATAAACACAAATTTACACGTCACAGGTTCCTGTTTGCTGACTGTGCCTGTGCTTTAATGACACTAAAAAGACTAATACAAGTCTAACTAAAGACGGTTTCTGAACACACATGCAGTCACACAAAAGACAAGTTTTTTGTTAGAAACAGAATGGCAAGAATTAGGTTAGAGGCAAAATGTCACCCAGTTTACAGCATATTCTAAGAGAAAAAAAAAAAATCATTAGACAGGACGGTACCATCAACAAGTTGACTTTCTTTTGAATAGTTTGACTTTCTTTGTTTGCTCCTGCTGTCAGCATGGAGTCTCAGCCATGCAGGTTATCCTTGTCTACAGGCAGCTGCAGGAGCTGTTACTGGGTCAGAAGTCGGGTCATCTCTCCGTTAGATGTATGGATTTGGTCCTGGGCAGCTAACCTTTACAGCTGCTGTTCCCCTTCAGCATGGTCCCTCCCCCTGACCACAGCAGATGATTATTTCCATTCAGGTTCACCTGACATTGACTTATCTAGTTTGTACTGCTCCTCTCCTTCAGAAAAAAATGCAGCCAAGCAGCATTCAGATGATTTTTGTCTTTGCCATCAATTCACTAAATATGTGTTAAATTACTGACAGGATGCATTATGCAAAGTTAGTGAGTTTGCAGTGTGGTGCCACACAAAGACCACCGACCATGCCTGCACAACCACAGTACCACACAGGTCAAACCATCCCCCACTCCATCATCAACACCACCCCACTAATACGATAAGCTTCCAAAGCCATCATCTGCTGGTTAAAATAGCTGCTATAGTGTTATTAGACTTACCCATAGCTGACAATGAGGCTTTTTAACATATCTTAACAAGAATGTCCTGTACTGTAGATGTCGAATTAATCAGGATTTTGTTAAAGGATTCAGTAATAAATGGTTATATACAGCTACCAATCTTCCTATCTTCATTATATTTAGTGAAGCAAACTTCAAATGTGTATGAGCTACTATTACAAATATAAGTTGTATTCAATTTGTGCTACTGGAAAGTATTAATGATTTAAATCAAATTCCAAATGAGAAAGTGCAGAAATGGTTTAGCAGGCAACAAGGAGTTGTGCTGTTTTCTCAGACTGTTTCATCACACAGAACTGATTCCTTTCTGGCCGATGTTGTGCATTATAAGACACTGCTTCTGTTATTCGACTGGTCTGCCTTGCTATTTTGATTTAAAAATCACAGTTTAAAGATAACAGCACATGGAGTGAAAGCGTACTGTAATATTTTTCAAAAGAAAAAAAAAAATCATAAACAATTTTTGGTATCGTGAAGTGAAGAGGCTGTAGTTGAGAGAATTTGGATCAGAGCCTGCCAATCCCTGGGCAGACTTCACCGTGGGAACAGAATTGGGCAGAGCCGTGTTGGTGCCGGTCCACTTCACACTGTTGCTTTGGGTGGGTTCTGCATGCAGAGCTGGGATTGGATGCTGGAGAGTGGGATGCATGTATGAAGGCTAGCCTCAGAAGAGGTGGGTCATGCTAGAAGATGTACACAGCGAGATTATTTGACTCCAAATCATGCCGTTCAACATAATGCGATAAAACCGCCTGACATGAGAGATAAGTTCCATTTCAATTTTTAGGGGGAAGAGTAAAAAAAGAATTGAGAGCAGACTCAAGGCTGAAATGAGGAAGGGGCAGAGAAAAGCAGAGAGAAAAGATGACAAAGGATGTGGCATGCAGACAAAACAATTCAAGAGCTTTTGAAGGCTACAAAAAAAAAAATCCACTCTTTTGCTAGAATAAATGTCACGTGAAATAATAAAGACACAGAACACCAAAAAGTGTTATGTAGGTACAACCACTACTAGAAAACCAATACAAAAAACATATTGTCAAACGATATTGAAAGAGATGGCTCAAAACACATCCTTCAAACACTTAAAATGGAATGACACCAGGTTCATCTGGAAAAATGTAACAGAAGAACACATATCTGAAACAGAGAAAGTTACTGCTGAAAAGCAGACAGCAGCAAACGTAAATGGCCGATGTCTGCTTTGAGAGTGCAAAAAAAGCTGACTGAGCTGTATGCAGTGGGGGGGGGACACAGCTTAGTGGACATGCATCACAAAGGATTCTGACCAGCTGATGTCTGCAGCCGGTCCTTAAGACAGTGCTCTCTACCCTTTCGCATACCTTAAACATTTTCTACATTTATGCTCCATTGTGTGCATTTCTTTCTAAGAATAAAACCTCATTTTGGGCAGTTGGGGCAATATTAAAAATATCAAATTCTTGATAATTATTACTTGTTTGGGATTTTTTTCCTTGTCTGCATTTTATTATTTTGCCACATTTATTATGTGTTTTACCATTATTCAAATTTTCTTAGATTCTATCAGTTACATTTGAAACTAAATTGCAGTTAATATAACAGCACTGAACTTCAATACAGAGGTATTATCTAATACTCAAATATTTCACATAATTTTTAAAATGAATAACTATAGCCACTTAAATGTAAAATTTCTATTGCATATTTTAATATTACATAACATATAATTTATATGATAATTACATAAATGAATTACTATGGTCTATAAGGTTTTAAGCGGCCTATTTTCTGCATTATTTTGTATTTTCTCAAACTGTGTTTGACCCCTTCATTGGTGGAACGTGTGTGTGTCCTGTTTATGTTTAAACATATAACACTTAATGCTACTCAAAGTCTCTTCCTAATAGGTTATAAAAAATATTTATGTATATAAAAATGCATAAAAATGTGAGAATTTTGCAGTCTTTCATTACTTTACTGGGTGAAAGTTCTAGACATGCATTTAGTTATATAAGTATTAATTTGTTTCAAATTATGAATAAGAGAACACTGCTCAAGAAAATCCTTCTCAAAAAGCACCTAAAGATGTTCTCAAGGCACAGAGGAACGCAGAAACAGTGTTTCAACGGATGGATTCTTCCACCCCAAGTTCTCTGTTTTAAAGGTACATCCAACGAAACACTTTTCATTGGTTCCAGTTATATTTTTTTCTCACTTAAAGTGCCTTTTTTAAAAGAACAGCTTTTGGTACCCTTTAAGAAAATAAAAAACAGCAAAAGACAAAAAAAGGTTGGAAAATACTGGGGCTGAAAGCAGACTTGAGTACAGGAAGGGAGAGGCAAAAAGGATAGATTAAGGAGAGATAAAAATAAAAGTCATACTAATCAGGTAAAGTAGCAGCAGAGAAATGTAGCTCAAAATGTGACTTATCCCTCTTTGCCCACAGTTTTGTCACATTTTGGAGCACCTCCTCCTGGTCCAGGAGGAGCAGGCATCCTACTTACATCAAATAACCTTTCTATGTACACCTCCTCATTGACCTTTTCTCGGAGCATGTCCTGTGAGTGGCGCACACAGGTCACGTATCCATCCGCCACGTCCATCCCGGGCTTCTAAAAGACACAGGCAGTGAAAGAGAGAAGGGCATTAGAGACAAAGGAGCAAGGGCGACGGCGTGCGGCGAGGAATGACAACCTGCGGAAAGGTCCATGAGCCAAATCAAGAAGGACACTGCAAGCTAGCGACCCTGCTCTGCTACTAATGTGAGAATTTTTCAGATGTTTTCACACCTGTGGTTCATGTCATCTTTCACGGGATACTCTTTGCCCGATGATTTAAGCTGCATAGACAGGTCAGGCCCTGCCAATGCTCTATGGCCAAGCCAGTTTGTTTGGCTTATGTCAAAAAGGTCTTTCAAAAGATTTTTTTAATAAAACGGGCCACATAATTATGGTGAGTGGCAATGCATTTTACAGATATCTGCAGTCTGAGATATGGAAGTAAGACTCTTCTCTGTGTGAAGACAAAGGGGTAAATAGGTGTGTCACCATGTTACTGTACATGTGACGGGATGTACAATAAATACCAGAACATGCATTATCTTACTACTGTGTGATAATCCACCAATAGGGAGTACCAGCGGGTGTCCAAAAATGTTTACTTGTCATTGAATAATATTGAGAATTTTGTTTATGGCTGCACAAATAAGCTTAGTTTTTATGAATTTAGCATCACATTTTATAATCCTTGCATCACACTGTGTATAAGACAGGAATGCAGTGGTATAGCAAGAATGCAAGTAAGCAGGCATATGGATAGGAAGCAAGTTTTCACTTACGGGAACATCCACGTACTTTGAGGCTGCTTTTACCTTTGGTGAGAAAAAAAAAACCACAGAAGCTTCTTAAATATGTGCTCGTCAAGAAAATCCTGTTTTCTTTTTAACTGCTCAGTCACTAAAGTAAAGTAAGTTCCAAGTGTGATTTTTTTTTTTTTTACTTCATTGTAATGTTACCACTGCGAAGCTCTAGTGAGCTTTGAAAATGATATTTCACAACTATAACTGACATATATTGTTTCTCATCTTTGTGTAAATGAAATATGGGCCATTAAGCAGAATAATGTAAGCACCTTTGCATCTCCTTGCAGTAGCAAACCTGTTGGTGGAATGATGGATACGTGTGTCTGCAGCGTGGTAATGACTACCTGCAGATCGTTTGGGGCTGCGCAGTGCAACCGTAGGAGTGCTCACTTACTGTGAAAGATAAGAAGGACGAAAAGAGAGTGCCTTCGTCGTATCTGGACAGCTTCGCCAAGACGCTTTCCAGAATGGTTACAAACTGTCAGGCGGAAAAGAAATAGAAAAAATACAATATTTTTCCAAACACTTCATAATATATGTAATAGTTGATGTTAATGGTTTTTTTTGTTTGGTTATGCAGGTGCTTCATGGGAACTCACTGTAGCACGCCATGAAAAGGTTTTGGACATGCAGAGGAACGGGACCCATGTGCTATGCCGGCATGTTTACCTTTGCCACCAGGAGGGTAATCATCTCCTTAACAGAATCTTCGATGAGAGAGTCAATTTTGGAATGCTGCTGTTTCTGGGAAGGACAAGGAACAAAAACACAGGCATTAATACTATATGTATCACAGCTAAGTAAAAAGAAAATGTTCAAATTTGAATACAGGAACCCAGCAGTTTAGCATAAGGCTTCAGCAATGACCACAGTTTATTTTCTCATCATCTACGACTGTGTTTTCTTCATATTCCTGGCATTCTGTTACGACACCCGAAGGGCTATTGAGAAACTGCTAAAACAAATGAGTTCACATAAAATTCTCATTCCCCCACGTTTAAACGGCATCAGAAACCGTCACTGAGTGCACTGCTCGGACAGCGTAGCTGTGCGGAGGCGTTGAGCCCTCTGCGGTACCTCCTGGCCCATCTCCATGGCGCACAGCTTGGCAGATTGGTCCTTGGCGTCCACCATCACGTTGAACATGGTGCATATTGACTGTGGGATGCGGAAATCTGTCGTCTTGCTGCTCTTCTGGAGCTTCGACTCGAAGGCAGCCCTCGTGCTGCATGGCCGACACAATGAAGCAGGCGGACAGGAATGAAACACGGCTCCTTTTCAAAGTGGAGGTGGGAATTTCTCTTTATATCACTCATTCTAAGAGGAACATCAGTGATGAATGATTCTTCTGGCTCCCAGAGCAATTCAAACCTTAATGTTTTCAGGTCACCCATACTGCAAAGTCAACAATTAGAAGGGCAAGCCCATTTCTGAAAACACTGCTGTAAAATGCTTTTATATGGAATAGAAAATTACTGCTCTATAAATATTCAAACCAGTCTTATTGAGTAAGTACGCACGGAGTTGTGCGTTTGGCACTTGACTTTTGTGTCTTTGGTGCTCATTTTCATCATCAGGGGCACCATACCCTCTGACCACTGACCGAGCAGTCAGTGAGGCATGAGGCTAAAGTAGTTGCTTCATTAAGGACACAGCAGGAGTTGTCAACTGCAAGGCTACCGCCCTGAGGGTATGGAGAGTGAAGAAGGCGGCTTTATGGACTAGGGCGGGCCTGGGACAGTCTCACCGTTTCACGCAGGATTCGATCATGTTACTGGACATTAGCTTCATACGGTTGTCCAGGTGCTTGGCAAACTCTTCCTCAGGCCAGTGCAGGTCCCGAATGAAGGTCTGCAAGGCATCCAGCTTCCAGAAGAGGTCCTCTGTGGTCCCAGAGCCATTGCTGTCCAGAACAGGAACAGGCAAAGGTTAGTTGCTATCACTGCTACATCAGGAAACAGAGGAACTATGTCAAGGAGCAAAGAAGGCTAGCATCATGGGAGGAGTAGAGGGCACTGCACTTCCATGCCTTCATTGCTTTGGGTCCATGTTTTTCGTTATTTTTACCATACACTGATGAGGCCTAATTATTTTAATATGAACACAAAAACCTGTGCCATATGGGGGCACTAACTGGTAAACATCAATTTGGACCATCAGTTCATGATAAAAATAAGAGGACATACATTTAAGCCTGTGACACCTTAAAAACCACACAAGCACAAAATTATTTCCACTGGGGGAGACCTATGCGATCATGCATTCTGAAATTGTTATTATATATCATGATACTCATTGGAATACACATTACAAGTGAGGCTGGTGAATGCAGTGGTGAGAGGTTGTATCTGGCTTTGAAGGTTTTACATGCTTTCCCTTTGGTGCAGATCTTCATATCTGACGTAGACAGCATGGAAGCCATCTGACCGTCTATGGAAACTTCCACAGGCATAATGGCTAATGAGTCAAACATGCTACTGTATTACGGTCAATAATGCAAACAAATAGATACCTTTCCCTATGTGAAACTTGCATGAGCCAGACACTGTCCAATTAAAACAGAGATATTCTCCTCACACCATTCATACCAGACCGTTCACTGGGTCTCTGGGATGTTGGGCACTCCATGCATGATGAAGGGTTGCTGTCATCCTCAGTAGATTAGTACAGGGTAGAGGAATAGGGGTGGTCTGGGAATTGGGGGGAGGGTCTACTGTCTCGGATGCCAGCTGGACCAAAGTGGAGGCTATTGCCCACTGACAGCTTGAGTTAGGACTAAACACTCGCTGAAGTGTCTCTCCACCACTGGGACACTCCTACTGTCAACCCTTGGTGCTCTAAGACAGCAAAACAAACACTCAAGACCCTCTTTCTCTCTAAGTTATTTTATTTAGGAAGACTGGAGGGAAATCAAATTCTGGAAAGATGCAAAAGCCATTTAAGCTGTTTAAGGCTTTCATATTTAAGCTATCTGCATCAGTGTGCCTAATGTTTCAAATGAAAGGTCTGAGCATAATTTGACAAAGGAATGAAATTCCGCATTGTTTTTTTTTCCCTCCCTTTTCACACAAAGGGATAATATTATTGCTACACAAATAGAAAAAACAAGAACTGAAGTATTGTATTGCAATTAATAAGATAATGTGGAATTTACAAAATCAAGTTCTGGATTTGCTTGTACACAGCTGTGAGGTAACCGTCAGTGATTCTGCTCCCTAGTCTGTGTCTTTGGATTTGCTTGTACTCATCTGTGAGGTAACTCAGTGATTTGGTTCTGGCTTTGTATCTTTCCATCCTCCATTTGAACAGCATGCATGTTCAGAAAAATGAAGAACATGTCCCCCAGTGAAAAAGTCCTCATCCAGTCTTCCATTACAGTCTTGTCTTGGCATGAAAATAACTGTTGCGGTGAACCTGCACATTTGACTGGCTATCTTTCTCCAGCTCCCAGAGTGTTGTGCTCTGGGTGCACATTTGGTAAGACCAGACAGAATAAGTAATGATGTGTTGAATAATGACAGCGGCTCATCAGTACTGTGAACATCAGGAACCATGAGAGACTGCATCACACCTGAAAGGGTAGTTTTGTCTAGGTAGCATTCTTATGTTATTGTTCAAATTAGAATTCATTTATATATCTATCAGCTATACATTTCTTTTCCAAACCATTATATAATTCTGTCATGGACAACAGACAAGACTATCTTCCAAGTAAACAGAGAAAACTGACCCGCTCAAAAAATGACCTTAGCATTCATCTTAGTTAACCATAATATGTATTGTAAATATGCTATAAGCCCACTGCATAAACAAGTAGTAGTAGGTCCATTATAACACAGCAAAACAAAAACAAAATTTTACATTACGTATTTTCAGAGTACTCCACTTTAAATACTTGGCTTTACCCACCAAGATAAATCTGTCCAGCCTGTATACTACTCAACACATCATTACAAGTGGCCAAATGCTCATCTTAGTTTACCCATTTTTTACATTACAGTTAGCCAGGGAAAAGATGAGAAGATCTTTTCATGCCAAGGTGACTCGCATTAATTAATCAGATCTGAGGGGAACTCTTGGAATACACACTCGGAGTCATATATAGAGGCCATCCATGATGGAGTGGAAAAGCTAGGCATTTGTGGGAGGTTAACTGACAGTCCTGCTACTGGGACGGGCAGATTTGGTACTTTGGGAATTTGAAGGTTCACATTTGGCAGATTACTTGTTAAACTCCTGCAGGGAGAAACAGACAAAAAGAAAATACTATAACAGTGACAATGCAGATGTTGCAAAAGCAGTGTGATGCTACTTAAGTACTCAAGTTTAAAAAAAAGAAATCAAATGAAGAGCTAGAATATATTAGCTTAAGCAATGGAAATTCTGGACTAGCAGTGCTACCAAGGTTTATATATATATATTTTTTCATTTTTGTATGGGATGCATGACAGAGATACATTAGAAGCTGCTATGGTGAATGGAGAAGCCTGCAACAGAAAAATGAAAGTCAAGAAACAACGACATAACAGAGGCAAAGAACAGGCAGCTTGGAACAAGGCAGTAAACATTAAAACACTTTGATTTGCTTTAAAAGCACAGACTGTGAGGGTAAATTCACAAAAAAAGGATGAAAGCCTTTATTAAAATGCTGACCTTGTGCAAACACACAGTATGTAATGTTTTATATACACAATAAACCTTCTTGTAGCAGTCTGTAGACTAAGGTGTGCACTGCATACAGTGGAAATTCTGTTTTCATGAAGCTAAGCTGTATAATTTTTTTCTATGAAATGAAAACAAGTGACGTACCTTATGTATAGCAATTATAAACAAGATTTATTTGTATCCATATTCATTCTAGCTTACCTGTATATATACACCACATAAAGCAATTGAAGCAAACTTCTAACTGACATAATTAATGTTTCATTGACATTACGTGCTGCTTGTGATGTTGCTACTAGCATCCATCGACTCATAGCAGGCTCACTGCAATGCTTTCAGTCACACTGGATACTTGTGGTGTCATCCTAAAGAATACTGTGCTTCTCCAACCATCTTAATGGCGAAGTGATACAGAAATGGCTTCCTTACTTCACAGGCTCCCACGACTCGCGATCAAAGCCCTTATGTATAGACTGTGCAATGGAAGACTCCATCAGGTCCACATATTTAACCACAAGTGGGGCATAAAGGTCCTGCAGGTGTTTGTGGAACTTCCCGTTGCACAGGTGGCCTGTGGCAGAGAAGTGCAGAGGGTACATGAGACACTGTGGGGCCCATTCACACTCTATCGCGTCACATTCAGACAAATCTGTTGCCTTCATATTGTAAGACAGGGAATGAATATGATTCACTTTGGTGTATCTTCCTGAGTACTGAATATGAGCTGTTTATATGCATAGCTCAAAATATAACAAATGTACAAATGTATGATGCACTGCATACCATTGAAAATATAACTGACAATTATAAATTTAAGTGCTACATTGTATACAATTTTCCAAAATGTAATAAGGCTCCAATTTTCAGCGTTTTCTATATTAAAAAACAATTGAATTAATAGATAAAATTTTAGGTAAGCCTCAGAAAGTAAAGATTCCCCGAGAATCTTTATGAAGAGCTTTTAAGTAACAGAACTTAAGGCTTAAGCATAATTTTGGAGTTTTGCTGAGCTTCTTTCTGGTTCAGATAATACATTGACAAATCCTAAATGAGAAGCAGAGTACTCACAGTCCATCCGGAGGAAATCGTTAAGCAGCTGGAAGAGTGGAAAGCTGTCCCAGCTTTCTGGGGACTGTATCTCCAGGGCAGAATCCATGTCCACGGCATAGAGCGACAAGAAGTGCTCAGCGTGTTCCACCATCAGGTCGGACCACCATGCAAAGGCCTTTTCATCCCAGGGGAACAGAAAGGGGTGGAGTGGGGAAGAGGGGCAGGAGAGGGGCCAACCAGAGACAGCAGTCAGTTACAGTGGCAGAAGAGGGACCAGTCAGAGACAGCAGTCAGTTACAGTGGCAGGAGAGGGACCAATCAGAGACAGCAGTCAGTTACAGAGGTAAAAGTGGGACCCGTCTGAGACAGCAGTCAGTTACAGAGGCAACAGTAGGGCCAACCAGAGACCGCAGTCAGTTACAGAGGCAGAAGAGGGGCCAACCAGAGACCGCAGTCAGTTACAGAGGTACGAGAGGGACCAATCAGAGACTGCAGTCAGTTACAGAGGTAGGAGAGGGGCCCATCAAAGACAGCAGTCAGTTACAGAGGTAGAAGGCAGCAAGACCCCACGGGAGGAAGCTTGCTGAGCAATTCTCATAACTACAGTTTATACAGTATTTAAAAAGCACTACCAATGCCAAGAGAGCATTACATATCACCCTGGCTGTCTGTTTGTTTGGATGTGTCTTTCAACAGTAAAAATTATATTATTTTAATTTAAAGAAAATAAAAGCATATAGGGGAGTGTAATTTCAACTGTAACCTTTAGAATAAAGCATAAATAAATGTTATATTTCACACAAAGCAAGAGGCTGTAACCCATCAGTATTTGAAAGTGCCCACACCTGGGTTTCACACAGTCATTCCTCGGAATGTTGGCATGCATAAATGCCTTTAGTTGGATTGTGCTCTTCTAACAGAATTAGCATAATAAAATTCATACCTTGTTTAATGCCTATTATGCAATGTCTGTCTCTTGCTACTGGATTTGAGATGCCTAATATTCTTAAGCCAAAGAAATTGTGTTTTACATTTCCATTTTTTTGTATTCAGCAGGGTGACAAAACTTGTAAGGGTTTTTCATGCAGGCAAGGGACTCCTGGCATGCCGTATCCCTCCAAGCCACTGGAGGGTGCTGTAACCGGGTATCAGTTTTCCAACATTCACATCGAGAGCAAGTTAGATGTGAATGTTTCACATCTTCATGCATCCATGTGCTTTAATGTGCCAACGACTGTTATCATGCAGCATACGGTTTTAGTAGCAACAGGACCTTGTAAAGGAGATTATTTTCCCAAAAATAATGTTTTAACCTGGCATTGTGAAGAATGCCACCATTATCGCAGATGAATTTTCATTGAAAAAAACATTTTTTCAAGGAATCGGCTTTAAGAAGAATTAAAAAGTGCAAAACGTGGTGCACTAGGCTGAACAAGGTTGTCTGTTGCTAATGGGGCCGATCTGCTTGCAGTCTTGGCCTTTTATCTCTTCATGGAAAGCTGATGAAGTACATTAGAGAAATGCAATAGGGAATTTGTTACACAGAGAACTTCACCTGCTAGGTGAGCAGCATGCTTCCAGCAGTAATAGTATCAATAAATCAGGCGGACGTTGGCGATTATAACCCCGATGCGTCTTACCTTTCCTCACTTACCTCCACCCACCTAGACACCACCCATCCCACCAGGAAGGACTAATTTATTCTCATTTGTGTCACAGGCAATAAACACAGCTCCCGGCGCAATAGCAGGTTAGAGACAGACCACAAGTAAAACCTGACTACGGTGGACAAGCGGAGGGATCGGGGGGGTGGGGTGGGTTGGGGGTGGAGGCGGGATCTTTAGCATGGGGAGGAGAATGCGGGCAGGAATCAGTAGGGTGGGGAGGGACGGAATGCTATGCATCTTTGCTCTTCCCCAAACACGATGACTAGACTGGCAACCTTGCAAAAGGGTACCAGGACTGAGGACTGCATGAGCCCCACAGAGACAAGGAGAGGGTGCTGGAGGGTCCAGGGCCGGGGCAGAAGAGGGGGAGTGGGGGGCGTAGGTAATGTCCCAGTTACATAAGGGAATGGGACACCTGCAGGACATGCACATACTGTGATGTCATCTCATTCAGCTGAGCCACATACCTCTTTTCCCTGATTGGATCATGGCGTATCAAACAAAAAGTTCAAAAAAAAAAAAAAAAAAAAACAGATTTGAGCAGAAAAAAACAGGCATTTTTTCTAAATATTACTTGTACTTCTATCTGTCAGACTGTCACCACAGGGATTTCAAAAACATGAAAAGCATGAAAGAGAACCTAAAATACCACAGAGTACCATAAGACAATGGCAAACATCATACTATATTGAATTATTAAATTACCAAAGGAAAGTGAAGGATATAAATGATTGATTTATCTAACATAGGATACTACAGTGCTTTAGGATGAGACCTGGAATACTTGACTAGTCACTCAAAGGGACAGGTGGAAATATTTCACAAGCAGTTTGTTATGACAGGAGAAAAGAGCAAGAGTGACGAAAAGGCCCGGGAGCCTTGGCGTGCTGGCAGAGAGAGAAACGGAGCAAAACCACATCTCTGTGTCCTCTGCTGCCGGCTGGTAAAGCCTTAAAGTCCGAGCCACCATGCTACTGCCTTACGGGAACAAGTCAAGTATAAAATGTAGTTCTCATCCTCTCATCCGGATAGTGCAAAAGAAAAAAAACTGCAGGGTAAATTAAATGTTTTCAAATAAGCCAATAATAAGTCAGGTGGGAAGAGAGATGAACTCCACCTTGAAACAATGGCGGTCTAACCAGGGATGTGGATGCTGAAATGGCCTGAGCAAATTTCCTGCCTTCCAATCAACACACATCAACTACAGTAAGTAGAGTACATATGATGCGCTATGGAGTGACAGGGTGAAGCATGATCCTATTTGGTGACCATGGTCACATGACTGTCCACCCCTCGCTTCCAGCAACCACCCCCCACCAAAAAAACAACAGAAAATCCTATGTGGCTGTAGCTTACTTACATGCGCTAAAAGTCTGATATGCTATATGACTTAAGAGAAAGAAATGTGTATACTGTACCGATTGATCTCCTGTACTTGTGACTGCAGCCTGTTAAACATATTCAGAAACACAAAATAAATCTGCACATCTTAGAATGGTTAGACCTCATCTGCATCTCGAGACTATTTCAAGTACAATGTCTTCAGAGAAAACATAAAAGTAAAGTCCCCATTTTGGTATCTGTGTCTAACTTTTTATAAAAACAAATGTGTTAATAAAGTCCTTGTTGGCCTTGCTGTCTAATACTAATTCACGTTTTGCTCAGAATATAATTTTATGAAGACTAATAAGCATTAACGCACCCATCGTGGCAAAGCTGCTGTATGGGCAAAATCAGTCTATCCATCTATCTATCAAACAGTACAGACTCAAAGGAGACATTCCTTTCATAAAGTTGCACAGGCAAGCCGATCTTTAAAGGACTGTAATTCTCCACCCTGCATGCACATCAGTGTGCCAAGACTAAAGAACATACGTGTCAGTCATCTTGCCCTAAGAGCTTCATGTACGTAAATTGCAATCCGTATGACACTGGCAGCGCGGATAAGCGGGGGGCGTCCTCAGGAGACTATGGAGGTTTCGGATGAGGCTGAGCCCCCTCACCTCAGCGTGGTGATCCTCGTTCTGCTGAAGCACCTCGATGACTAGCTCTGCCATACGGATCGTGTCTTCCAGTCTCTTGGCAGGTGTGGCCAAGCGAGCTGCGTTATCTGGAGCAGAACGACGGGTGGTTACGGAAGCAGGTGGTGCCAATCGACCAAGTTCATGCTTTTTTATTTTTTCTTTTATTTTACTTTGATGTCCATTCATTCCTAACTCATGCTGATAATTAGCATGCAAATCATTCAGGTTTTTAAACTGTCAGTTAACTATCAGTGCTCTGGATTAAAAAACACATGTTCTCTCCAATACTAAGCACAACCAAGATTCAAGATCACATTCTTAACTGAGATTACTATCATTTTTAGAAATCATTATTGTTATTATTATTATTATTATATTATTATTGGACAACAATAATTAACTCAAAAAGCTTTATAATTTTAACAAGGCATTAGGTAAGATCAGAGAGAACAGAAGAAAAGCATTTTTTAATGACAGTGATATCTGACGATTACCATCACAGCACGGACCCTAGTCATGCACATGATTATCAGAGCACAGAGCAGGGAGTGTAACTCCCAGCTTAAACTGGTACCAACACAACAGGAAAGTTAACAAGAACAGTACAGGTATAATGAGTCAACCAAAATAATAATAATAAAAAAAGAGCAAACATGTTACAGTCATCATGCAGAACACTGTGCGGCAAAAATGTTGTTTCGTGTCAAACGCTGAGTCAAACATGACAGACGCTGTTAAACATGGAGAATGCATCCCTTTTGTGAATATATCAGCATAACACTTTTCAGATCAAAGCCCCAGAACATTGGTTGCCTACGGCAAACTTTCACAAATTTGTGATGGGAGGTAAAGTTATATACAAAGCAGCAGGTGACTTTAAATGAATATTGTATTCATTCTTTCGACTAAAGAAAATACGTAAATTGGAAAAAGAAAACAGAAATGCGTCATCTTTTTGGGTGGCCTGTCCTATCTACATGTGGCTACAGTATATAGGTATAGCTGCCATGAGATTGGGCAAAACACAGGAAAGGAAGATGCAGGTATGGACCTACTGACGAATAAATCAGGCATGTGAGTGGACGGTAAAGCACAACGGTGATGCCCGGCATTGGATGGGATACAGATGTGTTGTGATCCGGTACCATGTGATAGGGAAGCTGTGGTGCAAAGGGACTGTCACATATTTCCAAAGGTAAGGGTTATCACAATGTGATGACATATGACTAGCTGCCGGGGAAGGCTCACATTGACCTGCAGTTATTCTTTTGGCTTTTCCTTAACACGTATGAATTGCCTGAAACCAGCCACTTGAGAAATCAAATACTGGCTTATATTAATATCTAGAACTCCCACTGTGTAATCTTTCTTTCCCTTTTTCTACTGCAGTGATAACCATCACGCATACTGCTAATGCTAACAGCTAATACAGGGTAATTCTAGGCAAATGAGCAAATGCCACAATTATGTAATTATGTCCAATTTTAATTATTTCCCCGTTAACAGCAAAGTCAAATTATTTAAGGATAAACAGATGTGCTAACCCCTTTTAAATCTGACTGAACAGCTAAAGCAGCCAGAAACTTCTGGAGCAAAGATTTTGAACTACCGTATTTTCCGGCGTATAAGACGACTTTTCACACCATAAATTTCTGCTCTTAAGTGGGGGGG
>JAODKF010000116.1:25058083-25086585 GCA_026779585.1 Mormyrus proboscirostris | reverse complement strand
GGGGGGGCACTGTGTCGGGTCAGAGGGTGACAGCTTCCTGGCCAGGTTGGGTGCAGGATAAAACCACCAAAGGACAGCAGTTAAAAACCACTGAGACACCGGCTAGGTGAAGCACCTGCTGGACCTAGCTCAACACAAAATTTTGACCTTGAAAAATGCCGCTTGGATTGAAGCTTTCCAGGACATGGCAAAAATATGACAGCAACACAAAAAGTTCAACTGGTTTGCTCCCAAGATACCATTGGAATAAGATTTTAATATCTTGAGCATATGTGGGTATTTCCTTTTAGGCATAAACTGCACCAGGCTGGTATCAACACTAAAAACATCACTAATGCAAGGTGGGGTTAAGCAATGTACACACTAACGTAACCCATTAGTTAAATAAAAAGATAATTCAGAAGACTGGTAAGTTTATGCCTATTAAAGAAAACCTGCATAGAAGACATGCATTTGACCAATGTTGATCTGCCCTAGAGGGCATTCCCAGCATGCTTTGCACATTGGCTTCTTTGCCACTGTTTATGCAACCATATAAACAAGTCACAAAGCCAATAGTGAGGAAGGGGGAAAAGAGAGGGAGCAGAAAGGATTTGGAGGTGGTTGAGGGAGGGGTGAGGGTTTTTTTAAGAGCTGAAGAACAGGACTGCTGCCTGAATATATTCCCACAACTGAGTTATAATGTAAACAGGGCTACACCGCCAGCAATAAGGAAAATAGCACAGGTGAAGCCAGCATACAAAAAAAAAGAACAGTGCGAGTTCTTCAGATATAGAATTGAATGCATTTTTACTTACACACTTCTAGTAAACTGTATATGACCTACGGCACTGTTAGAACAGACCTGAAATAAAGCGTACAGTTAAAAATGAAAAGTGGAGCTGTCAGTCGCACGGGGCAAGAGGCACTGAAACACAGCCACTGTGGAAAAGAGAGAAGTCAGGAGGGGGGAGCGGAGGCAGGGCGATCCACCGCGGGGAACCTGGGAATCCAGAGTGCAGGAGCCGTTCCGCATGTTCTCATCTCCGGTACACCGCACTCACATTCACCACAGTCAACGGATGCTTCTTTAAACACTCAGCAGAGCACAGACACCAGAGCTCATCTGGCCCGTTATGCTGCCGCCGCTCAGAAAGTATTGCTTTGTCTTTTTCCCCCCATCTGTCGTGTCACCTTAAATGAACCTGAGTGGGGGGGGGCGTGGCCGCTGCACCTGCAGATGACGCAGCGGCCAATCGCCAGGGACCGTGTGGGAGGAGCCTGCGCGTCACTGCCATCTGTTTCATAACAGCACCCGCGGTAAAAGCTGCTCTTTGACCCAGCCTCCGTTTTTAATACTGCATTACTGACAGTGCTTTACTAACCAGAGAAAAGAGACGTGACACCACTGGAGATACCAGAATTCTGCTTGTAGATGAAAATGTGTTATTAGCACACTATAAAAACAAAAATGAATGCTATAACCTAGTAAAACACATTACTTAACAATTACTCATATAGTACAGGCTAAAGTAAATAAAGGCTGAATTAAGTCATATTATAGCATTTTCTCAATGTAGACATATTTTCACATGCGACAGAATATGACCTTTGCAGAATCCACTGTGGGTGTCCTATGGGCTGAAATAATAATAGAAAAAAAACCTAACTGTGAGTGAGTATTAGTTACCTTCAATTTTGGCGTACTCAGTGATGCACTGGTAGTTAAGCAAAGCCGCCTGTTCCAGACATTTGCGAATCACACCTTTCACCTCTTCCTGTGGCACTGGGGTCACAATATCTTTCATAAGGACCTGGGAGGGATTGAGACGCACTTCAGAAAGGAAACGCATGACTCAGATCATGCGACTCTCCCGTGGGCATTGGCGGCGCCGCTCTTCACATCATCAGGTCTGCAGAGCTTCATTAAAGGCTAAACGCGTAGGAAGCTAATCTTAAGTTCTAATGTCGCTTTCTTCACTTTTGTTGCTAAAAAACAGTCAAGTCCGGATTTCTATATCACAAAGTAATTGAAAAATAGAATTACACACCCTTTCCAGTAAAGACAGAGTAGCTTTCAGAGCTCCTTCAGGACGGCCGAATGGAAAGCTGTATCTGTCGGATAAGTCACAACATGGCAAGAAGTTCAATACTAATATTGTCATAAATATTCCATTTAACTTCTGATATTCAACATAAAGTGCATAAAAGCATTAAATGAAAGAGACAATTTGTCATTAGTTATTTCTTTTACCCAGAACAGACAATAGTGTATGAAATGTACCTGAAGTTAGTGATCTTGTCCTCCAGAAACACACGCAACTTCTCTTTGATGTCCTCAAACCGTTCCTTCTCCTCCACCTTGACGGTTCCTAATCCATCCGGCCTGAAAGCGACATTCACTTTACTGCTCTGCCCTCAACTGTCACAATCCGATACTTTACTCTAAACACTGATGCTATTTTGGTGAAATTTTGGGGACTGTCCAGTGGTACATTTGTTATGCATATTGGCACTTTGAGGTTTAGCTTTAATGATAACTGAAAATGAATATTATTATTAGCTTATAAAACTAATTTCATTCATCCTAAAAATTCATTGAATTACCCCTAATGTTTCCTGGCCACACAGTCCTGTCAGCAGGGGGCAGTGTGCTTCCATATCATCTGTCATGGAATTTCATGTTTCGTTCAGTTATGTGGAAAATGTTTTTTTTTTTTGTCATTTTGATTCATTTTCAAGGACCACTCTGACTGACAGACTGACTGTGAGGCAGTCTTCACTTAGACCGGCTTCTGCTCACACGGCCACAGGCTACCACCTCGATCCCCACAGAAGGCCATTGGCCACTGGCTTCCTCACAGTCTCTTTCCCCGGAGCTGTCTCAGCTCCCCCTACAGGGCTGTCACCGCCAGCGGCACAGCAGGGAGTACAGTCACACGGTTTGGGTCCCACTTCAGTCACTCTCTGCCAGTGGGGGATCATGCACACCCCCTCCACATTACAGCAAAGAGTCACAGGATGGGTGGATGGGACTGCTGTTAGAGGGAGGAATTTTGGTGGCTGGTGGGGGGAACCTTTGCCAAGGTTATGCAGTATGTGATGCATTTTTTTAATCTGGACAGGGGGCCAGCCCATCACAGGGCACACTCACACACATGCACATGCACTCCTAGGGGCAATTTACCAACTCCAATTAGCCTCATGTCTTTGGACCGTGGGGGGAAACTGGAGTACCCCACGATGACACAAGGAGAACATGCAAACTCCACACACATGTAACCCAGGTGGAGACTTGAACCCGGGCCCCAGAGGTGTGAGGCAACAGCGCTAGCCACTGCACCACCATGCCGCTCCCGTTATGGGAATATATGCACTATTAATAGGAATTATTCACTGTTGGGTATATTAGGAGAATGCTATTAAAGCTATTAAATGCTATTAAAGACCATGGTGTTGGGGGAAGCAGGAAGGTAGAGATTTGCACACCGCTGTGGTTCTGCAGCATGTCTCAGTCGGTCACGGCTGGCCGATGCAGGCTTTTCTGAACAATCAACACCTTCTGCCTGACCTGCTGACCTCTATGACCTCTATTATGCAGGATCCTGACAAACACGTGCCTCAGCCTTGTGTGTCAGTGTGCAACACAGAGCCGCAACCGAGCATGTCTGTGTACACCAACATGCACAAGGGGCCGGGAGAAAAGGCGAGTGTGCAATAGTGTCTCTGGGACACAGGAAGGGGCACTTTGCTCAAAATGGATCAATGGTTATACAACTCACTACTTCAATGTATTTTATTTCATAGCTTAGGGGTTGATCTGCGCCCCCCCGTCCGCCCCAACCTAGGCTATGTCGGTCTGACAACAGCCCCATAACATACAAAAATCATTCCTAGTCACAATTTCACTTGATTTTAAACAAAGATACTTGCATAAGAAAGGAAACGTGACAGGCTCAAAAATGATTAATACCTGGGTTATTTATGATGCAGTTGAAGACTGAAAATAAAATCACAGCAATAACAGCCCGTACACACAAAAGGTTTCAGGTGATTTCCATTGTTTTTGTCTCTCTTTCCATAGGCATTGTCACTGATTCTGATTGGCTGCTGAACACCATTCAGCCACATTCGGCTGCTGATGGAAGAACGCATGAGGTATACCTGTTGCCATGGACGTGAGAGGCGCAGAAGGCAAAGCTGTAGTGCAGCAGGGTGGGGTCGATCATGGCCCCGTTCTCAGCACGCTCCAGCAGGTCCCCCAGGTAATGCAGGTGCCTGTGGCAGCCCCGCACGCCATTGCGGGCACAGTACTCATCCAGCACAAACACCTGTCCTGGACTGAACCATCCCTGTGGGGCAGATAAGGGGGGAGCTAAATACCATGAAAGGTAATGCAGGGAGGACAGAGGCTTTATGCTCAGGAATTAGAAACTGGGCCAAATTTACATACATTGCATTAATTTATTTAGCAGGCACTTTTATCCCAAGCAACAAAACGCTGAAAAAGCAGAGTCAGACAGTCACTGGAGCCAATGGGGTTAAGGGTCTTGCTCAAGGGCCCAATGGTGACATCACTCTACCGACCGCAGGATTTGAACTGGTGACCTCCTGATCACGAGTCCTAACCTAGTGCCAGAGGTGGAGATTTCAGGTCCAGAGAGTACAAATCCAGACCAAGATTTTGTTTCAACCAACCAGTTGAGTATAGAGAGTAACATTCACAGATTACTCAACTGGCTGGTTGAAACAAAATCTTGATCTGGATTTGTACTTTCTAGACCTGAAATCTCAACCATTGCCTAGTACTACATACTGCTCCACTTACACAATTTATACAAGTTTAACTGGTTACTAAGTGACATAGGGAAACACTTGGGTATTGAGGCTCTTGCAGGAGAAAAAAAAAATCTACAACATGCGTCACACTCACCAGACATGAAAAGGAGTCGTTGAGCCTGTGATCCAGCGTAAGCCGCTGCAAGATCTCGAAAAGGGAGGCGTGGTCAAAGCTACACGGGTTAGCGGAGATAAACTCATCCATCCCGTGTTTCTGAGCTCTGTCCGCATCTATCCGGTCAATCGCACATAGAAGAGGCAAGGATTCAGAAGAACAGACAGCATCAGTGCACGGCTAAGAACTGGGACAGCGCTTTTTCAACAGGTACAACATGACATGGAGCTCTTTGCTCCAAGGGTGACTGATCTACCTCTACAGCAAAATGAAACAGTCACAGCATACATTGTCAACTTGCATAATCATACAAGAGCAAATGAGGCTTAAACTGGAGCAAAATACTGTTTTTTTTTGTTGTTTTTTGCAAATCTTTTGTGGGGCATGACCAGCGTGGACGTGCGAATCTGAATGTGTGAGCATGCATGGGTCGCCTGGGGGCAATCAGCTTCCCGGCAATGGAGATGAGCTGCGTGGATGTTACCATCTCCCCCGGACAGAGAGCTCGTCAAGCCGAAGCACAACGCAAGCTTGTTCAAAGTGGTACAATAGATTCTGCCATTCTCTAGAAGTAGATTAAATTGATTTCCTAATGCAAGGTGAGTAGTGCACTGAAAGAAACAAAAAGTGATCTGTTGTTTTGCTGAGAATTTTTTTTGGAAGCAAATTTGTCCAAAAAAACCAGGAAGACTGTATCCTAGAATTAAAAAGATGGTTTCCCGGAGGATTTGTGATGGTAAACATGTAGTAGCTGCCTAAGGGGAAAAAAAAAAAGTTTGACGCAGCTGCTTTCCCAGTTTATCTGCAAACACAAGCCAAGGCAGTAAAATACACTGCTGTTTAGGATGTGGCAGCGACATGCACGCGGCCTAGGAAAAGACAAACCCCAGCCTCCTTCCTCAGCAACATGGGAACACAGAGGCGGCGAGGTGGGAGGGGCGGGGGAATGGGGGGGCGGAGCCCACCTCTGGGACTTAACCTGACTAAATTAATTATACTCGCTAAACAGGTTGGCTCGTCACTTCTAAAATTAGTGCACCCTGCCGCCTAAAGTACATTAAAATATTTAATAATATTATGAAATAGGTTAAATACATCCGAAAACTTGATTTTAAACTGTGAACAAATTGCACCTGTTTGGACAGCTTTAAAAATATTTCACCTGATGAAGATAATTAAATGATTACCCATATTTAACTCTATGACACTAGTAATGAATTAATCATTTTAATAATTAACCTAAACTTCGTGGTTCATGCCCTGTGCAAGAGCTAAAATTAAATTCGCTAACGCTATTAATCTCTCCTGAACTGAGCCCTGCGTTAAACTGCCTATTTATCAAAAACAACAGCAATAAAAGAATCTAAAACAATTGACAGGGATACGCTGCGTGTGAATGAAATCACAAAGGAAAAGGTGGCTGTGTTCCCTTAACAGGATGAAAGTGAGCTTGTCATGTGCACATGTGAGCCAGGTCACATATAGAGATGAGGATTTGGATAGTCATGAAAACACCAATAAACCATATGCACAGAAACAAATGAAATTTAACAAATGATGGTGACTGATGCCTGCTATTCAGTAATACATCCTTCCAAAAAACAGAAGCAAGAACTGAGTATAAATTTTAATAAGAAAATAAATGGATACATAGGTTGCTAGAAGGGATGGCACCCTTTTATTCTCTCCATAGGTGATCAGGCAACATTAATGGCATCAGAAACTTACTCCAAGCCACCAGCAGAGGGCACTGTAGCGGGAAGAGCAGACTATACTGACCACCCTGAGTTTATGTCACTGAACATGTGACGATCAGCCATATAAATATTAAGGTTCATATTTTTATACTTTTGCATATTGCACTAACTGAAATGTTACACTTGTGTAATATGGTTTCTGATATGACAAATGTACCAAAAGTGATTCAAAATTAATATTTTTTAACCAGTTGCGTCTCCCAAATTATATAAAAGATATCAGTCAATTTAAAAACTCTAAACTTGAAATGTATTTCACACCAAATGTGTTTGGGCTGTGTTTTTATATGTGGTGCAAAACTTGGAATCTCCTTTAAATTAGATGGTCTGAATTTTACTTGCTAATTGGTTTAGCATTTGCAAGTTGACAATACTTCAGTTTTTTTTTTCTATTTTGCAGTGTACTCATGAATTCTACAATGCTGTTAAGCACACCACGACTTACGATCATGTTCTATTAGGAGAGCAATGCATTTTGGTGCAAATACATGGGTAGAGCATGAATCCAAGAAAGTGGAATTGTTTCATTCTTGGAAAGATGGGGCGAAGAAAATTCTGTATTTCCACCAACAAATGTATGACATCACATTGGTTGTCTCCTATTCAGGCATTCAAAGAACGAACAAACCAAAGCAACATGAAACAGATTTAAAAATCCTCCCTGAAGGTGGGAAAAAAAAAGAAAAAGAAAATGTCTAGCATCTATCCAAAGTCCATCTACAGTTGGGAAAGCCTGGAGTGTTGCAGTGTTGCAGGGTAAGGACTGGCCTCACCTACTCCATGTCATTAGCATTCAGCATACTCCAAGTACATATTTGCCAACTCTCATGAAAAATACATAAAATAAAACAAATTGAGGCCTCAAAAGTAAAGCAAAGAACAGAATTTTACAGCAAAACTGACAGCTGAGTGGCTTCACAAAGAACTCCACTCCGCCTGGAAATAACTGGTTCTCAAAACACATTCTGTTCTAGATCAGCCTTATCTAACTTTGTCCAAAACATTAATCGTGCTACTGGTTTTTCATTTATTTTCTTGCACTTATATAATGTATTAATGTAAAAACGACAGACGAGAAAGAAATTTCCAGTTCTTTTTTGTCAGACACTGGCAAAATAACATATATATGCTAGAGGTTGGGGTATAGGTTTTACATAAAAAAACAATCCATCCATCTATCCATCCTCCAACCTCTTATCTGGTATAGGGCTGCAGAGAGCAAAAAATAAATGAAGCAATATTATATATTTTTAAAAAAGTAACAGAACAGGCTGAAAAACTAAGCTAACTGCTTTACTCTGAGGAGCCTTTAACACCAAATACGACTATGTAGAGAGAAGGCAATTATGCAAATACATAAATAGATAGATAGATAAATGTCTAACCAATATAATATGACTAAAAAAAACCACATGCATCCTAATCTGGTAAGAATGGAAGCTCATATTCAGAACCTAAGAACCGAGGACAGATCTGTCTACAGAGGTCTAGAGTATTAGAGAGAGAATTAAGGAGGACAGAGAGAGAGTATAAAGAAGCACATTGCCTTAGTCAGATAATCTTGGCGAGATTATCTGAGCTGTGCTGGCTACAGGGATGGCACTTACCCTTCAGTCCAGCTAGAAGATAGCGGGGTAAGAAGGAACAAACCAGAATAACATAAAGACTAGCAACAAGGCTGAGGAGAGCAGACAGGAAACCTAACCTAGCAGCTGTAGTAGTAAAGGGTACGAGCAAAGCATGAGAAAGGAAAACACAAAACACAACTCGTACCGACATGAGAGAGAAAGTGGCGGGTTAGAAAGGGACAGAGGGAGCGACAGGAAGTACTACTGGGGTGGGGGGGTGGGAGTAACAGGAGGAAAAAGAGAGAAAAGGGAGCAAAACAGAAGGAAAGAACGGGAGAAAGAAGGTTATCAGAGGGTCTGGGCATTCGCTTCATCACTCTGCTGTAGACGATTTGTTTGCTCTTCCGGCGCTCAAGTAGGGTAAGTTACTAGCACGCTAGTGGCCAAAATTGTGGAAACACTACCAATATTTAGTGACTGCAAAACTTTATTCCAGTTACTCCAGTTACATATTTAGTCTTCCAATGTATGATATTTGTAAACATTCTATGATTGTTGATAAACATTACTGCCAAAACTTTTAAAGCGTAATGCCAAAAATGCTAGCTCTTCCCACAATTTTGGCCACTAGTGTATATGTGTACAGTCCAATGCAATACTTTAGTTTTCATACTCATCATGCCAGTGAATATGACAGTAGCATAATTTTTCTCCATCAGAAGAAAAGCAGAAATGTGAAGGAATGGGAAGTAAGTATTCTTGTTTAAGCAGAGGCATTGCGATTACATGATTCTTGAATGATCATATGAATTCCTGTATCATCCGTACATTCCTCACCCAAATATTCTGCCTAGTAACTATGTTTGCACGCAGGCTGTTAGATAGGTTAGTCTTAATATTCTCCTACACTGCAGTTGGCCAAAGCAGTCATGGTACTTGGGTTTTGAGGACGCCGCTGGAGAGTAACATGAGCAGACAAATGCACTGCAGCAAAGTTCTGAGCGAGACCTCTGTTCCCTGACCCATGCCATTCAACCCGACCTAGGACAGAAACACCTACGACGGGACACAGTGTTTCGGGGGGGGGTTGGGGGGGGTGTCACAGTGAGGAAGCTTTGAATGGCATCTGCTGGCCTTCAGAATCAACAGGTCACAGAACGTCGAATGTTCACACACTTGACGAAACAAGCTAATGAACAAACAACACAGAATTTATGTTTATAGATTCTGTACAGCAGTTTATACGTTGGCTCTCACTAGGAAACCCTACTTTTTACAGATTCTCCTTTATATTATACAGCATGTATTATACTCTAATCCTGAGATTGCAACTCCATACACCCTATGGCTGTTATACACCGAAAAACTACTTAAGTAAAATGAGCATTATAAAAACTGCAGCCTATTCTTAGATTTTTTTCAGAAAAAATAAGCAAAAACAAAAACATTTGCACATTTTCTCTGCATGCCATCTATTCTACTAACTTATGCAGGTTAACCCTTGACAGGAATACTCCACTATAAATGGTAGGACACACACCAAAACCATGTTCTTCATTTTTTTCTGAATAGCAGGATCTATTATGGTTTAATACTCTGCTATCCTTCACGTGAACACAGGGTGGCGCTTCATTGTGCACAGCCCAGAGAGACACCGGTGTCTTTGTGAGCGTAAGTCACAGAGATAGAAGCAGGACATTTACGGCACAGGATTTCGAGTCTGCGCGGCACTAGGCAGGCTTACCTTGGCTCAAGTACCAGAACAATAGGGGTACTTAGGAGGTGAAGTGTAATTATGAGACGTGTGGGTCACAGCCTCACCGAGGGGGCTCCCGCTCTTAAGTAAATGAACCCCGAGAGCACGATGTGTGACGCTACTGTGGACGGGTTGGCGTTGTCCGCTACGCCCCGAGGACGTCCCCCCAAGGTCTAACGTCAATTGCGTCGTCACTTTTTCGGTTTTGTCGCCACGGAAGGAGTGCGGAAGGCGAGCTTGTACCGTAGAAGCGGTTCCTTCGAGGAGCGATTACAGAGGACTGTGTGGGGGGGGTACTCTGTCTTCCAGAGTGCGACATGGAGAATGTGGCAAAAAGTGCAGGTGAGAGCTACACATCTGGACCGGTACCGGTTTACTTACAGAACTGGGAGATGGGTGCGTCCATCTGGGGTGCTGCCCCTCCCTTGGCGTTGAGCTTCTGCACCTGGGTGGGTGGGACAGGCTTGTGGGACTGCCCAGTGGCCCGGTACATAGCCTGAACCCACAGGATGCGGTCTTGCTCGTCGTCGCTGGCAAAGATCACAGTGTCTCCCTCCTTCACTGCGTTGAAAAAAGCCCTCCCACCATCCAGGCCTGCAGAAGGGTAAAGAATGGGCCGTTTCAGAAAGCCATGTGGCTCAAGAGCTCAGGGGTCAGTGCTGCTGTGCTGAACATTCGTCACTGTATGACTAGTGGTAATATACTGAACCTGGGTAATATGGCTGAAACGATAAATGGTCACGTCTGTCTTTTAGACCAAAAACCAAACGTCTTCATCACTGCCTTTGCTCGATTTTCCTTAAGCTCACAAAACACAGACTCAGACCCTGAGCTCCAAGCCCATGTCCTACTGCAGCCTTTCCCTAAATCCGTTTGCTTTTGTCTCTTGTGATTTCGCTTCCATTCCTCCCTCATATGCCTGCGTGTCTTACAGTGAGAAGCAAAAAAATGATCTCCACGCATAAGTACATTTAACGGCAAAAACTTAAAGGCTGACTTTGCTGCAACCTACGAGTTGGGGGTTTCAGGTAGGAATGGGGGGGAGGTGCTTCTGAGAGCCTACCTGGCTGGGGGTCAGTGTAGTCCACCGTGTAGCCATCCAGCTGAAGCAACTCCTGAGGCTCCGCCTTCTTCTCCCGGTAGCTGCACATGGCAAAGGTGTACTGGCTCACCTGGCGAGAGGGAAGCAGACTAAAATCAGATACCAGCATCCACCTTCGGCAGAGAGGAGAGGAGAGGGGAGGGGAGGAGACCCCAAAACCAGCTCACACTTTTCAAATGAAATGCTTATATTCCATGGTGTTATGTCTTTATCTTTGCCTTAATGATGAATTTATTCTTAACCAATAAAAGAAACATGGAAGGAGACAGGGTCGTCATATGGTGAGAATCTTTAAATACCTTCAACTGAAGCAATTTTCAGAAATTCAGCAATTTCAAACAGGAAGCAAGCTTGTCACTGAGTCTTTTATGGGAGTGTGTGTGTGTTTGTGTGTGTGTGTGTGCAAAGCCATTCATCCACGTGTCCTATTGAGGGTCCCAGGGCATTTGAAGCCTATCTCAGAGGCTACAGGGGAGAGGGACAGAACAACCCAGGACGGGACACCAACCCATCGCACACTCACACACCATTCACACCTACGGGCAAGTTAACTCAGCATAACATCATGATGTTCTTGGACCATGGGGAGAACCCGGAGTATCCGGAGGAATCCCCATGACAACACGGGGGTAACACGTAAACGCCACACACACAAGGCGGCGGTGTGTGGCAACAGCGCTTCCTAGTGCGCCGCGAGGTTTGCACGGTGTGTGACGTTAATATCGACATGGCATTTCATGCGCACGCCATTCTAACAGCGTAGGGGTTTAAACTGGTGGATGACTAAGCAACTGTCAGTCAGGAGTAACGGGAGCCAAGATGTTGTTGGGCGTGATGTGAGAATCCGTCGGGCACCAGCAGGGGGCGATCAGCACCACGCTGACCGACGGTGTCCACAAGGAGTGCCTAAAGGACATGGCTGGCAACTAGCAATTTCACCATCCGGGGGGTGATGCAGCCTTCCCCTGCATGCAGGGAGGATGTGAAGACAAGCATGCCCACCACACAGGCCCCGAAAAGACTGTCACCTCCTACGGAACCCCCGTTATATATCTGTACCCTTTTTTCTGTAATAAACTTCCCCTGAGAGGTATAGTATTCATCTTCTATCAAATAAAATACATTTTAAATATGCTTATGTGTCCAATAGTTTTTTTTTTTTACCTGCACTAAGACGAAGTATCGCTTTTTCCATCGTTTCCATACATTTTTCCCAAATGCCCACAGGTACCTGCAAAAATGAAATTTTATTAATGCAAAAAAAAAATGATAAATAAATAGCTAAAATTTCTCAGCACAATATGATACAAATGACAGCAATTTTGCTTTAAGAATTGGACCCTGCACAAATGCAAAAGCAACCAGGTGCACAATTATTGTGGTTCTAACAAGCAATGCATTTGTTTAAAGTTAATTGGCAGTAAAAAGATGAAAAAATGTAAAGCTCCTACACACAATGAAAAATGATACTATGCTTATATTATATTATAACATGTCCACTCTATATATAGACTGGCACTTGTTTTTTTTCCCACACCCAAAATGAAATCTGCACTGCATTGTGATCTTATTGGTGTAAACAGCTTTTCTTTCTTTTGCATTCCACAGCTGAATTATACTGGATTTTTTCCATCTTGCTGCATAAACTGTACCACACACTAACGTTCACGGTTCTGCGATATTCCTCTGTATCGCACAGATGTCCTGGAGATGTTTCTGTGAAAAACAGCCCGTAGGACGTCCGGGCGACACCAGCCGCGTGCCATGACAGTGCACCGATGCTGAGGGAGAGATGAAAAATCGGCAAAAGATCGCTGCCGTCTTACCCACAATGCTTCATGTTCTGAGGCTTGTCCATGCGGATGGCCAGCTTGATCTTCAGGTCGTGGTCAGGGCACGCCTTCGTCAGGCTCATTTTATGTAGCTCGGACTGCTTGGGACTGTTGGGTGTTGGGTGCAGGACAACCTTTGGGGATTATACAAATAACAGCATAAAGAAAAAATAACTAAAAAATAATAACAGTGAGGATGACATGGTGGTGATGTGGTTAGCACTGTTGCCTCGCACCTCTGGGACCCAGGTTCGAGTCTCCGCCTGGGTTACATGTGTGTGGAGTTTGCATGTTCTCCCTGTGTTGTCTTGGGGTTTCCTCTGGCTACTCCGGTTTCCCCCCCACAGTCCAAAGACATGCTGAGGCTAATTGGAGTTAATAAATTACCTGTAGATCTGCCTGATCATAGTGAATGGTAACAGTGTGTGAGTGTCGCTTGTGGTGGGCTGGTCCCCCCTGTCCAGGGTTGTTCCCTTCCCATTGTTTCCAGGATGGGCTCCATAACCCAGTAGGATAAAACCGGATGGAAAATGAATGAATAGTAGTAGTAGACAGGGGGGTAACGGTACCGTTTGCCCACGGTTCAGTATCTGTATCCTTATATTTAAAACAAAAAAACACATCGTCTCTTAAATTAAAAAATGAACTCCATATTTTTCCTGACTGTATATTTAGCTTGGTAGCTAACATGTTTACTTAACCGGTAGGGTGAACCATGCTATTATGATATTAACCCAAAAAAATACATCTAAAAAACTGAGGTCATCTTATTTTCAAAGGCTGGAATTTATTGTAGTCATAATACAACACCAGGTGGCGTACCGAATTATTCGGTAATATACCGTGTACCGTTACATCCCTAGTAGTTGATACTTAGTTCGTAATAAAACACCAAAGAGTTAATTTATTCTCATTCAGACCACAATGGTGTTGATATGTTTTGTTTACGTCAGAGTTTCTACACAAACACAGTTAAATGTCACTTGAAATAGCTGCCCAAGGCAGACAGCACACCGGTCTTCTCTGCTGATGCCAGCACTAATCCCCCCCCTGCCTTTTCTCCCCCAACATGAAAGCGATCAGAAACTGTATCTGGATGGATGGGGGAAAGGGGAACCGCTCTCCTTTCAAGACCTGTCCTAATCTGCTGTGAAAGCATGCTGACGAACTGGGCCAGCAAGGAGTCTGCCTCCACAGAAGCAAGAGGTCCGGTCAAGGTCAGCCGGCAAGGTGACGTTTAATAGCTCCACCGCATGCAGGGAAGCTACTGCCAAGGCTGTCAGTCAGGGCCAGTCGCAGCAGGACCGGACAGGAAATACGGAATCTGCAGTATCCTGTGCTCTACACGCGAAAAGGCTGAGCTCTCATATACGTCACTTAAACATTTTCTATTTAAAAACACATTTCTTCTATATATATAAATGCACTATTACCCCAAAGAGATGAAATACTTGAGAGTTCTCCAGTCACAATGCTGTGGAAGTGAACGGTCCATTTCCACTATACCCCATCCCATAATAATAAGTCTCCAATACCCCTATTTCTTGCAAAGAAGACACTGACCTGTAAGATTATAGTGAATTTACTGCCACATTTATGCTTCTTATGTACAAAACTTTCCCGGTGTTTTTTCAATTCCCTCTCAGCATTGGAAATACCAAAAGAGAGTCAAAAGAGTGTCGTTTTTACTCAGACTTTTTTGTGGTTGTAACATACATAAGGCGTAATGAGACAGGCTGCCCCGGGGTCCCGTCCAGCGGATGTGAGTTGATAATATGCGGTGTGTAAAAGCGACGCCTCACCCTTCCCAGCTCCTTGTCCTCCAATGCCAGCACCCCTGTGCTCTCTGTAAAAAGCTTCACCTTGACCACAGGCAGTGGGTGTGTTGTGGTGAAGTCCCCTTGAGTGCCCCAGCTGGAAGATGAAAGCATTGCACGGTTACACAAAGCGGCCTTCTGCTCTGTAGCCGTCGTCTGATTCAAGGGCGCTATGGCGCTCCTACCTACGGTGCACCTGAGGGACAAACTGACTGATGTCAAGCCAAGTCGAATTGAGTTTTTCCACAAAGGTCGACCCCAAAATTCATGCTGTGGCTGCTGGAAGATGGACTCAGGGTCATTTAAAGAACTCATCCACTCATACACGTCTTACAGCAGGCAAACTGTGTCCAATATGATTAAAAAAAAAAAAAAAAAAAAAGCCAGAAATAGCAGCTAGACCCAGTGAGAAGAAAGGAGTATTAAATGCTTGGTCCTTTACCAGAGCCCCTGCGGCAAGAACATCTCAAGTTATTAGAAGATAGGAAGCGATGCAGAGTGATGCTGAGGTCCCAGCGTCACTGCCGGGCGGCGGGGGACATGGCGGGGGGGTGGGCATCTCTGGCTATAAGTACACAGAGCAGGAAGGCAGCACAGACACATGCATGCTGCAGCAGATACGCACACCGGCCTCCGGAAAAGCTACTTATCGTACTGCTATAGACTCTGATCGCCTTACTATTTTCAGCCTGATACAGGGTCAATCAGCGCCCCCACCCTCATGCTCCCCCAGTAGGAGAAATGTAGATAATATCTTTTACTTTTAAGTCACTGGTACATCGTGTCCAGACTACACACAAACTGTGTGCACCGTGCTTGAGGCCCTGAAACCCTGACTAGCGGTAAAGAATGGATGGATGGATGGATGGATGGATGGATGGTCATAGGTAGACAGTACCCCACTCCCCCAGGAGAGGAGTCCGCTGAGGGAGCAGGCAGTGTGTGCCCCACAGGTGCCGTTGTATCTGTGCTAGGAAAGTTGCCACTGAGAGCCTTGGCAGAATAGTCACATGTCTGCGGGCCCTTGAACAAGCCCCCCCAGGGAAGCCGCACGCTGGCTGACCCTGTGCAGTGACCCCCAAACTTGCTCTCACCTATATGTGTGTGTCATGGGGAGCGAGATGGGGGAGGCGAAAAGAGAATTTCCTCACAGAGATTAATAAGCCATCTCTGCTCTATTCAGTCACAGCGTCAGTAGTGTTTATCAGTTCGGCCCCCCCCCTCCACAGAAATCACATTTTCAGAGATGTTATGTAGATAAATTTAAGAAGCAGTCTGGAACTTCCCACCCCAGAAGTGTTAAAAAGGAGGGAGGCTGCAGTACTGAGAAACAAATCCGTCACCAGACGTGTCAGAGAAGAATTTCTGTTCATCTTTCCAGCTCTTATGTGATTATCGAAACAGAGCAACAGACCACTACCCCCACACCACCATAAAGCTGGATTGCTACCAAGATTCTAACTTCAATACCAGCTTTGGTAGCTTGATATTGATTCTGTACTGATACTGAACCGATACAGTAAAACACTGCCGTGAAATTTCATATTGCTTTGAAATAAACAGGCCAATTAAAAAATTAAACAGACACCAATAACATATAGTTTTAACACTACCCATGAAATATGCATAAATTAATTAAACTCCATTCAATATACAGATTCTGATATTTATTTGGTCTCTGCTGTTACAAAACATTATCGATAATACACTAAGGCTAGTCTTGTACTTGTGTTTGTTCTGTTCATTTAGCCTAGCATACTTTTCATCCCTGGGGAAAGGAAAATGAATGAACCAAACTTAATAACCGCGAAATTACATTTTGCATAAATATTACTATCGCGTGTCTTATATCTGTTATCATGCACACCTGACGATCTTTACGCTCCTCATATAAATCAGGCTGAGCGAGAGATGTGTTGTTGTAACAGAGTTTGCATACTGGGGCTGTTTGGGCTGCGTGTTCATCCTTTTCGATTCCAAGCAAAATATCACTATTTCTCACTTCGGCCATCCTGCTTACCAACGAGAGCCAGGCACTGGGCAACAGTGTTTTCCATCTTCCATCTATGTAGCTGCTCCGTGTAACAGACATGTGAAATGAGTGCGAATCTGTCACTGCCCAGCACAGTGGTGCAGTGGTTGGTGCAGTGGTTGGCACCGTTGCCTCACCCCTCTGGGACCTGGGTTCTGGTCCCCGCCAGGGAGTGTGGAGTTTGCATGTTCTCCCTCTGTGACCCTGACTAGAAGCAGCAGCATCCCAAAGTCCAGATTCAGTGCATCCATTTTTTTAAATACCTAAACCAGTGGTCACCAACCTTTTCGAAACTGAGAGCTACTTCACGGGTACTGAGCCATACGAAGGGCTACCAGTTTGAAACACCCTCCTAGACTTCATGTATCATGTATAATAAACATGTTTTAAACGATTCTTTTTTAGATATTGTCATTTTCAAATCTATGTAAATGCAAAAGTGATTAAAGAAGAATAGCAACAGGATAAAATTAAATTTTAGAATTTTAGATGCTGCTCACTGGTAAGTTGTGCTATTTTTAGAACAGGTCCACGGGCGACTCATGTGGTCCTTGGGGGCATCATGTTGGTGACCAGTGATAAAAACTTTAAAAATGACAGAATTGTACTGTTTTCATTTTTTTGGTATTGCAATACAATACTGATATCAGTATTTTGCTTACAACCGATTACAACAATTATATTCACTGTGGCTGGGAATAATTGTTGATTTAAATGGACACGGAACAAAAAGTAACCAGCCGGAAGTTATACATGTTAATGAAATACAATAAACAGTAAACTCACCCACCATTTGTATTATACACTGATACATGAATAATACACACCCAGTGGCCACATTATTAAGCAGTCGATGTGTTACCAGATAGAACGGCCAGACCCGTTAAAGCCATAGAAAAGCCACAAATGCAAAATTAACAGCTCAGTAAAACATTAGTACTTTTTTTTTCCATAACCACTTCAGGGATTGATGAGTTGTATTTTCAAAGAAGCCTTGCTGCACACTACAGTTTTACTGAGCTGTTCATTTTGTATTCCTGGCTTTTCTCTAGCTTTAACGAGTCTGGCCGTTCTCATCTGACCCATCTCATTAGCATGGTGCTTCTGACAACACACTGCTGCTGACTGGATGCTTTTTGTTTATAACTCCATCCTCTGTAGATACTGCAGTAAAATGGATGCTCCAGGAGATTCAGCTGCTTCTGAGGGGAAACAACTCCAGCACCAATAACCACATTTAAAATCACATATCACACACCTTAGCTATCCGAATGCTGTCATTGTGCAGTACCTATTCAATTGCAGCCAAATGATTAGCTGTTTCGAGGAATAGGCTTCTTGCATTAATGATCAAATATATTTAATGAATACTGAGTTCTGTTTATACTGAGTTTATATGATTTATATGACATGTGACCACTGAGTGCATATGATTCTGTCTAAAATGGTGGCCTGCTGAATTTTGGCTTCTGTGCGGTGAAATCAAACATTTTTCAGGTGAAGCGAGTGCTGCACTCCTATATAACTCTTTTCAATCTCGTTTACAATCCAAGCAACGTAACCTTAAACCTGAGCTGCAGTATGCATTTATTCATTTAGCCAATGCTTTATCCATAGCAGCATACAATTGAGAAACCCAGGTCAGACAGTCCCAGGAGCGGTTTTGAGGTTAAGGGCCTTGCTCAAGAGCCCAACGGTGAATCAGCTCTGGCAACCCCAACCTTGAAATGGAGACCTTCTGATCACAGGCACAGTACACTAACCCACAGAGATATATCTGCCTGAAAGTTTGATCTTTGGTTTCTCAAGGAATTCTTGGCCTTCAGAAAATACTATATTCAAATTTCTGAACGAGATATACCGCTGGTTAACTTTGGAGCAGAACTTCCAGTTCTCTCAAGTCATACGAATTCCTCAGCGTGACATTGACCACTGTCCTCTAATACCTGTACATCAATCAGTCATCTTACAGACTTCAGAATGACCATTAACTCCGTTACAAGACCTGATACATTTCCCAGCTTCAAAAATTACATGGTAAAGAAGAGTCTCCCTAGAAACCTATCAATATTTTTCACGCTTCTTCTATGACAGGCAATTCTGCATTAAAAAATGACAATTTTGAAGGCTGCATCTCCAACCTTCGCTTTCAGATTGTATCTCATTGTTCAAATACCGTAAGAGCAGCCCGTGTCGGGGAGCTGTTTTCTTTCGGCTCTCGTAGCTCCCCTCATTTCCCCCATAAACCCGAGGCGACCGCTCACATCTAGAGGGATTTTTCTGATCATTGAGCTTTGTAGTTTCTTGACAGGTCGTCATTGGAGGATCCCGCTGGGTTTCGCTCTCTAGCCGGCGGTCTGACTTTACAGGCCGACTGCGATGCGAAGGAGTCATCGATTTTCCGCGCAGCGAGCGGCTCTAGCGCATGCTGAACTGACGGCGCACGCCACGGGGCCGCACAACGGGGACGGCGCGCTTTTACCGCGTGCCGCTGAAGTGGTTTGGGGGAACGGGCTATGATTCGTCTGTCCCAACAATTCAGAAATGTTAATTAATATCATTGCCCCAAAACTGCACCATTTGAAATCTTCATTCAGGTGTTGTGTTGTACTGATTTCACGTTAAGCACGTAAATCTGTCTAGATGGTTTCTGGTTTGAATCCCATTCATGACCAAGTAACTATACTGCTGCTGGCCCTTGAGCAAAGCCTTAACCTCAAAAAACTGCTGCAAGGATAAACAGCTGCACTCTGTACTCTGATCCCAGGCCTCACTCTCTGCTACATACAGTACAGTATGTATATGTTTTGATTTGAAATTTGCAAAGACTAAAAAATTCCCATGCATCTTATTCTTATGTACCTGTACTGGTAGAAATGGCAGATAAAAGTATCATTATTATTACCAATTACATCCTCTCAAACAAGAAAACTGGCGAAAAAGTCCAGTTAATGCAGGAAGCATTGAAAGCCACCACTAGATGGCAGTGATACAATTTTGCAGAACAATGACTCTTTGACTTTTAAGAACGTTTTCGATGTCCATGCCCATAATACCGGACTAGAAAGGTTACCAAGGTTGCGACTTTTCCTCAGGGATAATCCATAAATAAAAGACTGCAGGGGTCTAATTATTGTCAATGTATATTACAGTCCCCTAATTAAACATTTAATACAAATAATGTGTTGGGAAAAATCAATATTCATTTATATGACATTCTTCAAATGCATGTAAAAAATAATAAGTCAAGGAATAATGGCAAAACATATCTATTGCTGGGGTAATTAGCTATTTTTGTATTAATGGGAGAAACCTATACTGTAAAGTGTATCTCCCTACCTGTAAAGGTACCAAAACGATTCGGCTTTACATTAAGTGCACCTTAATAATGCATTCATAATGCATTCATAATGCATTCATAGAACATTCATAATGCATTCATAGAACATTCATAATGCATTCATAATGCATTCATAGAACATTCATAAGCAGCATGCAAGTACACCTTAACATCCTAACATCCCTTAACAGTTTTAATATACATTAATAATAAACATTACATGATTACACAATTATAATGTTTGTTGTTATTATATAATGTTTGTTATTACTGTATATTACAGCTGTTAAGGGACGTTAGGATGTTAAGGTATACATATATGATGTTTATGAATGCTTTATGAATACGTTATGAAGGTGTACTGAATGTTTTATGAATGCAATATAAAAGCATTACGAAGGTGCAGTTAATGTTACCAACTATTCACATATGCATCTAGTACCATATAGCAGTTGAAAATATAGAAATGCAGTGTTATTTAAATGTTTAGGAAAGCATTATCTATATCTGTACTCTGGTCACGGATGAATCACACTAGCGATTACATTTTTTCATATTAATGCAACATTCAGATGCAATGGCCAGTTGTCTCTTGCTCCTGTAATTAATGGTCAGGTTTTTGTTTTTCCTTTTAGAATCTACTTTTAAACATTCATCCCTTTTCAGTGAGGAATGGTAAGGAAGCATTGGACCTCATTGTAATCATGGCTGTATTTTGGTATTTAAAAATAGCCCCACAAATCTGCTTCGCTGATTTGGCAGATTTCGCGACTCCGCTTTGGCTCACCAGCACTTGTTCGCCTTACTTAGGATGACTTGAGTCTTACGGCGGATTTTATTCAAATGGTGCCAAGTAAGGCTGGAGATTCAGTAACCAGTTGCATGCCTGCTGGAATTATCAGCCTGCTGATGCACTCAGATGCTTTCCCCATGGTTTCGGTATGTGAGAGCATTCTCTCTAGATGTCATACATCTCAGTAAGACAATACATTTCTACATTCAGCACACGATGTAACAGGCAAACGCACTACCAGGCTCATTTCCTCTGTAAACCATTATCAGGTTGAAATGGTGAGTCAATATCAATTAACGTGAATTAGTAAATCCTCGGTGTATCACAAAAGTGTCGAGATTTGAAGTAAATGATTCTCATTGAGGGCCGAAACCACAGGGCGTGTTATAAATATTCTTTGTGTATGCAGGCAGCCCTTAAGAGGTATTCATAAGTCTAAAATCTTTTTGCTGTTATCAGATGAGGCTTTAACCTAAAGCGATTCATGCTATATATGTTATGTATGAATTACAGTTATGAAAATATACTTTTCTGCCTTACTACTTATATTTGGTACTACTTACATTAGGTGACTAAGCCAGAACTGTGCACTTAAATGCAGTCATTGTTTAAACCTGATTACAATTTGGAATTTCATGTATAAGTGAACAACATGGACCAGTCAAAAGTCTGGACAGATGTCAGAGTATTCCAGAAAGGTTAGTACCCTGTTACAACCATCCATCCATCCATCCATCCATCCATCCACTATTTCATCCATTTGCCTTAACCCAGGAAGCACAAGGCAGAGGTAAAACCATGGAGGAGATTCTAATCCATCACAGGGTAACACAAACAATCTCTCACACACAGTCATACACTCATTTAGAAGCAACTATTAGCCTAACTGCATGTCCTTGGACTTCGGGACGAACCTTAACCTCTTTGGTGCCTGGATGAGACCCACACAGCACGGGAAAGTCCAATTCTGGAGCAGAGATGTCATAAACACATCTTAACCTACTAAATGTGGGAGAAAACTGTTTAAAAAAATAGAAAGACGACATAGAAAATACAGTGCCAATCAAAATCAAGCACTGATAACTACATAATCCAATTGTTCCTACACGTTCAATATATATTGCCCATTATCCATAGTACCCCCAAGGCACTATGTTACTCAGTACTTTGTCCACTGTGTTCTTTTCACCTTGTTCTCTTACATTTCAATCCCTCCATTCTACCCCCCCCCAATAAGACAATCCTACTGATGTTGCACCTGATTACATTTTCCTTTGTTCATCTGTTTGTGTGTCATTCATCTTCCACAGCACTGCACCTGATTCACACATAACACATGTACATTTAGTCTCAAAGTGTGACTAATCAACAATTTTAATTATCATAATCAAAACAAGAGAATAACCCCAAATTTAGTGCTGGTGCTGAGTGATGGGGACTGATGCTTATTTACCAAAACATCACTAACACCACAATGGTCACGTTACAGCAGTCTGACAACAGGCCGCAGCATGAACCATTTGTCACACATCATGGCTGTTTAGAGCAGGAAGTTTGCTTCCACCGGTAATTCTTATACCGACATATCAGCCAAACCATTTCCTTGGCCAAGTACATCCTTAGTGTAGCTACTGAAGAGGAAAGACTGGAACTAAAATAAAACAGATGTTTACCTCTGTGTGTGTTTGAAACATCAGTTCTCACATTCACATGATTTAGCCGGAACTTAGCCGGTACTTGAACCTGTGACTTGCAGCTTTGCTCATGTATACATTCTGGGCCTTTTATGTTGCAAAATTGGTTCAGATTAAGAACTTTGTTCAGTGTCACCTTAACCTCTTTCATGTTTCTTTGATACCTGTTTGATGTTCCCATTGGCTCTTTTGCACTTATACTATGTTGCTACCCTACACGAGACAGCACCATCTCGAATACAGCCATATAGGCCTATGGGCAAAGAACACATATTTTATATGCGTATGTCATTTCAGAGGTGATTCCTAAACCCATAACAGAGGTAAAAACTAGAAATGGCATCAAACATGGCCACTAGTCCATAATACGTGCACAACACCAACTTCTCATACAAAATGGACTGAATTTCTTTATCTCCCTATTCGTTTAAAACAAAGACATGGCTTCCTGAGATATAAAAGGACTTACAAATGTGAACTCACTGTTGCTTGCAAAACCGCCTGCCTTACGTTTGTCCAGATTAGTTGTGCCAGTAGCAGCCTTACATTACAAAGAGCTTAAAAGCACTGGGAGAAAAGACAGATTTGTCTGTTCCATCAGCAATTTAACATCAAAGAGGCTGAATTCCTGATCTGCCAGCAGTTCTCAAACTATGCAATTCTCCGACTGGCCTGCATAGAAGCCAAATGGAGATACACTGTAACCACTCGCAGTCTATGAATTCACAGGCTAACAATATGACGTATTTTGTGAGGCTATTGTTTGATGGTTTCCTCATCAATGGACAATCAAATTCAGCCATCTGCCATCAACTCCCCTACTCCAATAATTTTATTTATGAATTTTCAACTGCATGAACTGGTTTGAATCCTATGGGAAGTTTTCATGTTAGTCCAAAAGCATGCATGAGCCCCATAATGGACTGTGTATCCTCTCCAGGGTACGCCCCTGCCTTGTGCACCAAAATGAATGGATAATCATGCATTATTATCAAATTTATTCCAATAACCAATTTTCATGCCTGCTTTCATTATTATACCTTACTAAAACATTCCTTACTGTCTACTACAAATGAACTACCAATAGTTACATTTGTCAAAAAACTTGTCGCCCTAATTTTTACTGGAAATTAAGGCATATCTTATATAATCAATTACAGCTCATTGAATTTTATATAATAACATTACAGCTCTGTCTCTCACTCAATATACCGTTGACAAAGATGTACACAAACAGGTGAGACTTGGCCAGCCAGAGTGTGTGAATCTGCCTGTGGCCACTCAGTGACAACATCCTCCTGTCGCTTGCGAGAATATTCTGAAAGGCCGGATTATTAAATTCAAAAAGAGAGGACCCATCTGCTGTTGCTTTTCCCTTTATACACTCATTACGCCCCTGCACCTGCCTGGTTTGGACACCTACCCGTCGAGCCCACTGCTGGCCCTGCCTCTTTAGTACCTGGATGGCTGTTTGGCAGCGTCTGTTGCGATGCATCAGCATCTCGCTTTCACTGTCCACAAGTCGGTCAGTCAGATGGTGCCAGATATCAGACACTGGCTGGGCTTTTTATAGCAACTGAGAGGCAGCTATAAGAAGGAGAGACCCACTTAAATAGAACCTAAATGCCCCCATGACTTCATCTTGCCACCCCTCCCTCCATGCCGAACTCTTATTTTTTTCTCCCGCCTAATATTCTGGGAGACCTCTACGACTTCCTGTCCCTGCAACGCTGAAGACAGCATCTCCTAGGATTATATTTAGACAATGTCGAGAACAGCCTGGCAAAACCTAGGGACCAGCTGTGCTTTTCATTCTCGGGATCTTAGAATCTATAAGCCATATTCACCAGATGCTGGCAGCATCTCTGTTTAATCATCGATTAAGAAAAGATCCCCAAGTGCAAGTATTATTGTCCAATCCTCCAGTGGTTACCCTGAAATTTTACTCATCCCCAAGGGATTTATATTGCCTATTCCTGGCAACCCTGATACGACGCAGCCCTCATCTGGATGATGATCTGAATATGTAATAATTTTTAGTGTCACATGCAGAATGAGCTGTCTGATGCTTACATTACAGCCTAAAGTGTACCCCCCCCCCCCAGTTCTCCATTAACCAATGAAGTGATGCCTCCCCTTCATCAGTGATTATTTATCTACTTCACGGCCAAGACAGGCATTAAGAGGGATTTGAGCATACAGCCTCAGAAGACTACAGCTTGGCAGGCCTATTTGAGCAGAAGAAGCTTCTTTCAACCAAAAGCTAAATGCAAACTCTACGTGCTTTGCTGGTATAACTCGCAAATGTGACATCCGCCTTCAATGTCCCCAGAACGTGGAATAAAACCGGCCGGGCCCATGGAAATCAACACCATGGGGCGGCTTTTCTGACCCACAATCACCATTGGGAGGGGGTCCCAGCTCTCAAACACACATTCTTTGAAACATTCTTTAAAAATAAATGCCATGTGATGTCAGGCGTCCAGGACTTGCAACAAAACACCTTTTATTTAAGGTCATCTTTTATGTCTTAGCAGCTACGTCAATAAGACAATTGCGAAAACATGCAAGACTTCAGTGGGACAGCTGACCTCAGTGGACTCTGCTAAAGGTAAGATAGAGTCACTCAGCATCTGCTGTGGGCATCATAGACTGTGGGATATCATAGACTGAATATTTAAAAGACATGATTTATATTAGAAGTAGACGCAGTGCTTAGTCTGAACTTTAATTAAAGCAGAGAAAGGGGGAAGCCGGGCCGTGGGGAAGGGTGGCGGCTCCTTGATTCTGATGCCGAACATCACGCGGCATTTCCGTTCCCACTGAGTTTACAGCGGGAATTACATAAACTGGCAGGAAGCGGACACTGCGAAAACCGCACCAAGAAAAAACCTACTGTGGGAGAACGCTTCATGTTGATGTGCGAGAAAATATTCCAGCAGTGTGTTTTTTTTTTTTCTTCTTTTCTTTTAAATAGCTTCAATAGAATCTTTTGTGTAAGAGTGTTGGTAATGCTAACCCAGTCACAACAAACTCATTTTAAAAAAGCGTAAAAATACACTTCAATGGCAGCCAAGTGAACTGTTGCAACACAAGACAGGTAGATTCGGAATTACGCTTTAGGTTTAGGGATAGGGTTATACTTGTGCTTGATATACTCACTAGGAACGTATTTTGCCAGCATTTGCACATCAATTTTTTGGGTCAATCAACCAAGAATGAATCATTGCATAATCATAGCCGTGAAGAATCAACACCATCATAATTGGTGTGTTGCTGGTGACACTATGGTGTCCTTACAGCACAAGCAGCCACAAGAACTAGAAACTTGTTCTCCTGCCTTCTTTGCACTCGGCACACAGCTAAAAAAAATCCCATCTCCTTTTTTCCGGACTTACGTCGGTTTGGAGGCCTCTGCTTGATCGGTCTGCAGTTTCTCACCCCCTTCCACTTCCATGGTACAGTAGACAATGCGGTTGGGAGCCAGAGATTTCAGGCCCTGAACCTCCATTATTACAACCTGGAAATTAAAGACAAACAAAAATAAAACCCACAAAATGGATTCCAGTCTCTAGCATGCACACCGCAAATCACTGCTCCTTTTCAAGCACACAACAGGTGTCTTACCGCTGCCATGGTAATAATACTGGTCACCATAATACATTATAATCAAAGGCAGGGGGAAATATTGAATGTTTGATGGTATAATTAATACTCAGAGGAGGAGAACAGTTCTTCGGGCTATGCCACATTTACAGGGAGTCGTTCATCATGAACGCATATTTTACTGGAGCTTATGTTTCAAAAGTCTCCACAGTACTGGTTTATAGAAGAGAAAGTTTGGAAATGCAAACCCACTGAAGGGGGCCAGTTACCCTTCATTGGTAGATGTTTTCTGGTAAAGCCAATTCCTTTCTTAACAATGGGAGGAACGAGTCTTCAAATTATAGTAAAGCAAAATATGTCGTATAACTTTAATTGAACTAAGTAAACAAGGTTTCATGCATGCCCTGAAAATTCCCATTCAGTAGATTGAGTGCTCAAAAAGTAATGCATGGATTTTACAGTCTTAAAATTTACATACTACTAGAAACTATTATTATTTTTTACTGTTGGGCATTGGCTCAGTCTAGCGCTCTCTGTACGACGGCAAAGCTTCAATACACATTTCTTTTTTTCACTTTCCAGAACTATAAAACAGGATTTCGATCGCACCTCCAAGGTGAAAGAGAGCACCACGTCAGACTTGGAGAGCTGGTTCTCGTCCTCCTGGCCCATGTCGATGATGGAGGTATTGTGACCTCTTTTCAGCTTCTGCAGTTTAAACTCCCCGCCCTTAGACACCGGCATGCTTTCTAGGTTGGCCATCAGCTGGTTGACTGAAGACTTCAGCTCCTCGATGTACATGGCCTCCATTTCTTTGGACACAAACTTGGGAAACTTGCCTGCCTTTTATTTAAATGCATATAAGAACAGTTAGGGACACCTACATTGATAAGGTCAAAGTACATAAGTTGATATATGATATGACCTTCTGCCGACTTACTCTTGCAATCTGATCCGCCATTTGTAGTCGTCCATCCAACTCTCTTCTTATTTGGGCAGCTTGTTCATCTAGGTTGTCCAGCTGGGATTGAAGAGGGGAAAAAAAGTGAGTAATGCCCAAAGTCATACTTAAACTTTACATTTCATTAGGTTGTCTAAAGCTTTCACCCATCTTACAGTCTCCTGTCAGCCACACTTCACTTTATTTAATAGACGCAAACCACAAGATGATTGAGCTTTATTTGGAGAAGAGACACATCTGCCATTGAGTGCTATTAGGAACCTGAGGGAACTCAGGCACAACAGAAACTCTGGCTGCAGGTACAAGGTGCAGCCCGGGCCACAGAACTCCTTGAACAGCCGTTATATTAAGTGTGAAAAATGAAGAGAGAACGGTGCCTTAGTGAATAACACTGTAGCATCAGACCTCCAGGACAGGAGGCTTGGATCGTGCTTCTGGGTGTGTGTGACTGAGGTTTGTATGTTCTCCCCCTGTTTCGACAGGTATCCCCCAGGTACTCCAGTTTCTTCGTGCCGTCCACAATTATTCAGTTAACTGAATGAACGATTCTAAATCGGCCATCGATCGTGCACGTGAATATGTCCCCTCGTGATGGAACAGCATCCCGTCCTGGATGTTAGATGCCACATTCCTTGTTTGTGGGGTCACCGTGAACCTGAACTGGGTAAGAGATTGATGGATGGAGAGATGGAGGAATAGATGTAGATAATGAATAATGACAGCTGTAAATGTAGCTGCTGCTATTCCCAACAAAAATGATTCTGCTCATAGGGTGCAGTGAAAAGGTTATTGACCTTTATGCAGTGATAGCTGCTTCTTAATTGGTAAGCTTAATTAGGGGCTAATAGTGTAATCAATCAACTCGCATGCCTCCAACCGAAGGGAGAGTTTATGCGTTACTTGAGCCGGAGGTTTAGGAAGGGCAGTAATCACTGGTAGCCAGTTTGTGTTTTCATACGTTACGAAGATCGGTGGAAAACACAGAGCAACAGCTGGCGAGAGTCAACTTGTTATACCCTTTGGGTGCGACAGTGCAGCGACAGCGGCCAGCAAACATCACGCACACAAGCGTGCATTTTCCCTTCGCATCGGCGACCCAAGCGCCCGGCGCCACCAGGCGAGGAAGCAGATCGGAGTGGGCGGATCACCGCCCACGGCTTCGCGGCTCCGCCGGAGGGCCGGCCTGTCGGCATGAGGAGCATATTCCGTCGCGCTGAAGGGCTCACCGTACCCCGAGTGATGGGCTCACCCATTGCCAGCGTGAGTCATGGTCGTTAAAAGGGGGGGGGGGGGGGGCAACGGAGCCCGCTA
>JAODKF010000116.1:25036343-25056362 GCA_026779585.1 Mormyrus proboscirostris | reverse complement strand
CCCCCCCCCCCCCCCCCCCCCCCCCCCCCCCCCCCCCCCCCCCCCCCCCCCCCCCCCCCCCCCCCCCCCCCCACTCCAGAGACGGACAGAGCAGACAGGTGAAGCAGCCACCACAACCTCGTCTCAGCGGGAGGTGCATTCCAAAAGAACAACGACATGCAATAAAGACAAACAGGCGAAGATTAAGCGTCCGATCACCACGCAAGAGGTACATAGGGCACAGCGGGCTGGCGGGCAGGATGGAAGGGAGTCCGTCTCCTGAGGGCACCTAGCCTAGTTTTAAGAGGCAGCGAGAAGCGTCGTACTGCTGCAGGATGCAAAGTGGCGGAGTCCGGCGTCCGTGATGGATGCTGAGCGGGTGGAGGGGCGGGGGGGCCTAAGGCGCGCTGGGGTTTAGCTAAGGCTGCTACCGTTTCCATGCCCCACCCCCGCTGCTTAGAAGACACCCCTGCCAGCCCGCTCCCCCCAGGAATTTTTTTAACTAGGCCAACATGAGTCAAAGCCGGGTTACGCCTCATGGCTTCTCTCGTTTCTGCCTCCAGCCGCACAGTCAGCCAGGGGACTTCATTAATCCCCATTAACGCAGGGCAACTGTGTCCCTCCCTGCCCTTAGTGGACGAAGCCCCTACCTCGTCACGCGATGACCCCCCCGAACTATCCCTTCTGCCCACTTGCAGCTCGGCGTGCCTGTAGAGTAGCCCCCCCCCGCCCCCCCGCGCAATTTACAGATCAGCGGGGTGAGGAGTCAGGTCCTAGGAAGTGGCTTTAAAAGCATGAGGAGCATCCAGGGTGGGTCAGATGGGATGGGCTTCCTGCTTTGCGGTCGGACCTCTGTGCATGTGACTATGTGAGAGGAGGGGAGCTCTGTGACCACATTTGCTCCAGGAATGGCTCCCCAGCCCGCACGACCCTCCCCCAGGATCATTTGGTCAGGACACTGGAGCAGCTGGTCTGGCCCACACGCCAATTCTCGGGCTTGAACTGTTACTGCAAAAAAAAAAAATCTCAGGAGGCAAAAGTCTCCTTAATTATAATAGCTGAACTACTGCTTGACATGTAACAGGCTGGCAGGCTGCCCTGACCTGGAATGGGTGACACGTTCACTCTGACCCTGGACCGCATCACATTTACAATTAGCTATTTACTAGATATCTGGGTCTGAATGCAGCCTTGTAGTGATTTGGGGTTAAGGGCCTTGCTCAATTCCAAAATTGAAATTCCTTAAATTAAATTAAATTAAATTAAATTAAATTAAATTATAATAAAAATAATAGCAACAAAAACAACAATAATAATAATAATAATAATAATATTAATAATAATAATACTAATGCATACATACACACATACCATTCATCCATTTTCGCTAGTCCTATTCAGGGTTGCAGGAAGTCCGGAGCCGATTCCAGAGGTTACAGGCACAAGGCAAGAACTAACCCAGGACGGAGCACCAACCCATCGCAGGGCACTATATATACATACATACATAAATACATAAACCTAAAATAAAATAGAATTGCCACAATTACTTGATTTCTTAAACTCAATTATTCAATTATTAAAAGGCATGGATTAAGATTTATTCTCAAGCCACCTGCAGGAGAATGATAGTGTCGCATCACATGACCTAGCCACCAGACCAACACAGTAGAGAAAGTTTGCGGGAAGTTTGACCAGGGAGTGAAGAAAAAGTGGCCAAATAGTGCTCAGCATGTGCGTGGGAACTCCTTCAGAACAGTGAGGGCACCTCATGAAACTGATGTAGAGGAGAAAGGAGGGTCAACCGGTCCTTGGAGCAATTGGGGTTAAGGGCCTTGATCAATGGTGGGATCACACGCACACTCAGTGACAGAAAAAGTTAAGCACCCAGATGGAGTGGTGTAAGTAAAATGAATCAGCATGTGGTGACAGGTCATGTGACTGTATCACAATAATTATTATATGAGATCAAACGGACGACAGAGTTGGCAGTATGGGCACACTGCTGGTCCCATGTCAGTAGGCTGTGGCACCCCCCCGGGCCTGGATGCATATGGCGATATGGTGCAGAAGGGCGTCATACAGCAGCTGTATCTCCTGCAGCAAGTCGGCCCACAGCTCTTGTAACTGGCCCTCGAGATCCTGCAGATTGGCACTGGGTCTGAGGTGATGTCTGAGCTGATCCCACACATGTTTGATTGTGGGAGGATCAGGGGAATTGGCCATAGGAGGACCTCTACATGACACAGGCAGTCCATGGACACATGTGCCATGTGTGGATGGGCATTGTCTTGTTAAAAGACTGTACCAAGGTGCTGTCTCAGGAGGGGTAAGACATGCAGACACTGTCTCTCCACCATTGGCAGGATTGGTCCTCTCCCCTCGGCGCCGCCATGCAAGCACACAACAGCCATCCATGGTCACGCAGAACGAAGATTCATCACTGAACATGGTATGATGTCACTCATGATCAGTCCACGACTCCGGGTAGAGGCGCCACTCGAGAAGCAGCCGTCGCTGCACTGATGTTGGCAGCAGTCTACACATGGGACGGTGAACCCATAGTGCAGCTGACTGTCGAGACACGGTGCGGGATGACATGGGGTACTGTAGAGAGTCCAATACCGGCATCCGGATGGTAGGCGCAGATGTCATGGGGTTCTGTAATGCTTGGCGCACAATGCGATTGATCCTCCCTTGGTGTTTTCTGTCTGGGGTGACCGGAACCTTCACGACGTGCCCATTGGTTCCATCTGTGACATCTGGATGCCCCATATGCCAGGCAATTTCACGATACCACCACCCGGCCTCATGCAAACCCACGATGTGACCTATCAAACTCCGTCAAGTGTTGGTAATACTGTCTAATGCGTCTATGAGGCATCCTCTATGTCTGGTGACTAGACGTGCCAGCTCCTTGCAAATCGAATCATTTACCATCCAAATCGGACCATTACTTCTGGGTGCTTAACTTTTTTTGTCACTGTGTGTGTGTGTGTGTGAGCGGGTATACCTATCCTTATGGGGACACAATAAATATCAGTTTTTTTATAAAAATCTGCGACTGCTATAAAACAATTAAAAATGAAAACTTGTATTTTGCTTCGTTACTTATGGTTATGGTTAGGGATGGGTGGGGGTTGAGGTTGACATAGTTAGCTTTAGGATTTTTCCCATAGAAGTGAAAAGATAGGTATACCCGACGTGTGTGTGTGTGTGCGCGCGCGCGTGTGTGTGTGTGTGTGAATGTGTGTGTGCGCGCGTGTGTGTGTGCGTGTGTGTGAATGTGTGTGTGTGTGTATATATGTATATGCATGTATGTATTTTTTCTCTTTCAAGTAGCCTAAATGGCTAAATGTTTAATTCTAAGCTAAAGCAATGTATCAGTTGTTTCATGATCACTTTCATTAAAATAGTGCGGTTAAAACAAAATGCAAATACAGGGTTTCCTTCCATGTTTGCAAATATGCAACTATATTCCATACAGACATTTTCATTGTTGTAAACAGAGTTTCTAGAGACAAAAATAAATGATGCCTGTATTTGTTCTACATGGGTCTGATAAAGCAGCCTCACCACTGACAACCATTGAAATTGTGCTTAATAATTGGAAACACGCACATTTTAAGTTATCACTCTTCAACAAAATAAAACAAATATTGCGAATATATACGTTATTTATTGTTAACCTGTGTGCCGCTTGTCAATGTTTTAAAACAAAATTAATCAAGTGACAATGGCTCGACGCCTTCCCCGTGAGATGCTAGCTCAGATGATGCTCCAGATCCTCTGGTTTCCTCCCACAGTCCAAAAACATGCAAGCAAAGTGAGGAGGCCCCATCCAGGGCTGCTTCCTGCCTCACACCAACTGTTATATATGTTACATAAACGACTACTCAATTAATCAGCAAATTAATCGGTAGATTACTCAATTATTAATATAGCCTATAGTGAAAACCCTAAAATAAAGTTGCATAATAACATTTAGTATCTATAAATGTTAATGTTACACAAACAAGATTCTTCCCCTGTTGTTGGCGGGAGAATTTTAAGCACAGCATTTATAATGGGAAGGTTTCAGCTGAATGGGAAGTAATGCCACAACTCTATCCATTCATCCATCTTCCAGCCCTGGATCACACGGAGTCTGGAGTCTATCCCATGCAATCCAATTAGCCTAATGCAGATTTGTTTCGAATTTGAAACATATAACTCTTTCTTTAACAACACACATGCTATCAAGAAGTGAATGGATAAGTACCTCCATCCATCCATCCATCCATCCATACAGGGTTGCTGTGGTTGATTAAATACTAACTTCTCAGCATTTCAGAGATGGAAATCGGTTATGGCCAATAGGATCAGCCCATTCGGTCCTCTCCCCCTCATCATCCCTCACCGTGATCAGTGAACCATCAAATGATATTTCGGGACAACTGCATGAGTGGAATAGCAGGAAAAAGCATGTTAATCGGAGCATCACACACTCTGGACGCACCCATGCTGCCCATCTGCAGACTCTGCCCCTTTAATCCCCCTTTGCATGCTGCAGTGCAGGCGGCTTAATAGCTCAGGTAATATAACATCTCCAAACACTCCACCAGACTGCATGTGCAGCGGTGCTGTCAGGAAATTTTCAATTAACAGAAATACGTGCTGTAACCTTTCACTGGGGAATAGCTCACACTACCAGCAACCAGAAGCAGGTGCTTGCTCTGACGTGTGCCTCCTTTCCATGCTGCCTTTTTTGCAGAATGATACTAGGGACTGAAATAACACTGAACGTCCCTTTTACTCAATAAATATAAGACCACTGTGTGCAAATATACCCCGTGGTCAGATGCACGGCTTTAGATGGACGTGAGGAACACGGTTAAAACTGGCGTGCTGCCTTCCTGAGGAGCTGCATCTGATCTTCGAACGGAATCACAGTCAACACAAAGGTCAGAAGCGGTGGGGGGGGGGGGGGGGGAGCACAGGTGGGTGACGAGGCAAAGTTACGACACCCCTGAGAATCTGGAGCAGCTTCAGCGGAGCAAACAAATGACCTTCTCTCAAGGATACTGCGAGGATAAAAAAAAACGTCAAAAGAATCCAGGAGCCAGTACATCATCCGGCAGGAGATTTGCAGAGTAAAGGGCACAAATAGCTAAATATTTATACATTCTCAACAAAACAGGGAAATCGATTTGTGTTGACATGGCATGTTTCATGCAGAATTTTGATATTCTGTGAAGGGGTCTCTCACACGTGGGGATATTCCTACTGACAGCAGGTGCCCTAAACACACGGACAATGACGGGAAAGCAAAGAGGGGCAGGCGAAAGAGAGGGGATGCAGGATCATGCTGGAGGGCAGGCTATGCCAGAGAGATGAGGAATGGCCGCACATCCGCCCTCCTCCGACCTTGCGGGTTTTTTTTCTTCCGGCAGGTTGCTGCAGGGTCTGGCAGAGGACAGCCAGCCGGATTGCTGGGGGACATGACAGCACAGGGGGGCAGCGGGGTCTGAAAAGCTGGGAGCTGGATGACAATCTGCTGCTCTATTTATAACCACAGCCATGTGCTGACTGAGCTGATCACTTTAGGGAAGGAACTCCGCCAGTCTTCGCCCCGGCTATGCTTGAATACCCCTAAGCCTTACTCCCACCCACACCCAATACGCACCTCCATTCCACCCCAACCCCTCTCACTCAACAGCTGGAGTAAACCGGGTTTGGGAGTAAACTGCTCGACGGTTGCGTGTGCGAGGAGCGAGGAATGAAGGCAAGCAATCAGGACCCTGACAGCACCTCCAGGAAGACGGTGTTGTTTATGGAGTCAGTGCAGAGTCCCTCTGACGTGAGGTCAAACAGCAAGCTTGTTTCAAAACGAGCATCAAAATGGGGGTTAGATTTGCCCTCCTAGTTAATGATTCATAAAATGATTAGTTTGTACCATACATGCCACAAAACGTGGGTGCCTCTTACAATGCCTGTCTAGAAAAATCACAGTGGGTGGAATTCTATTTACATGGCTTTTTAGTCAACATAAAGACCTAAGGTTCCCAAGGAAATATTAACAGCTCAAAAGCTATTTTAGGTGTTTTAACAGTTTGTATACATATTAATAGATATAACAGGATTTTATCACTCACCCAAGATAGAACACATCCCACATAATTTGATGTTTAGCAATGAAACACTTTGTATCAGTAGTAGGGATAACTGCAACATTTAATTTCAGATGGTTATCTTGGTATTTCAGAGGCCAAATTAACTGGATAACATAACATTGCTAACATACGAAATTAATGGCAAGTGCATTGACTTGTTTCACGACCAGCAAGAGAGACTGCTAATCAACACCAGACACTGTACAGCTGGAGTGAGGTATCCAGTTTGTTAGATTCTTCAAATAAAAATACAAAATTCAAAGACACCTTGGGCGAGAAAAGCGAGTCACTGAACACTTGTGTCTCCTCTTGAAAACAGAAGACTTTTTATTACGATAGTAATATCAAGGTCTGGATTCAATTGAATTTCGGTCCAAATGAAAAGCTGAAAGTACCAGCTGGTGACCGCTGCTATATAACAATATACCGTACAAGCAAATATAACGTCAATTACAATAGGTTCCTCGCACCTAAGGTGCTTAGCTTCTAAATCTAAAGTCAGTTAAAGTTTCATAATAATTTAAGTAAAATGATAGAGATGTTTTATTCTGTACATTAATTTTATGGACTGTATATGCATAGTCAGATAGCAGGAATGGATGGCTTTGATGTACCTTATTGTCATGTATACATAGTTATTTGTACAGATTTTATACACAATTTACCCATGTTTTTTCATGAAGCATTTGCATGTTTTCTTCTGCTCCATCAGCATAGATCTGTACTGCATCAGTGCTTCAGTGGCATCCTTCACAGATACAAGTCTACCCGATTTTACTAAAGCACCCTCACATCATTAGCGACCCTTTGCCAAATGCCACAGTAGCCGTGAGACACTGGAGCTTGTAGGCCTCTCCAGGTTTCTGTCAAGCCATCTGATGGGCAGAGCTGGAAATCGATTAAAATCGAGAAGATGATCTTCTATAACCTCCAACCTGGCTCATTGATGTAGGGCCTTGCTGTGTGAGACTTCAGCCCTGCTTCTGGGCATCTATTTCAAATCATCCTTGCTGTGCTCTTCACAGCACTTCAAGTTTCTTATTCGTTTTGAAGGTCACTCAAAGTTTTTCAATTCATGAGGCGCTGGCGTATGAATTGACGGTCATCTGTGCTGTCACTTCTGCTTTCTTTATGGCTGTTGGTCATTCTCAGTGTCTTCTGCTGTTCTTACGTACAGCCGTGCTGGAAAATCTTAAGACTGGAAACACCCAGCCTCTCACCACGGCTGTCTGTCAGTGGGACCAGCGTAGCAAACTTCTTCTCCTCACTCAGAACATCAAAACATCTTTCACATAGTCAATGGTTGTTGTTGTTAATGACATCCGTTTCGTCCTATAAAAATAGGATGGTTAAGTACATGTTGGACCCTAAGGTAAGGTGGCATGGTGGTGCAGTGGTTAGCACTGTTTCCTCACACCTCTGGGACCAGGGTTTGAATCTCCACCATGGCTTTGTGTGTGGAGTTTGCATGTTCTTCCTGTGTCTTGGTGGGGTTTACCCCCACAGTCCAAAAGCATGGTGAGGTTTACTGTTGCCATATTGCCCCCAGGTGTGTGGGAGTGTGTCTCTGGAATAGGCTCCTGACCCCCTGAGTAGGATAAGCAGTTACAGAAAGTAGATGGATGGATGGAAGTCCATGGATATGATTCCCAATCCATTAAGTGTTCAATCTGGTTCAGCTGATCAATAACTCAATAACACATAAATCAGGTAACCTCAGGTAATGATTTACAATAAATCAGGTATGTTAGTGTTGAAATTCAACAAATACTGCACATGGAATGGCTGCCATAGAAAAAAAATGCAGATTTAAAAATATATTTGTATGGATTTTTTCCAGAGCTGTATATAATCGCTTACTGAATTACATTAGCTTTAATGATGGATTGCCTTACAACAGTAATATCTTACCTGGCTGTTAATCATTGAGAGTCTAACAGGATAATACTGCCTGCTATGCTACAAAGTATACAAAACTTTACTTGACGGGGCACAAATACTTAGTAATAACTCAGTTACTACTGAGTATAAATCATGAACAAATATAGTCTGCGTGACATACCTGTAAAAGATCTGGCAATTCATGAATGATGAACAAACATGAGATCAGCATTTCACTTGTGTTATTCATTACTTGTTCCTTCAATAGTTCCATTAGTAGTTCAGAAATGTTTACTGAATTAACACATATATTAACAAATACAGTAAATGCTTGGGATAAAACGTCACGATTAATTAATGACAAATTAACATGAGATGAGTATGTAACTAAGACTTTTGTGGTTAATTAATGCCTAAGTTATAGTATAACAATATATTTGTGTCCGATTAAGTTAAGTGTTACCAACTTAATATTTGGGGTCTGTGTACATGTGTTTTTTTTTAATTATTATTTATTCTTATTATCTGGGTGGCTATGAGTTAAATAGCTTTCTCCTTGTTTTGTTAGGGTACAACAGCTAATAAGCTTTTGTATGGTCATTCCGGCTGCCCAGCGTGTCCCACGCTCGGTGATATCGATGGTCTTTCGTTTCTGGAAAAGCGATTGTGCTAAATCGAATAACTTCCTCTGCAGATCGACCGATATGTCGGAAACGCAATTATGTCGCTGGCTGCTGTAACATCTGTCTGTAATGTATTCAGGGGAAGGGGAAAAAAAGACGGGGCGACAATAAGACAAGGTCGATCGAGTGCACAGCTGCCGTGACAGCAGACAAAGGAACAGTGCCTCGAATGGCAGATGGTCACCTGACACCCTGTGTCAAGGAAAGTGAAAGATGATTGTGAAAGGTCTGTTTTTCATCAACACAGGCCCATTCACGCCTTTATGCAAACACAGAGATATACCTGCACAGTTATAACTAATGGGCCTACATACTGAATGTATAATATTATTTTGGATATCTTATCTCATAGGATTGATAATGTCTTCCTCACAAACACAACCAAATCCCCCTATATAGCTGTGGAACACATCAGCATAGAATGACCAGTTCCCCCAAATCCGGAATGTTTGACACATTTACATTTAATTTGTTTGGCAGAGACTCTTTTCTGCTGCACCAAAATGCTGCAAATAACATTTAAGAAGATGCAGGAGCATATATCAGCAGGATGCACTTAAGCTCAAATACAGACCATAAAAATTGATTTTACAGGATTATAAATATGCAAATCACACTGAAATGTACACCAGAAAATGCAAAAAGATTTTCACCAAGCATATGACGTACCATAGAAGATTTAGTGCCAGAGACAGGCATCCTGGCAGCGACACTGTTTAAATAAATGAATCGCAACCTAACAACAGACATTATAATGCACATTTTCAGGTCTAATGGACGCTGTCGGCTCATTTTACTGCTGAAGGGCTAAGAGGAGAACAGCACCTGGGAGGTGCTGCTTTTTGAGCTGGCTGGGCCGATGACCTTTAACCAGCACTGCAACACCAAGCTGTGTGAGGCTGGGCTAAATCTGTAAGGCTGTTCTGAGCTGAAGCTGACGGAGTGAGCTGAGCAGAGACTGTGACGCACGGAAGGTGACAGAGGAAGAGCCGGCTGTTTAGCACCTTAGACAGGGGCGCCGTGAAACATCGCCATGCGCCATTCACTCTCTAGGCATCTGTTTGAGTTTGCCTGCAACGAGCGCTTGATGCTTTGGGGCGCTCGGTGAGAGGGTCGCCTTCCCTGGGGCTGCAACGGGAGCAAACGACAGCATCGCACCCCTCCGGCTGAGCATCTACTGCTCCGACACCTTCACTGGCTGGCTGACGACCTTCACGTTACATAAACTCCAGGTGCTGAGGAGCTGTAACGCAGAAAACAGCTCTGTGACACACACCCACGTCACGGCGCGTGTCTGAGGGACTCTTTAACCCTCTGGGCCGCCATCCTGCCTGCTTCTTGCATCAACCATGTCAGGTCTGATGTGCGTCCTACTGAAAAGGATGCTAAAACGAAATCTGCGGAAAGGTCAGTATGCTCACTGGGGACACCATGGAATTCAGCATGGAAGCAGCTTTGCTCAGGTTAACTAAAATGGTTCACCACTGCCCTACCTGCTAGTTAACCGATTACAGCTGTTGAGTCACTCAGCACACCTGTGCCAGGTACATCCTAACTTCAGGGGTAAATACCTGGTGGTATGAACTTCAAACTATTTATATTCATTTTAGTTGTTTGGCACAGAGTCGTCTTGTAAGATTAAAAATGTATAGCAAAGGATTTAGGGTCCTTAGGAGCACTGGGAAAGAAATCGCAGAACACTGACCTCAGGGACATGAAAACAGTAGACAGACATAAACACCCTCACAGACTACCGGACATGACCTCCATCACAGACTTCCAGACATGACCGCCCTAACAGACCACCAAATGTGACCACCCTCACAGACTGCCAGACATGACTGCTCTAACAGAATACCGGACATGACCACCCTCACAGACTACCAGACAAGACCGCCCTCATAGACTACTGGCCATGACCGACCTCACAGATGACCGGACGTGACCATCAGAACAGACTATAGGACCTGATACGCTGATTCACACTGAGAGAATACAGGATTCAAATCCCGCCTCCACGCTGTGTATGTGGAGTTTAAATGTTCTCCCCGTGTCACACAGGTCTCCTTCAGATACTCCAGCTTCCTCCTGCATTTCATAGGCTAGCTATCATCTATAAATTACCCCCAGTGTGCGACTGTGTGTGTTTGTTCGCCCTGTGATGGATCTTTTCCGGGGGGCAAGATGATCTATCAAGATCAATCAAACGCAGAATATGTGCCAGAAGTGTGAATTATCAAAAGGGGTATTTACTGTGTTTCACACCATTCATCCGGTTGGAAGCTCATGTATTTCTTGCATGATACACAGTAGAAATAAAAATGAAAATGCATTTATTAAATGATTCTTTACTTGTAAAGAAAGAACGTCCCGTTTTTCTTCCTTTGGCACATTTACACACAGTGAGAGTGAAGCTTGGGATCAGAGCGTAGGGTCAGACTATTTATCTGGGGCCCCTGGAGCATTTCAGGAGGTTAAGAGCCTTACTCAAGGGCCCAATAGAGACACAACCATCGTGCCAAGGCTTGGATTCAAACCAACAACCTTCTAATCACAGGAGCACAGGCGTAACCTTCAGAGCCACATTGCACCCATAAACTGCTGAGCTGGTGCTTATATCACAGCATGCTTAAATACCCAGTTCTGATTGGTGCATAAACAGCCCAAAGGGGTTAGTGATTCTCACATGACTGCACAATGAACACTACAAGTCCACAACCTGATGGCCATTTATATTTATCAATGTGTCCATTTTCTCCATTCATTCAATAAATTCATACTTACAACTGTTGCTTACAACAATGACAAACAAGCAGTTACAACACAGCCAGCTGCGGCAGTGTGACAAGTGAAATGGAAAACGCCGATGCTTTTCCAAGTCGGACATTCCGTATGTTTGGTGAATGTGAAGACTTATCCGCCCAGAAATGACGGAGGCCAGGCAGGAGGGAGCCCAGACACCTCGACACGCGGAGCCCGCCTCTCCGAAATGCCCCCCACGTCACTGGGGCTTGATCGCCACGAATAGCGAACCTTCGTCTGTGATGAGTTCCCCAAGCTATTCGGCCCCAGCTGCAGGCTTCCTGAAAGGCTACAGTACCTGGGCCATAAATTAGCTTGTTTACTGCTGCCTTTGTAGCTCCTGCAGGAACTGACGCGTCGGCTCATGCATAGACACATTTCATGCTCTTATCATCTATTTTAAATGAGCAAACATTTTCTCCTTGAAGAATCAATGTCTCTTTTGGCAGGTGGCCCTATTTTAAACGGGATAAACCATTCTGGGGGCGGGGTTATATGGGAATAATGTACCTCCACCCCTCTGAGGTTTACGTTCATAAAACCCATCCTTCACCATACTTTGCCCCTCATATGTGAGTGCCTCTCCGCTCGCATGCAGAAGCACATCCCAGGGCCAAATCTGTTCTATTCAGCTGCTGCAACAAGAATGTGTCCCTCTGTCGTCTCTGGAATGACCAAGTTCAGTACAAAGACCGTTCAATCAAGGTCAACAAAAATAAATAGCACTACTAAATGCTGCCAGCCAGATAACCAAGGCCACCACCATATGGAAGCATAAAATAGCAATCACCAGAATGTCCTCAGCCCTCCGAGGTCAGCAGAACATCAGCTGTGCTAACTGGAACCTGTTTGGGGAAACAGCAGCTAAAATCTAACAGCTAAGGGGCCAATGCACAGCTTCAAAGCTGCAAAACACCCTCAGAAATTCCTGACGGCATGGTTTTCAGGCAATAACCCTTCCTAGAATCACAAAGTAGTATTTTTCTTTCTATCCTAAATATAACAATTTTTGGGTAAAATGTTCGATGGCACCTAGCAGGTGATATGTTTACAAATTAAGTGTATGTAATCAACAAGTTAATGAAACATTAAATGATGAAATAAGCTAAACTGTCAGCTCACGAAAAATCTAAATATATAGGAATAACAGGAAATTTCCAGACAGCGTGCCAATCACGCGGCACAATGCACATAACGCAAAAAGCTTAAAATGAAATGAATCCAGACATATGCAAATATTGCACTGTTAACAACAGCTACAATACATCCATATCTCTTCGGGATGTGTCCTCCAGCCTACTGCTTCCGGCAAGATGTCACCATCTATCTAAGGCTAATGGTGTTGCTGGATACCTCTCCATCACACAACGGCTGAAATTACTTACAAAACGCACACAGTAAAAACTCATCCTCTCCCAAAGGTCACAAAGGAAAATCTTTAAGTCTTTACACTCATTATCAGAATAGCATAATGCTTTATGACACGCAAACACACTCAAATGTCAAAACATAATTATATGAATATGTATGAGGTTTTCAGCTACTTAGCAATATTAAAACTTATTTTCGTATTTTTGACACCAAATATAGTTTCTTCTTTCAGATTGTGCTCTTAGTGTGCATCTTGTGTAAAATAACAATAATAAGAACCAGAAGGGGATCAGTATGTAGCCCTTTCCCAGAGCCACACTGGGCTTTTTACATTGTCTACACTGCACCTTATTTATCTGTAGTCACATATTATACTGGATTCATGTGTCTCCAACAGCAGCAGGGACACAGTACCTCAAGCGAATTGTGGGCCCAGCCTATGATTTCCACTGCCTTCCTTTTTTCCTCTCTCTCTCTCTCTCTCTCTCTCTCTCTCTCTCTCTCCGCATTTATATGTAATCTTTGCAATATCTCTTTATTTCCTAACTGTCACAGAATTTCTAATATTTTCGGGACGGTGGCTCATAGCAGTCTTCTTCTGAGACTTTACAGCTGTATTATTACAAATATGTTTCTATATTATAATCACCATTTATTAGGGGTGTATTGATACCTTTTGCCCATATGGTTCGGTTTGTATCATGGCTAAATAAAGTTTTTTTTTTTTAAATTATAATTAAAATTTATATATATATTTTTTTTTTTATTAATTATAAGGGTACAGAAACCTTACTACTAGCATGGCTCAAAAACGACTATATATACTGAACCGTGGGTAAACGGAATTGTTACACCCCTAATAATAATTATTATTATTATTATTGTTTATATTATTATTATTAGCATAAACCAGTGTAACTTAATCCCTGACTCTTCATTTCTCAAACAGCCCTATCAAGTTGAGTTGCTGAATAAAAAGTTGCGAGTTTTAATAACCTTGTGGTATTGCTATACCACAGTGAAATGTAATCTCACATAAATATTATTACACACAACTGCTTATAAGCATTCTCTAATCAATTATTTCTTATCTGTGGTACTTTGATAGATGTAAAAGGCAAATAAAGCAAAAGCTCCATAATATCCAAGTGCCTGACTGAAACAAAAACCAGCTCAGTGTCCCCAGGACTAAGGCTGCGGGTCACGGGGACTTGGAATTCATTCAATATTGTTTTTTTCAATACATGTTTTGCTTGCTTCAAGTTACTTCCTGTAAATTCCTCACCGTCTGGAGATCGACTGACTGATAATACTCTGCATAGTCTGTTTCCCAACCTTAATGCTGACAGCTGTTACCTGACAGGCGTTGTAGAGAAGTTGGTGCTCAAATTTCTTGATGCCCAGGATCTGCTGGAACATCTCGTACAGCTGATCCTTGCTGAGGATGAGCTCGGAGGCGGCGCTGGCCGTCATGCGCTGCTGCTGCTTGCGCGGGTCCTCATCGCCGCGGTAGATGGTGTCGAACTTGGCCATCCAGGAGCTGAGCACCGTCTCCTTGCTGAGGCCGTCGATCTCCGGCAGGCTGCGCACACGCTTCTCGATGTGCTTCTTGAAGACCTCGCGGCAGTCGTTGGCCGAGAAGCCGCCGCTCTGCACCATGCGTGTCACGCGGTCACTCTTCAGGAACACCTGTGATCACAGAAACCGGGGATTTGCTATCAGACTGGCCATCGGCTATGTCGCTGAGACGAAAAATATAATGAAAACAAATGATTCAAATAAAGGATTAGCCCGTTTGTGACATGCGTGCATGGAAACCACAGTTATTACCTCTTGACGGTCTCTACTCTTACCAGACAGTTGTTCTGCATGGTATTTGTGGCCTGCAGTGACTTTAAGCATGAAGTTTAATGCATTTCAAGCTTAAATGCAAATTGCTTAATCACTGAAGTGCACTAAAACACTCCAATAAATCCATCTTGGTGCTGTCTGCTTCTGGACTCAAAGAAACAAATGAGTTCACATGGTCCAGAATAAAAATAAAAAATATACGATGCGGTACCTGCACCCTAGCGAGAGAGTTACTTACTACTTTATCTCTTGGTATAAACACATTTAATTATACTTCAGACAGTGCTCAGCCATTATTTTTTTGCCAAGGGAATTTATAAATCATATATTGGTCAGTCATATTTTTTCTTGTTCTAGGAGAAGAAGGAATACTTCATCTTAAAACAAAATTTCTTCTCTTTAAATTGACAAAAAAATTATAATAAATAATTGCCCTCACACCAAATAGGTTTTATTATTTCAGACTTTTAAGAAGATCAAAGTTACGGGATATTCGCACAAACACTATTAGGAAGGATGTCCTCCACTCTGTTTAACTACTATCAATCTGTTTCATTTGCTTTACCATGTTCTTCAGTCCACTTTAACATAGCTTATATTTCCATCCAGTGACTCACCATTCTATCTATGACTCAGTCCATAAATGCAGGTCTCATTTAGTGCTTTCAACAAAACTAATAAGTGAAGAAAACCTAATTTTGAACAAAAGCCATTTTCAACAAAGAATCCACAATGAGTCAACTTGATATTGACATATTGTGGAATATGGCGAAAAAAAAACATTCCCACTGGCTTAAAGTCTTCAATGGGAGTTGAAGGGCGAGAGAAAAAGGCTGCTTAGATCCTCTAGATACACCTTGATTGTTCATTTTCTACTTCAGTAACTCCATGAACACATCAAAGAGCTAAAACTGGAGTGTGAGCTTCTGATGCTAGATTCAGTGGACATCACACATGCTACGCACTGCAATGTGCAGCGGACCTCATGTTGTTTCAGTCTAATTAAAGGCAATACCCCCTACAGGTTTTGTTGTAGCAACTTGGCATGGAGAAGTAACTGTATTTCTGAGTAGACTGCAAACTTTGGACCACAACATTGGCCTTGTCGCATGGACATCTGATGTCTTCATACTCAGATTTCTGACTCACCCAGGACCTATATTTCTCGAAAAATTGAGTTTATCACACTTTATGATCAGCCATTCTCTGTTATAAATGTGATAAATATATAAGATGATAAACAATTATAAAATATAGTATTCTGGGACTGTTGTATGCCAGAGTTGATGTTTTCTTACCAAAAATAAATACTTTTTCATATTTTGTAATGTAATTGATTAATTTTTTACTCGTATCAGTTTGCGAAATAATGGGATATTGGTATCGGTCAGGGATTTCCTTATTGGCGCATCGCTAGTTTTCAGCTCAAAAAACAAGCTGAATAAGCAGAAAGGAGAGGACTAGGATGGCAAGAGGGTGGAAGATTTCTGGTAAATTACCAAAAAGTTTCCATGGAAATTTTAGCATGGAGATTTTGAGTATTTACAATGCATTACCAACTGGCCGTCATTTTGGACAATACTACATGTTACTTGTTATTGTTTTAAATGTAAAATTAAACTGTAAAAGTAGCTAAACAACATTCAGAAAATTAATAAGCTGCCCCTCAAGTAATCCATCAAACAAGCTGATGGTTGCGTTAAAATAATTTAGCTAGCTAGCCATGTTTCTAGCCTGTTGACATCACTGATGTTTTAGAATACAATTGATGTGTGGAATTTGGTAAAGAAAATAGTTCCTACATTAAACTGCTCACGATAAAGTCTGTGAGTTATACTCAATAACTGAGTTATGATTTCTCGCAAGAGACTTTGATGTTGAATTTTTCAAATGTATTTTTTGGTGCGTTAGCCACCACAGAAAGAATGGCATTAAATTTGAGAGAATACCAACATTTCTACTGCAGATATCTCCAAAACTAGGCATCTCCCACCAGAACAACATAGATGAATAGACAGCACTAAAGCCTCTTTAAAACATATAAGTTTTGTGGTGAACTGCCCCTTTTAGTAAGGTTCCTACATTTTGTGTGGTTTATTTTTATATGATCTATTAAGATATTTTTGGTATTAAGTTTTGTAATCAACACACATACTAGTGTATCTTCATAGATGCACTTACCAAATATTGTTGTATTTCTACACTTCAAACAAAGGAAGTAGAATCTGTTGCTAATGGGGTTTAAGACTTTCCTCTCATCCATTCTTAGTCTTTATTCACTATTTATTTACACTATCATTACTCACAGCTCATCTATGTCAGTCAGTGCCACTTTTGTATGATTCTATGTTAAGCACTTTGAAGCAGCCATTTTGAGAGAGATGCTATATGTAAGTAAACTGAATTGAACTGAATAAAGACTGGGTCCCATATTTTATGTGCACTTCATTGATAAAGTAAAGTTTACCTCGTAGAAGCTCTGCACTGCATTGATGAAAGCTTCATCCGCGACAATCTGCGTCTCTCCGTTCAAGAAGGCCTGGAAACGATCTTTCACCGTCTGAAGCTGCTGCTTGGTTATCTGCGGAAGAGACAGGAGTCCCACACTCTGAACAAAGACTGCTCTCATTCGTACAGTGGTGGGCAGAGATGCCAACATCCATAATTTCTAACAGTCTTCAGTATATTGAGACCAGTAGATAAGGCATGAGTTCTGGTGTAGTATCCAGCCTAAAAACTGCAGGAAAAAGCATCAGTTAAGCAACTACATATGATCCCAGTGAAACAAAAAAGCAAAAGACAAATAAATCGAATGTGACTCAGGTGGGACATGATCCATGCATTGAGATCATAAAGGGGATAGAGAAGCGCAACCCTGATGATGACTTTGATTTGAGAGATTCAAGATTGCACAAGGAAAATACCCAACAATCTACTCTAATCAGAAGTATTTAGTACTATTTTAAAGGTTATTATTGGTTATTAGAGTAGGCGAAGCATTGAGACCAGCACAAATTAAAATTCTGCCGTTGTTTAAATATCCATAAATTCGGATTAGCGTGATGGGCTGGGAGGCTGTTCATTTACAGAACCCCCTTGTGTGCTCATCTTGTAGGGAGATAAAGGTCTATCCAATGTCAGGTAGGGCTACACATGCTATTTTTAGGTTCGCGTAAGTGCAGCACGCCTGACAATGGCTAGTAAAATTCTGCACAAAAGTCTTCTGCTTTCTAAAGGACTGATAAATTCCTTTCTTACTCGCATTTAAATGCAGTGTTATTTTTTCATCTGCCAAGAATGCATCAGTTTCTAAGACTAGACCAAATGCGAGGGTGGGAGATAGAGTCACCAGTAAACCTGATTATAGCAGTAATTGTTTAATGCGATGCCGCATTATCCTGAATAAAGGCAGATTTTACACCTGTCCCACCTCAGCAGAACATGACTGATGGATGAGTTCAAGTCCCTGTTTCCATGGTGACATGAAACGTGTCACCCTGGTGTTTTCGTATTAACCTTAATATTCCTCTGTCATTCCTCTCACAGGGGAAGTGGCAGCTGTGGTACAGGAAACAATTAGAGCAGGTTACCGAGAACAGGTACCGTGACATTTTAAGTTTGAAGGTTTGTAAATTGTTTACAAATGTAGTTTAAATCAATAAAATAGACATACAGCACTTGTGTTTGTATTCTGTTATTAAAGATATCTTGACTGCAAATGTGTGTTGTGTTGTCTGCTACTAATAATGTATTGGTATGATGTTTGTCATTGAAGTCGCAGCACTAGCAGAGGACAGCAAATGTAGTTAGAAAACAATGCCTACAGTTTAGAGGCTGTTCTGAAGATATGTAGACAATACTTGTGTTTTCTATGTACTGTACTTCTTCAGAAGAGTAACGATTTTTCACATTTATAGTCTGCGTTATTAATTTGAACGCATTGTATATTAATAGAATATACTTTGCATATTTTGCAAGTCCTTAATGCCTTATTTTAATACTGCTGCCCCAATACACCCAAATTTTAAGATGCTTTGTTTAAACTGAATGGTTTGTAATAAACAGCCAGTTTTGTCAAATCAGCTGTGAATATTTTATATGCAAGTTTCTGGCCAGGACCAGAAACACAATTCAATGATCAATATTTCCAAAAATAAACTACTGAGTACATCAGTAAAGATATAAGATGTTTATGAAAAAGCTCTTTGGGATGCATATAGATCCAAAGGGAAAGGAGATATCAGAAATTGTAGGACGCCAAAGGGTATGTGAAGCAAACAGACACAGAAAAATAGCCCTATTTTCAACTCAAGTGCACAGACTAGGAACTTCTGATAAGCTATTGATTACAAATGGTTGGAGGAGCCTGTCTCCCACAGACATCCACACCCATCCTGAATCATGCGGTGCTGCATTGATGTCAGCTACAAGTAAGAAGAATTCCTGCTTAAAAGCCTTTGTGTTACTTAATTTCCATCTGTCTGCTGGTAAGACTTTTTATATTCCTCAATGTGACTCTGACCTCATATGATCATCGCTGTAATTAAAAATATTCAATTCTGATTTTGACAGATCTGACACAGTAAGAGTGTCATCAAATAGAAGAAGGATATTAACTTTGTCAGAAACAAAAATACTTCATGTACCATTAATGATATACAATATTATATTAGTACACAATACTGGGGTGGCATGATGGCGAAGACTGAAGCCTCATACCTCCCGGGTGCGTGGAATTTGTTTCCTCCAAGTTCTCTCCCCATGTTTTTTTCCACAGTTGGAAAAGCAATCAGTTAGATTAACTGATCTCAAGAGAGAGCCCACAGTGTGACTGTGTATGCGGCACACTGTCACCATATTTCCCCAAGCATCCATTCTTTTGAGCAGGTAGCTCAACTGGCTCAGATGATATTTCATGGGAGTCTTGAGCTGATGGACTTAGATTTTAGCAGAAGTTTGGACGATGGCTAAACAGAAGCAAATTCTGAGAAAAAAAATCCAGCCTTAATCATAGGCGACATCCCAGCTCTCCCTGAAGGTTCCGGAGTCTCCGGCAAATTGACGGCAGTTCCCCGACACCCACCAGTGATGTGCAATGTCCTGGAAATCTGTTGTTCCGGCAAGTTTTACCGCCGCAATCCCACCCCACCCCGTCGGCAAATTTCACTGCCAGCAACACACCCCCCCCAGTCTGCCCACTTTACTGCTAGTACCCCAACACCTCTCCCCCCCCCCTCCACACAACTCTACATGAAAACAGACAAGCATAACTCTACACTATCAACACCATCCCACAAATT
>JAODKF010000116.1:25011268-25023605 GCA_026779585.1 Mormyrus proboscirostris | reverse complement strand
AAACCTAATTAGAGACAAGCAGACAGACAGACATTAGATAGATAGATAGATAGATAGATAGATAGATAGATAGATAGGCAAACATGAAAGGTGTGACATCTGGAACAAGGGGACTTTCATACAACAACATATCTATTTTCTGATTCAACAAGCCTTGGCATTTTGTCTGCTATTAATATGAACTAATTACAATGAAAATACAATAGACAGAATAGTGAACATGCACTTTCTGTATTAAATGTGCTGATTCCCGTTTTGATAATCAGTATGATTGTCCTGCTCGCAGTGCTCTATTTTGCATCCTCATGTATCTTAAAATAGTATTATTAAAACAGATTTATTAAAAGTATCTGTATATTGTTTTATATTGTTTATATGAACCACACCGACAAATAATAATGATAATAATAATAATAATAACAAGGGAAAAGAATGATGTGCCAGGAAATGATTACAGGATTAAATGAAATCCTTGTCAGGTCATAATTTCAGGGTGCACTCCTTCTCCACCACTACGCAAAATATATGCGCCTGTACCCATTAAAGGACAAAAAATAGTTCATGTGTGTAGGCCACAAAGCAATGACACTTCAGGGTCTCTGTCGCCATGCTCTGCAAAGGGGTTAATTACCGAATGGAATATTCCGATATGATTGATATAACCGTCTGGATCAAGTAATGTATCGATCAATGCAATCAGATCCACGTACGGCGATTTTAATCATCAGGGCTCTGCGCGGGCGGCGTCGGTAATAACGCAGCACTGCATCAACTGTCGATAGAAATAAGTACGGATTGTTCAATGACGACATTTGAAGGACCCGTAGAAGATCCTCCTGTGCCTCATTTTACATTACAATGACAACTGAAACATTTAGATTATTCGCAGCCAAAGCGATTAATCATTAACAGTCATTAAACCTCTTTTTGATAGTAAATGTACATGATGCACAAATTAAGAGCGGAATCAACTATAACGGGCGAGCGAGTTTTTGCGCAGTTATTAATGCCGCTATATTACTTAATTCAGTAGCATCTCGGGTAAAAATGTCGGCCTCTAGAATGAAAACGGGGTGCTTTTAATTCACAGAATCATACTTTATGAGCTTGATCTTTGCACTGAATTTCCTTGAATAATACGGCGCAAAAACGCACCGCGTGACAGCAAGAGCAGCGAGGCGCCCGCCGTCCAGCCCGCGGATCACGTGACTCCGCTAAGGTCTCCGGCAATGACACGGCTTGACTTTGTTCTCCTTTCCCTGTATTAATATTCGGGATGGGGTCTCTGTAAATGAATCTCCTTCCTCCGGCGATGTTCTAATCTTGCAGCGGCAAGCACCGGTTTTATGCATCTTATACTCCTTCGACTGAGGCAATTTACAGTCTCTCATATATGCATGGTGCTGCAGTCTGGAGACAGCCCAGCATATAAATATCTCTCCAGCGCCTTCTCTTTCCCACATTGTGCATGAATGATCTTATATACATGAATATATATATATATATATATATATATATTGCTTATATATGTGAGTACTATTGGGACTGAAGACCTCCGGGTTGCACATCAACATGTACAAATTGCAAACCTAAGACTATATGGGAGTATTATTTGATATTAAGTGGGGGCTGTGTTGTTGTTGTTGTATAAAATCAATGCAATCCTGAGCAATCGGGCCGTCCTAGCTCACTTCAGCAACTATTTGCGTGTTTCCCCCTTCGGACTGTCCTTACCTTCTGCTGCCGTCTGGCCATGTCGGTCGGCTGTTTTGCATTGAAAGGGTAAGCGACGCACCGCATTACAAACACATAGAGCTGCAATTTCTTCTTCCGCTCCTCTTCCTCTCTATGCAGCTTCTCCACCTCCTCTTTTTCCTGCTCGCTGACGGCCGAAGGGCTCGGGCTGGACGGACGGGCGCTGCTGCCCCGGCTGCCGGGCTGCAGCCCGCCCGAGCTCTCGCTGGTCCGGCTTGGGGAGATTCGGGATCCGGCCTGGGGTGCCATCACCTCTTTGCTTTCTTCCTCCACTATCCCATCTGATTCCTCCTCGCTGGATGATGGATCCAACATCCTGCCTTTGAGTAAAGGTTACCTATACAGGCAGTTAAATCTGGATATTTATATTTGAGCGCCGCTCCAATTCAAGTAATATAAAGCAGCCCGCTTTGACCGAAGCCGAAAAAGTCCTACGATGGTTATTATAAATGGTAAAAGACAAGGAACGAAAAACAATCGGAGGATGCAGCGAATCTGTAGGAGCGACGCCGAGGAGCTTCCGCCAGACGCGGTATCTCACGCTACAGAGCCAGGCTGTTTCTGCTTACGTGTGTGCTCCCTTTTTTCAGGCACTCGGTGAGAAAAGGGGCGGAAGGATGGAGAGGGTGGGAGGGGGGCAAGGCTGAGTGCGGTCGGCTCTGTCAATGAAACAGCGCGATCGATGGCCGTTTCCTGCCGAATGGATGCCTCTGCGGACACGGAACTGACCGAGGTGCTGAATCCCCAGGACCCGGTTCCAGCGAGCAGCTGCCTGGCTAGTGTCTGAAGGAGACTGGCAATATTCACATAACGCCACCTGCAGTGAACTGTGAATTGCATTAATGGATCTTTGTTTTTCTATGATATCCTATTAAATGTATATCGTATTTAAAACAGGAGTGACTTTATGTTCCAGTAGAAAAAACATTTACGTTTAAACGTCGTTATTAAATACATATATATTTATGAAGTAGGCCTAATGGATGTCCCTGCATGCCACATACATATACACACATATAGGCGTGTGTGTGCGTCCGTGCGTGTGTGAGTGTATAAATAAATATTTTTTGAAGGTCAATGAAGTAATTGTTTTTTCCTTGGGTGCTCAATTCTGTCTCAAATTGTAGTATAAATGGAGTTTAATTAAGAGTCCTGGAATTTTTGTTTACTTTATAGTAATTTAGTAATGGTTTCTATAAAGTTAGTTATAGTATTGTGTTTTAGATGAGTGAAATAATAAACTGCAGAACTCACTTGAGTGTTTTTACTATGGCTCATGATCATCTACCTACAGCAAGTTCCTTACAGAAATGAAATATGTCAGGTTCTCTGCATGGCTGGAACTGGGGTGTGTATTTTTAGAAACTGAGAAGGAGCATACAAAACGATTGCTATCATCTTAAAATCAATGTTACATATTTTCATACCTTTCATACTGAGTGTCCTTCATACCGAACACCAGGGAAAATATGAATCACACTCTACTGTAAATGCGCAGTCAGTTACAGGATTTAAAAGGAACAGAATTTCACGCTGCATCACCTTTGAACACATCTGTTTATCTTTGGATAATCCAGTCATACCATCAGGTGACAGTCTTGTGGCAGATGTGCATTTATGCACAAAAGATGAGATTAAAGTTTTCGGCACGCCAGGTGCTAAAACACTTTTAAACATATATTTGGTCTGGAGGGAGTCAGTGATTTTGCTTCATTTTGTCAAAAGGATTTATTTCAGTGTCCGTTGTGGGGCAGTTGTGGTTCGCTATTTCCTGTTTCCACTCTGACTCTATTACGTTACTGGGTCATCCATTTTCTATTCCATTATCATGGATTTATTTAATTTAGCAGGTTATATGCTTTGAGCAGGCTGGGCAGAAGACATTTATCACATCCCAAGTATTATTTCCCTCTCGTGGCATATTTGTGGTTTTACCGTAATTTTGGCTCCAAGGTCACGAGACTCAGAGTCACCAGGACTCTTACAATGGAAGGTTTCAGAGACATTCTAATGGGCATTCTGTACAAGTAGAGGAGAGGTGAGCTGTGGTAGAGAATTGGAGATGCAATCAATACACTTTGAAAAAAAAAAAAAAAAAACATGCAGAGAGTGTGGTAGAAGTTATTTCCCCTTCTGAATTAAGGTTTTGGAATGAAAGGACAGGGAAGTAGTAGAACAATAGGTGGGGATGAATGAAAGCAAAGGAGGACAGCTGCGCAGCTTGGTACTCCATCAGTTTGCCGGACATCATTGGTGGTGGGTTGGGGGGGTGTGTGTCTAATCCAAGCACATTTTTCAGAGTAAAAACTGCCAGACTGTCTTCCATTTATCTGAAGCAGACTGAGACTCTTCCAAAACCTCTGAAATATCTGACGACTGTTATAATGGGTGAATACCACACTTGGGAGAGAGGATTCTGCACAGAATTTTCTCCAGGGGGTGGGATCCTTCAGAGTTTAAAGAATGTTTAATTACCGACTGATTTACATCTTTGACAAAATTATAAAGTTATAAAAACTAGAAAAACAAGTTAAAATTAAATCGAGCTCAGGCTGAATAGAAGGCAGCAGAGACTGTGACCTGTCCTACTGGAGGTCTGCCAGTGCTGTGTCACTTATACATTATGTAAGTAAATTCTCTGCATGGATTTCACTGGGTTTTGGTACATGGGGTCAGCTTATTAAACAAAATATCCTCTAAAATGACGTAAGAAAAAGCTGTTGTTGCAATTGTTGGAAGCTTATTTTTGTCAAACCCACAGAACACTCCAGAATGACAGCTATAACATCAATACAAATATGCCACCAGATACGAAGGAAAATGTGAAAACTCTTCTTTTGCTCTCAAGAGCAAAATTGATTGTATGCACCCATTTTAAGAAAACAAAGTGCAACCTATATGTTGTTGTATTATTTGGAAAAACCTATCCAGTCTTTACCGGGCTCCACTGTTCCAAAATATACCTCCTTCACAGCTTGTCTGCTCAGTCTATTTTGCAAGCTATTTTTACTTTAATTACAAAATATAGTCCTTTCATTCAATGTGCTTTGAGAGACGCATGTTTCACCAGTTTTTGTGCAGCCAAATTGTAATGGGGAGATAATAGAATGATTGGGCATTTTTTGCTTTTAGACATTCTTTGGCGTTGTTATTGTCATAGAGATCTGTCAAAAAGGAGATCTATACACTTAAAGGGCTTTGTGCATGTACGCATGGGCAGCTAAATTATTTTGTTGGTTGTTCAAGGCAGCTACTGGTGAAAAAAATGTATGCACATACACAATTCATTTTACAATTCAGCAGTTTATGAGCTGCATATAGGTCAGGCTAATCAATTTGTCATTCTACTTGAAGATGTAGGAAACAAAGCCACTTCAACACTGCCAAAAGACATTAAATGATGTCACGGCTAGGACGTACACAAGAATTTATTTCTGCCTTTTCGCCTTGTTTCACGTCTTGAACCTCTAGGCTTCAGGACTTCTAAAATCAGGTTGTTTTCCATAGGGTCCTTTCTACCGAATGTACCATACTTTATCAAACTGCCTGAAACATACCCCCCTCCCCCAAGAAAAAAATAAGTCACTGAAAACCACATGGCCTACAAATATGAAATTCTGCCCTCCAAGAATTCATTAGATGGTATACCACCATACATCACAGACCAGCACTGGCCCTGCATAATGCAGTGAGCTTTTTACTCTCACTGGACAATACCCGATCACCCTCTTTCCATTTCTAAGCCTTCTCTTCATTTTTGTGCACACCTCTATAAATTTTGCATATTTATCCCATGAGTGTCTCCCCCTGCACTGTCCCCATGACTCCCCCGGTTTGTCTTTCATTTTGCCCAAGTGAAGAATGCTCTTTTTTCATTCACTGCAGCATGAGCTATTTGAGGCCTGCTTGGATACAGACTGATCCCATTCCCTGTCCCTGATCCTGCTCCCTGTCACCCGGGGAGATTAGCTCTCTCAAGGACCGTGCTCTGCAATCATGGGACATCAGCCACCGGGCTTGAGAAATTCTCATTTGGTCTGTATAAAGCAAACACACGGGGCAGCTTCTTAATGCAGTGTCCACTGGATAAGTGTTTATGAGCGGGGCCCCTGTGGCTTATTATGCTGCATAAAGCTAATCGAATTACATGCTGAAGGCCAGACAGTGCAGTGTTGCAGCACTGCCATGCTTTCCCAATACATAATGCATATTTCATGCATCATGTACCATTTCGTAGCAATGCTTGCCGTTGTTCTGGTTTTATAATTACAAACAAAACGAAGAACTGAGCACTAAACAGTTTAAAAAAAAACTTGGTTACACTTTACTTAAACCAGTCAAGTATAATGCATTATAGATACCTTAATAATGCAGAATGATGCATTCATAAAGCATTATAAACATGCCCATAACTATTTATAAAAAGGCATATCACATTATAGTCATGTTAATTACTCTAGAATGCTCTGTGAAGCTCACATCTATAATGCAATATAAATACCTTCATAATGCAATATATGACCAAGATTCAGACTAAGATTTTGTTGCAACCAACCAGTTGAGTATAAAGAGTTACAGACTTGGTCTGGATTTTTACATTCTGTACCTGATTTTTCCACTTCTGATTACGATGCATTATGAAGGTATCAATAGTATCACAGAGCATTCATAATGCATAATAAACATGGCTAAAATGTGTTGTCTTTTTATAAGTAATTATAGCTGTGTTTAAAATACTTTATGAATGCATTATAAAGGTATGTATATTGCATCAAGAAGACTGTTTAAGTGTTACGAAAAAAAATCTTGTAAAATGAAACATGTAAAAATGGCTCAATCAATCAATAGCAAAGACTCTGGAGAAGCACGACAGGATCACACAGAAAAAAAATCACACACTTAACTCTGCAATGCATAATATGGAAATGATTAAATGCATTTTAGTTAAAATCAAAGGTCAGATGGATTTGTGTAATGTACAACATACAGTTATCAACTGTGTATGGTTATTTTTAGTCTGGTTTGGAAGCAAGAGTAAATATATCTATATTTTTAATCACATTTTGTATATTAGAATGCCTCAGGTTCATACACGTGCCCGCAGATGAAGGCCTAATGTGTGATCAAGTTTTTAATTTCAGTTTTATGTGGTCATTTTCACAAGAATTTCATATGAGAAAACGGAAGGAATCTCAGAACGGACCCTAATTCCTGAAGGTTTTGCAATGCTTCACAAATGATTGCCTTCCTCCCAAATTTGGCCATTTTACAAAAAGAGTTCAAATAATGCAGCTCATTCTGATCTATGTTCACCACTGAGACATTATACAAATTCAGTACAAACAGGAACGCAGAACAGAGATCATTTGTGGTCCTGGGTTTATCAGAGAAGTCATTTAAAAGAGTCATTTTAAATGCTGTTACTGGGTCATTCTCATCAAGTGGTCGAGTGCCAGGTCAATGTCAGCCTGCTCCTAGTGTACAGGGCCAAGGATTCGTAAAGGATGGCTTTTCATGAAAAATTTATGGCATATTTAATTTACTACCTGATTTTTAAACCTACACAGGCAGGCTGTGCTCTGTTGCCTTACCCAGATGCTAAATTTAGTGCGACTCAGCCTGGCCTGGTTTCTTCAGATACCTTAAAATGATACAGATGTTGCATTAGGTATTTTTATGCTTCCAGCTCCAGCCGTTTTCTCATTGTGCTTAAGTAGGCTACATTATCAAGGGGAAACAGAATTAAAAATGCAATGCTTGTAACAAGCCATGCTAAAGTATAACACCAGCCACCAAAACCAGATCAGTTGTACTGTACCATCAGTCTAATTTGGACAAATGTTCAGCTATCAGTGTATTAAAAGGACTACAGATGATTTTCTTGTTCCTCATGATAAATTCCAGATGCACAACCTATAACACCTTGTGCCAACAGGGGTATTATGGATTTTTAGTGATTTTACTTTTTTAGAAGTGCAACATGCAAGAAAGGATATGAGGGGCAGGAAGAAACACTGCAGGTTGTGCCATATGTATTCTGCTTGATGTATTTAAATTAAAATTTAATAAATGGAGCAGTTGTTTAAGTATCAGTTATATCTATATTTCATGCCTAACGTCAGCATTGTATTAGGAAATGATAGTAATTGTGCAATGGTTTTCATAGGTCGTGTTTACTACTGGCATTCAGACTCGTGGTTATTTCACGATTTTTCACAACAGCTTTAAATTTGAGCAAAGCTTAAGATTAAAAATGAAGGACATCTTCTGAGATCATCATAAGCCGTTTGGTATTTCTTACCATGTTTGGAATTACTGAGTGAGCCTTTAACTTCAGCGCAGGGTCAAGTAAACTGTGTTTTCTTTGCAGTAGACACAGAGGTTCCGTTTCATCTTTTAATTGGCAGCCGCAACCCCCCAGTGATATGGCCTGTGTTAATCGCACTCCTCCGCAGGAACGAGAGAACATTTATTTGACCTCCGCTGCTGCCCTTGGATAATGACTGTTGTGCAAACACATCTGTCCGCAAGGAGGCCTCAGTGCATTTGGGGAACTTTTTCAAGATTCCCAAAATCCAAGCAAATAAATCTGTTTCCTCTTTAATTCTGTCTGAAGCCTGAATGAGTTTGATCCCAAGCATAAAAGAAATGTCATTTCTTAACTAGTCAAAGAATTAAGAATGACTGAAGATGGTCAATGTTTTGACATTTTGTTGTGTTTCTTAACATAAAATATAGGCCTTCTATAAAATTATAGTATGGAATGTATTGTTTATAATAAATTGGCTACAAGGCTTTCTTTCTGATTCTCTATTTTATTAAATATGTAATGCCTTTCATGCAGGCATTTAAGAGGTTGTCATTTTTACATTAAATACTTCAATCAATTTCATTACTCCTCTTTAGAATTAGAAGTAATGTCTGAACGATGCCTAGTTTTGTTTTTATTTACAGTGTTTTTTCTTTCAGAATTGTTGCATTTAAACTTTGTCGTTCCTACAATCATTCATACAGTAAAATCATCTTGTGAGTTCAACAGTTAAATATTTCACTCACGTAAAATGTTAATATCCAATACAAGTTAACAAGAAGGAAATAGATAATTGACACAGTTGTTCCTACTACTCTTCATTTGTGTCATATCTGAAAACAATGTACTTGCTCCTGAGAACCATGTTGTTAGACCTTTAGCAATATTACATGACTCGTCTGTGATGGCATGGGTGTTAAATGAAAAGACTGTCAAGGAATTTATGATTGCTGTATCTATAGAGCGCCGTGTGTAAAGAATCTGTGTGTCTTTCAAGGATTATCACACGACACAATACACCAGGTCATCTTCATTCTGTTCTGCATCGATAAATGAGAAAAAAATGGCTTTTGTTTTGAATTTATACTTGTGTGCCAGATAGTAATTCAATATTTGTTTTCTCCTAAAACTGGCGGCAAAAAGAACAACTTTCAATCGGATATTAAACCAGTTAGACATCAAGGGGCAGTCAGCTGCCTGGCAATGATGCATCTGATCTTAGTATCAGTTCTCTCTTTGGAATTTTCATCAAAGCTGTTGGATCAGTTGGGTGTAAGTATCCAGAGAAAGACAGTGACCTTCACTCAGTCACTGAAAGGTCACACCCACAGGAAAAGTAAAAAAAAAGAAGATATAACAAACCATACGGTTAGATGTCTTGTAACATGCATAATGCACTTTGTTGATGGGATTAAAGTGGGAAAAACAACTCTAAATCGAGAAACATTACAGTTCAGAAAATAATTTTTATGCAGCTGAAAACAGAGACAAGATGAAGATGAAAACTCGAGGATGACACATTAGTGGAGATTAGTAGAGATTTCCGCTCTTTCTAATCAAGAAAATTCTCATTTCATTTCATTTTCATTTTGCTTCATCTAATTATAATCCCTTAAAGTCATATTTTGAGGAAAAGCCCCTAACTCATAACTCAGGATAACAGATTAAGTGATCTCCAAAGTAAATTCTGCAAAAGCATGTGTATACGTTATGAAACATTGAGCTTACCATTAATCTAAATGCTTTCAATCTGTTATTGCAGTCCAAATGTTGCATTTAATGTAATATATTTTAACATCCAGTTAGTTAACATTATTATTCTTTAATTTCATTGGACATGCCAGGAACAATGTAGATACTTACATTCTTATTCTTCAGCCAACTTTACTGGGAACGTTCTTGATAAGAGACTTATCAGATCATATTTCGGGCAGATGCTCCTTTGAGTTTTTTGAGAACCAGAATAAATCAATGTTTTTAGTGGTCAATTACACCTTGAGCCTCATTTTGAGCAGGCTAAACTCACTAAAAATAGAGTATCCCTGCTGGTCCCCTTCCCGCTCATTACAGGGATACCAGCCCCGTGACATGTGCTGGTCTTGCTCTCATTATCTCTGAGAAATTTTCGCTGCTCTCAGAGCATCAACAATGCAATGCTAAGCCCATCAATAATGCAGCTTGGAGCTGAAGCCTTTGCTCAGTGCTGCTGCGAAGCACGCTGCACTGCACACTGCACTGCACACTGCACTGCACACTGACCTCCCCGGCCGCCTGCCCTGCGGCAGTGCTGCCCTAAACAGGCCAAATTCAGGTCCCGTTAGGAAGTGTCTGCTTTTAGCACAAAGGATCACGCAGCAGCGTTTGCAGGCACAGACTGAACAAGGCCGTTATGTAAAGCAGGTAAGCCGGCAGGATCTTCTGACGTAGGGGAGCAGCTGGGGCCGCTGTAGAGGCAGGGGAAGGGGGAACAGCAGACAGCCAATCAGTGTCTCTCGCTCACTGCTCTCTGCTTCTGCAGGACGAAGGACATGCTCTCCACCCTGAACACTGAACACAGCACCCCTTCGGCAAGTGCCTGGGGGGGGGGGGTTGGGCAGGAGAGACAATGATCTTCATGTGGGGGACCCTGTTGAAATGATTTCATCCAGGACCCAATAGTTATTTACGCTCAGCAGTTCACTGAGAGTCATTCTCTCAGCATCTAACCAACATAATTGAAAAAATAAATAATGCAGTCTTGTCTTAATAGCTTTTCAGCCAAATTATATTCATCACCTCTCAGTTATAAACAGGTGTGCAATGGCATACTGTTTGCGTTGATGTAATAACATAACTCACACTTAGACTCTTTCATGCTTTAGGTCTGTAATTATTTTAGTTACTACTTCAGTGGCAGTCTGACTGTAATAAACAGACTAAGAAAAGCACCCCACTGAATTCACAAACTCTGAATCCTGCAGCGATAACAACAACAAATAGGACCTTGGGCATTTAAGCTGGCAGATCAGCAGTTTGCATCAGAAGTTATGGAGGCAGCTCTGAGGCTGGGACTCACTTGTTACTCTTCATCTCTAGGTTCATTGTGTTCCTTCATTTGTCTGTTATGCTGTCCCTTTATATGTTCTCGTTAAATGTCTCTGTAATGCAAATCTGAATTGTTTGCACGTTATGCATCATATTTATTTTCTTAGCCATAAACATCTAGGCACTCTAAAGACCTTGACCTTTGCATGTATTTCTGTAGCAGACGCCTTTGTCCGACGTGACAGGTAATAAATCAGCTTTGACAATGTTCCCTTTTTGCCTGTAATTTTTCTAAAGCTGCAGCTAGCAACTTGCTTTACTCAGAGTCCTGCTCCAGTTGGCTGCAGTTTCCCCTCACTTTGGCAGGACCATTGTTGCTGAGCTAATTTCTGTTTTTGTTTGCTTATGTGTCAAATGCTTTGGCTCTTCGCCTGTCCCACTAGTACTGTGGTTGCACAGCTGGAATTTAGTTTCTGCTCCTGGAGTTATGGTAATGCCACTGAAGAATTAAAATGCATGCTCCACTTTCCTTTTGGTTGTGCTTCTTGGATTTTTGGGTATTATGCATGTCTACGTGTTTATTTTTGAATTGACCCTGTTCCTGAACACAGCGGAAGATGTCTCAGGCATGCTGTGCTCCTCTCAACCATGCCGTTTAGGCAGATGCTGTCCGTGATGCATCAAGCACCCAGAATCACACAGGAATCCACCAGGTCGCTCTCAGATTGCCTCCGCAATGTCCAGAAAACTCACGTCAGTGAAATTAACTGGATGCCATTTTTTTTCCTCCTTTCAAACATTGTGCACATGGTACATTAAGTCTCCATGGAGAGACCACAGCTGGAGCTGAAGTGGCAGGATTCGTTCTGAACAAGCAGGATACTAGCAGACATTCCATGGGCAGGGTTATGAAAAAGCAGGACTCTGTACCAGACATGATTAATGAATTATCTTATTGCTCTCTGCAAATGAAACAACTTGTTCTCCAAATGAATACTGCACAGACGTTCTTCAAAAGTTGGAAATAATTCACATTTATTTAGTGAAATTCCATTTTTTAAAAGGACATGTTGCAGGTAAACTGTTTGCACACTATAACTGTTATAAAAGGATCAACTTCTGTGAGAAATGCTCCAGTAAATGGAATGATATGACAAGGAGATTGGGCATGAAATGAAATGCGTTAAGCACAGGGTGTACTGTATGTGAGTATGTGTGTGTGTGTGTGTGTGGGGGGAGGGGAGGGGG
>JAODKF010000116.1:24988292-25009673 GCA_026779585.1 Mormyrus proboscirostris | reverse complement strand
CACAATCGGGCAGAAACACCAGGTAATGAGGTGGGCGTGGCACACGGGAGGATGGAACGGAGCGGATCGTGACAAATCCATAATAGAAATTGTAGCAATCAATAAAAAAATAAACCTGACAGGTACCCCTGTTGCTGGAACCGTATTAGCTAAAATGACCTTGAAGTTTACGTTGCGATTTCTCCATTTGTGCCAGGAAAACTTAGCCAGGATTTTGTATTTTAATTTTCTCTGATGAGCCATACAATAGCCTGATGTTTGACATGTGTCTCTCAGACTGACAAAATAAACAATTGAAAGTCATGCTTATCTTCACCTTGAAAATGTTCTCATGAATGTTTGTTGTGGAATATTTTCACAAAATAAACAAGCAAGGTATTTTTATAAATCAGCCATTCATAATATGCCTAATATTTTGGACCTAAATCAGAGGGTGCATGTTTATCTCAGTATTATTCTCTGCTGTCTCCATTGATTTAGCTTTACCTATTTTGTCTACTAAGAAACATACATGGATAAATTCAAGGAACCACTGGGTAATGCGATACACAAAAGTTGCTCATAAATTTGTGAGTTCAACACTTTTTAATCTCAATTTGTTCTCTGTATTCCAGATTTAGGTCTCTTTGTCCATAGAGGCCTGATTTTTTTTCAATATCTAGGCACCTGCAGACAGCAGTATATTGCTTAGCAATGAGGAGAAAGAAATAAGGTCCCAAAGTAGTTTACCGACCAAAACTTTAGAGCAGAGTTTTTCATTTTAGACTGAATTAAAATGCATGAATGGCAAAGTTCACTGTGAAAAGAACGTGCCAGTGGAGCTAACAATATCTTCTGCTGCAAATAATTTCTAAACTGCACAGATATAGGGCTCTTATGTAATCAATGGCAATATTTTATTTATAATCTATGTATGTATGCAGCCTTTCATCAGACAATCACTCTTTGTTCCACACAGGTTGCACAGCTAGAAGCAGTAGAAGCCTAGATCAAGACTTTGTGGTCTTGACAATCTACGATCCCCACTTTGATGCCTGTGAGCTTGTGAGTAGGACATGGAGGTTGTCATGTAGATCACACTGCACATTACAGCATCCTCAGTCTCCTCACTGCAGTCTTGTCGGGTCTCTCTTCTGCTCAGGTCTTTCCAGGGCCCTGAAGCCACAGGGTTTGCGTGGGATTCTGGAAATGTTTTCCTGAGCTCACGGCACAGTTCCCATGATCCTCATCCTCAAGCACTGAGCATCTGCTCCTACCTTCATGGGTTTCGTAAGCAAAAAAACATGCGTGAACTATTTATGGCCCGAAGAAAAGGTCTGGAGATGAATCAATACAAGGTAGCTAAATATTTCCACTTTCAATGTATTGTAAATATGTAAAATACAATAGTTTACAGAAATGATTGATATTGATATAATTACTAGATCCAACAAACACTTGCTGGTATATTTTCTTCTTTAGTATCTGAGCATTAAGCGGGCTGATGGAGATGCACTATGACTGGCATATATTTTGTATGAACACGTTCTGTATTAACTGTGACCCTCAGCAGGAGCAATGGCAGCAAAAGGAGACAAGATGCGGCTCAGGAGCTGTGCTGAGCTTTGCACTACACACAACTGCCACCCTGTGGATGGTAGCAAAAATTGTATATGATGACATACGACGTTGTTATATAATTCCTACGTAATAACTGTGAATATTCCAGAGATCACAATTTTAGCAGGGAAAAAAAAACATATACTTCATTTAGCTAAATAAATATCTATCTATCTATCTATCTATCTATCTATCTATCTATCTATCTATCTAATCATCTTATTTGCTTTTGTTTGTGTGTTTATTACAGTATATATATTAATTGCTTTTACTAAAATGCTCAATAAGACTCTGGCTCTTTGTGTCTTCCTGGATAACTCAGTTTTCACTTTAAACACAAAATGCAAGTTTGGTCATTCTACAGTTACGCATACGCAGTAACTATATCAGCTTCACAGAGGGATAGTTGTTATTGCATTTCAGAATAGATAGGTCTCATTTGCATAACTGCTACTTGGCTTGAGTTTAACTGTTGAGTTTAATTAAATGATTGGGGTTCCCATTTCTCATGTCTGTACAGATCCTTATAGCCTTATAGGTGAGAGCTTTGATGAAAATGTATCAAGGAGAACCCTCTGTCTTCACACTGAAGAAGTGTTCTTTTGACTTTACAAAACAAGATTGCGACCATCTGGTTTCTTTGAACTGGAGTCTTGTAACGGATGCTGTTACTTGTTGTAGTAAGTTGAACTGAGACAGAAGATACGTCATTTAATTTTGATTGTGTACATTACGTGATGTCTGTGCATATGGAACACTATAAGGCTATCCCCTGAATAAAAATCTCTTGATTGCCAGGCCTGGGTGTCTGGCTTTCTGGTTATTGTTATTATGATATTGTTCTTGTTTTTTTTTTTGCCTTCAGACAAGTAGGCAAACACTTTAATAAGTTTTGCTATGCCTTAATGTATGATGACATTTTTAATTAATATTTGAATTAATATTGACTGATGGAAATGAAGGTAAGGTAAGCCTCTGTGCTCACTGATACTTGGCACCGCTTTCAGTCAGACTTATGCTACTTGCAATAGCTGAGCTGAGAAAGACTCGAGATGATTATTGTTACCATTAGTTAGCACAGACTGTCAGCATGAGCACTGGTTAAAGGAAAGCCTACAATTAGCTGGCTGGTTTGGACCAATATGGTCTATTAAAGTAGCCAGCTGGATGTGGGATACACGATTTGATGACTAGTGCAGCAGCACGATCGCATCCGGGAGCCTCAGCTCTCTATTGCCCAATTAGAAATCATATTGAGAGCAACGGCAGTCACGATAAAGGAATTCTCCTAGTGATGGGTTACACTGAAGAAACCAGGCTTCACAAACACATTCCTACCTGTGTATTCAGCCAAAGACAGCCAGCTGCTGATCAGATTACATCATCATTCTCTTTCAGCTCTGAAGCGTGCTCATTCCCTACGTCTCATATCAATATTGATCCACACTTCTGCTGATGACGGTAAATAGTGTAACCAGTCCGATTATCTAATTGAATGCTGGCCAGTGTTTTCGTACCCCCATTAATCCTTTTTAGGATGTCTGGCATTTTGACTTTTCAGTAATTAAACAATACCTATCCATGTTTATCAGGTTTGGCATTACTCACAGTGGCGAAAGCCTCCCGGCAGGCGATGGCTGTAAGGGAGGCTTTCGGAGGTTGTTTTTATCTGGGTTCTGCAAGTGAAATTAAGCAAGGAGATTCAGCTTTATCTACATTCTCTGAGTCCTGCATGGATTTCTAAAGTTCCTCTGGGGTCTCCACCCTTACACTGGTGATCATCCATCCATCTTCTAACCCAAGGGTGGGCAATCTAATCCACAGAGGGTCGATGTATATGCGGGTTTTCCCGGCAACTCGCTAATTAGATTACCAATAAGAGTTCTGATTGGCCGAAGAGTCCACACACCTGGGTTTCAACAGCTGACCTAAAGGTTACCCCAAAGACCTGCATACACACTGGCCCTTTGTGGATAATATCGCCCACCCTTGTTCTAACCATTTATCCCGGTCAGGGTAATGAGGGTATCTGGGGATTTTCCCAGGCAGCACAGGGCTCAAAGGGTGGAATGCCCATCCATGGACATACATACATATATTTACATACACAATCATACACTATGGGCAGTTTAGAGACACCGTTTGCCTGACTGCATGACTTTGCACAATGTGGGGAGACCAGAGAAGCGACACAATGAAACAAAGACACTGCACAGAGACAGAATGGAGGAAGGATTTAAGCCCTCAAACCCTGGATGTGTGGGACAACAGTGCCAGCCACTAGGTCACTGCACTAATTAAGCCATAACTTCAAATGAAAAGAAATTCTACCGGATTAGTATTATCTGTGTACCAGTAAATGTAGCATTTTCATTTTGTCAAATGCTTTTTCAAGCAGGAAAAAAAGTGTGATTAATAAACAAAGGACTATATGTTGTATTTCTTTTTATATGTCTGAAATATAAAAATGTAATTTCTGTCATTTCACTATTTGTCTGTTCTCTTTAAACCTTGACCAGGGGCCGATGGGTTTGTGGACCAGCAATTTTTTTTAATTCCAGTGCTGCCATGAATTCCAATGTACTAGTACCTGTGCAAGTAGCATAAAAAGTTTCAATTAAAATTCAATTTAATTCACGGTTTGTGAAGGTTCTGCATATTCTTTCCATGACACTTCCAGACTTCCTACCATGGTCCAAAAGCATGCAAGAGAAATTACGTTTCTTAGTTGCCACAGATCGAGTTTGTTTCCTGTGATGGACTGACGTCCCACCCAGTGTGTCCCCAGTCTCGGGTACTGTGCAGATATCCAGGTCTCCCACAACTCTGTACTGGATCAACCACTGACATATCTATGGCTCACTATACATAACGTCATCGCCTAAAAATTTACTGGAGGAATTAATTGATTAAATGAATTATGTAACTATAAGTAGAATCCTCTCTGGAGCAGTCAGCACAGGCTGTGGTCTCTTAATAGCGGGATGTCAGAGCTGTTTGCTGCTCCTGGGTTAACCAACAGTATTGTCATGTTACAATAACGAACCATATTCATCTTGTTCATATAAAATGGTTTAAATGAATGTTTCTTTCATGAGCTTATCCTTGATTAAACATGGTCCTTTTAAGCCTATTTGACGAAGATCCATCCAGATCATAACTGTCCATATTTCTCCCACTGTTAAAATGTTGGTATTACGGTACTGAGATGGAAATATTGTAGAAAGGGAAATATTGTATGCATTTTGTCATCAATGGTAGGAGGGCTAATTTTACACTAAGCAGTAATATACTGGGGAATGAGTGAAACCGCAATAAAAAAGTGGTGAATAAGCCAACACATGCTTTCAGTGTAGATGAATAGAGGAGAGGCTTCTATACATTAGGAGCAGACTTGAAAACAGCAATTTCGATAAAGACCTACTTAATAATGGGGGCTGTCATAGATTCGCTTTAGTAATGCGCTCCTGTCCCAGTCGTAATTTGCTGCCAACTCTATTGGCAGTTATATTTTTACAGCAAACGAAATCAAGGAAATAGTCAATACCCGAAAGTTAAAAAAAAAAAATGTTACGTCATGAAAGTAGCTGGTCTTAAGGGTGGCGTAGAGGACAGAGCTGCTGCTTGAATCTGACTGCTGCTCTGGGTGTGTGGAGTTTGCGTAGTTTCCCTGTGTCTTACTGGGGTTTCCTGCAGGAGCTCTGGTTTACCCCTCACGGTGCAGAAACGTGCAGTAAGGCTAGATGGCATCTCTAAATTGCCTGCCCTGTAATTGTGCATCACTGGGCACCAGGCAATGGGTTGGCATCCGGTCTACGGTGTGCTTTCCTGCCTTGTTCTTTGAGCTGCATTGGACGGGCTCCTCCCGCCTCCCCCAACCAAGTCCAATATACAGTAAGTGGCTGGAAGATGGATGGTTTGCAAATAAAAATAGGTACTCTACATTAAATCCCTCTGTGCGCATGTTTGCACGTATAGATTTGCTCCAGAAGGCTCTGTGTTTCTCCTTAATGGGCACATGGACATGCTGGGTGACCCCTGAGGGAGGGAAGGCATTAAGGTGAGTTGAGCATTTTATGCAAACCAGTAGGAACCAATATATGGAGCTTGTTTAGTGAGCTCTGGCACCATGACCAGATGGCCATAAGTCTGAAGAGAGTGATTCATTCATTCATTCATTCAGTCATTTATTTGGAGGTGGGACTATTCAAAGTTCAAGGTTTCTAGGGTTTAAATTTATCTATCGCAGTACTTGCAGGGAAGCAGAATGGTACAAGGAAGAAGAGAAGAAAGGAAGGAAGGAAATAAGGAAGGAACCAAAAACCACCTATTAGGGATTAAAAAAAAGCTCTAGAGGTCCAAAGTGGAGTGTCAGCGCAGTGAGGGTAGCAGGGTGGCTCTGTGCGAACCTCCTGGGTCTGAACGTCGCCTAGCTGAGTGTTTGTGGTTCATAACCCTGGTGATGTAGCCCTGCCTCTTGCCCCTTACTAGGTGCAACCCAACCCAGGATAAATAATTAGATCAGAGTTTCGCAATCCAGTCCTGGTGGACTAAGGGAAGTAGTTAGAGATGGATGGATAGGGGGGTTGAATCTTTACTATCACTATTCATGATTTAAGCCAATAAATATTTATTTTGGGGGGGCTAAAAAACATTTTAGGGAGGTTAAGGCCCCCCTGAAATAGGCCTATGGACACACTTGTCGGACAGCCACAGATTGTCCCTTCCAACACAGCAAAAACATGGACTGTCTGCAGGTCTCCAAGGACTAGATTGGGAAACACTGAATTTGAAGATGGACGGATACATATTCTGTTGGGAGTCAGTTTATTCTTATCTTGCATACAGAAAATGTTTTATTCTGCGTCGTGCTGTGAGGCCTGCGTCCTGAGCACAGGCTGAGTTATGCCGTTAAGGCAGCCATGACCGGGGCGTTCTGACCGGGAGCAACAGGATCAGCTGTGATTTTTGGCTTCCTTCCACACCTTCGCCTCCTGGGCTCCTCTCAGTCACAATAGGTCCTGCATGGTGCCTCGAGCCCATAGCCCATGCTGGGTGCTGAGGGCAGCCAAGGTCAAGATTAAACAGGACTAACAAGGAGTCAAAATTCCATGCACATGGAGTAGAAGTGAGACCCGAATCCCCTGCCTTATCAGCCCCTCTAGGTTTACCATATTTGGTGAGACGATAAAAGAGGACGTGTCCTGGGATCAAAACATTAATCAGTTTTCATGTTTGCAGAGCAATCAGGCAGCGCTTCACTCACGAATATTAATGAGTTTCCCCTAACCACCCTGTAAAATGAAAATGGGGAAACCTGGATGTATGGCAACCTTACAGTTAACTTTCATCTTACAGTCTACACACAACTGACACAGGTATGCAAGTCTTTTTCACATGAAAGCAAAAATAAACAGTCAGAGTGGCAATAGTTTACGTTACTCGTGACTTGACGTTACTTGACGTTACGCGTGAGCAGCGTGATGTAAGCACGTGCATATTGTTTGATTTTTAAAGAAACCGTGTGCAGGAGCCTCGCAAATGCCGTGCGATGATACTGAGTGGCTGCCGTATGTTGAAAATTGGTGCCTTTTCCTTGGCTTTTGTACTCTGCTGTGACTTGCGAGACTGGGTGATACGGATCACAGCGCTAAACCTGCACAAATCGCCCACGTTTGAGCAAAACGTCTGGACAAATGGGCAGGCGCCCAAAGAGAGAATTTGTCTGGGAAAACCCGGATGCTGTGACCCCCCCCCCTCCTCCCCCCCGACAGATTACAGGCCTCATAAACATTACTTTCCCGCTCTTTACGTCTCACTGCAGAGCTTAGGCCCTTCTTTTCAGCTCCATCCCTGCCGGCGTCAGTAAGCCCTCGGTGAAACTGGCAGACTCCGCGTCATGGGACTGGACTCAATACACTCATGAAAGGTGACAGCTTCACAATTGAATAGTAACGCGAGGAAATGATGGCACCCTAACCTCTGGGGGCAATCTCATCTCACCGGAACATGCCCCCCGAGATCCTGACAGCTAATAAAGCTCACACATTCTGCTTTTAAAGGTCCTTCCCATAAACTGCCGGAGCTGCAGTAATGGAACGCAAGCGCCCTGGAGCGGCCAAGCCCTCCTCCAGCCTCTCAACTCAAATTTACTGTGTGTCAGAGAAAGACGGTGGTAAATGAGTATTCTCTTAATAGGGCCCTTTCTGACAGCTTGCCTCCCTATTCTCAGAGGAGGACGCTGTCATTATAAGCTAGTCTATGGCACTCACTGGCCCTTTGGTGTAGATACCACTGATAAGTAATCCAGATACCTCATCAGAGGTATCAATGCATTCATTCAGTAGTTATAAATAGATTATTTGTCAATCATCTATGTAAAAGTAATTCCCCTTGAACTGCAGTCCTATAGAAACACCCACCCCCCCACATCTTGCCCCCTCACTGCAAAAGCCCTGCTTTGGCCCTGCCTGTGACTTGAATGCTCAGGACATGTGTGACACCATTTCACTTGTGCATCATTAATTGAAGCTCAGTATTTGGCACACGGCGATGGGTGGGGGGGTGTAGAGACATATCCCCCCCCCCATAACGCTTCAGGGTCGTTGGGTGTTATGCTGACCTGCGTGTGCGATTTAGGAAGGAAGCTGTGGCTGTTGCAATGAGTAAGCAGAGGTACTGGAGACAATCAGTGGGCCTAATTACAGATAAACAGGCCTCACCGATATGACCATTACAGAAGGAAATTAATTTCCCGTTGTCACATGACATCCCACATACCCCAACCACTTAACAGTCTAACTCTAACCCCCCACCCCCCAACACATGCACAGAGACGCACAATTATTTCACCTTGGATATACACAGCAAATCATTGCATTAAGTGTTTCTCTTATTCATTTAGAGCAGTGTTTCCCACCCCAGTCCTCCGGGAACCCTGGACAGTCCACGTTTTTGCACCCTCCCAGCTCCCAGCCAATCAGGATCACCAAATATCTGGTACAGGTGCGCTGGGAGCTGAGAGGAAGCAAAAACGTAGACTGTTCCCTGAGGACTGGGTTGGGAAACACTGATTTAGAGCAGAGCTCTTCAAATCTGACCATTGATTCCAAATCCAGGCCGTGTTTTCAGTTCTCCCAGGTAGTTTAATAATTACTGATTCTGATTGACCAGAAGCTTCACACCTGGCCCACAGGAAAAGGAAGGCTGGAAAACCAGCAATGCCCGGTCTTTGAGAATCGTGATTTGAATAGCCCTGATTTAGTGCAATGATGGTAATACATCAAATGAGCTCTCATCTTATTTATTATAATAAGTAAAATAAAATAAAAAACATGTGGCAGCAGATGTCTGTATTTAAGGTTAGCGTGTCTCTGATCTCCTGCTAAGCTTCTCTTGTTTTTTCATGACTCTTTTTTGGACAGCAAATCATTTTGCTGTCACTTTGTCTCAGAACCAGTCAGATCACCAGAAAGAAACTTGCCAACGATCCCTCCATGTTTTCCACCAGTACTGGGTTTCATGTCTTTATGGCAGCTCTGCCTCCTACAGAATGTTCTACAGTGATGGAATGACACAAAGTTACAAACAATGCCTGGTAATAAAGGTCTGCAGAGTGTAGGAAAAGAATAACTTAAAAGTCTATTTTACATCCCAGTGATAAGATATTTGAGATCTAGCTGTATTATATGTATTATTTATGCTAACAAAATTAAAACAAATATCAAAATCTGTTTCATGCGTCATGTAATAAATCCGACCTTCAAATGGAGGAAATGATGTGCAGTACCTGTTATTGTCAGAGGGTGGCAGCCATGTAATTTGAGCGCAATCTGGAGTGAGGCCCAATCCATGAACTGACAGTGTCTCTTGGAGACACTGCTTATCAGTAGCTGTTATGGCAGAGAAACCTTAAGGTGTTAAACTCTGTTTTGCTCCCATGTGGTTCTGTATGTCTTGTGTGCTCAGTTGTAGATAGGAATTATCTCTCCAGTGTTCATTTAACCATGAAGCCTTGATTTCTTTTTTCACCGTAGGGTAATCCAGGTATGTGTGCATGGTAATAACAAAACAGAGCTTGATTAAAGATATGATTAACTCTGAGTTAGCATTAAAATTGTTTCCTTATTGGTTCTTGAATTATTTCAATATATATTTCTTTTAGTTTCAGATACTTGAGCCCTAGATAGAGTGTTTGTCATTTGTTCCCTAAAAACCAATTTAAGTATCTCCAAAGCTATAACCCATTGAACAGATGATTTATGAGATTGTTCTAATAGAGATCAGTACACAGAGACTTTCATTACACGGGGAAATGGTAATTAATGTTCTCAGGACAGTTGCAGCCGGATAAGGGGGAGGAGAGGCTGCGAAACAGGGCCACGATAGTTAAACTCCGGCCTCTGTCAACATCCTTAACGTGTACCTGGAGTTGGTGCTTCTCTGGTGCCTAATTAAAGCCTGGTTTGACAGCTCTTTGGAGTGCTTATAGCTAGGGGAGGGAGGTCTTTCAGGCTTCAAATATGCCCAACAGTGTTTCAGTGTGAAGCAAGGCAAATGACAGAAAGGGCTGTCAAAGCGTGTGTGATGCAGAAGGGCTTTACTTGCATGTAAGAATTCTGTGAAACTTGTGAACGTCACTTCTTATTATGCTGATTGTTAGTGGTGAAGGGTCTTATTAGGTTTAAATACACTTTTGTAAATATCAGCATTCGGTTTCTGAGGTGATGTCTTATGGATATCTTAGCGTCCTCTTTTTTTTTTTTTTTAGAAATATACAGACGAGAGGAGGCCATTCGGCCCATCAAGCTCGCTTGGGGAGAACTTAACTAATAGGTCAGAGTTGTTAAAATCTTATCTAGCTCTGATTTAAAGGAACCTAGGGATTCAGCTTGCACTACATTATCAGGAAGACTATTCCATACTCCGACTACACGCTGCGTAAAGAAGTGCTTCCTTAAATCTAGCTTGAAATGTTCTCCCGCTAATTTCCATCTATGGCCACGAATTCTTGTATTTGAACTAATGCTTAAGTAACTATTTGGTTGAACAGCATCCAAACTTGTTAGAAGCTTATATACCAGGATCATGTCCCCCCTCAGTCTCCTTTGCTTGAGGCTGAACAGATTTAGCTCAACTAACCTTTCCTCTTGGTGTGAATGAGGTTTTGCTTTCTTCTAGGAAGACCAAACACTGCCAAAATCCGGAGAAAGCTGATTGGGAGGTATATTTTATCTTCTCCATTGTGAAACCATTTCCCCAGGCAAATCACCACCCAAGCGTTTAACATCTACAGTATAGATCACAGGTTGGCAACCCTCTATCTAGACCCGCCCCCCCCCGTAACTCCAGTTTTCCCAGATTTGCTTGGCCTTGTGGCCTTGGCAACTGTGTTATTCTGTGAACTTCTCCTTTTAAGAAGGCAGGGTGACTTGTAGTAGGCGACTGTCATGTTAGCGACTGCCCCCAGAAGGCGTGAAGCTCTAAGAGCACCGATCCATCTGGGTGACATCACCCCACCCTCCCTGCCGTTTCCCTCGATTACTTTTGAAAAGTGCGACACGGTGACATTTAATCACGCGAGTCGCTAAGAATGGCTGGCAAACGATCTGTGATTGTTTAATTAAAAGGTTTGATGAAAGGCACGCGATGAGGTAAAAAAAAATGTGCAGGTAAATTGAAAATGCCATCTGCCATCAAACTGTGGCTTGCAGGAGCAAAAATGTCCAATCAGTGCAGAAGAAAGACCTTCCGTGTCTGTGTGTTGTTTGTTTGCTAGCGTCACCGGTATATTAAACCCGTGTTTAAGACGAGGAGCCGTCAGCACAGCACTTGCCGGTCAGCCAAGGCCGAGCTTCTGTTTGTATGCAGCGTCCTCCACATGATGGAACAGAGCAGCTTCTATCCAGAAGCAGGAGGGGGCTGTTGGATCTCCTGCACCTATCTGACAAGTTTTTTTTGCCTCTGGCCATATTTTTATCTTTAAATAAAACGGGGGCTGGCACCTGTAGCCAGAGAAGATTATTTGTGCTTGCATCCTTGCATAAAATTGCGACTCATGCTTGTTCTAGAAAAAAAACCTTTATCAAATTTTAACTCAGCTGATGTAAAAGTAAAGACCAGGCAACAAAATAATATTCATAACGAAAACAGTGATTGCATCTACTCTGGCAGTCAGGCTGCTATCCTTTCTTGAAACCGAATGCAGCGGATCATTTTAGCAAGTATCCGAATAAAGGATCCAACCAGGGATCATGCAGAGACAGAAACTGAGCTTAATTCCATCACAACTCACTTCTTAGCCTGTAGGAGCACAAAGATATTCCGTTCTCTGCAAGCCGATCGGTGTTATATCAGTGTGCCTTCTCTGTCTAGCTGACATCACTGCAAAAGCTGAATTCTAAGAATCTCGTTAAGTGTGACCCCAGCAGTGTTTGATGAGTTTGGGTGTCCTCTGAAAGTCAGTGTCTCATATAGTGCCTGTTTGAATGCATCTTTGCCATGGAAACGGCTGTTGTATGGCAGTACAAACGATCCTTTTAAGACTCTCCATAATGCACACAATGTGTCTGAGATGTTATGCAGCACTATGGCTGTATACTTTAAGAAATCAGGTTTTCTATAACAGTTCTTTTTAAACTCAGCTGCATTGTATATGACCTCGTTCTCAGTACAAAAAAATCTTGAAAACACATATTTTCGGGGGGGGGGGGTAAACGTCATAATCTTCTGGACGGGGTGCTATGGATCACATCACCTACTAGATGGGATGCTACAGATCACATCATCCACTGCATGGGGTGCTATGGATCACATCACTCAATGGATGGGATGGTACGGATCACATCACTCACTGGATGGGATGCTACGGATAACAACATCCACTGGATGGGATGCTACGGATCACATCACCCACTGGATGGGGTGCTACGGATCACATCACTCACTGGATGGGATGCTACGGATCACATCACCCACTGGATGGGGTGCTACGGATCACATCACCCACTTCTCACAGTTCCTTTGAACAGCCATATGCAATCTTTTTGTTTTCATTTTTCACTGACTTCACTGTCATGGGTGTCAGCGGGGTCTTCATTACTCACAGACATCATACGATCAAAAATAGACCGAGAAAGTCAAATCTGATGTTATGACAAAGATGTCTGTTTTATTTTCTGTACTCTTGTTGCTGTTGGCCAAGATGTGCTCAAGATTCCTGGAATAAATGTGAAGATGGTGGACAAAAAAATAAAAATATACATATATATATAGAGTGACTATGGGGTAGCAGTGTGGTTCCAACATATAAATATCAGCTTTACTTTACATCTTTTGCCAGCAGCCAGCCAGCTGCAGTGTTATGAGTCAGCTTGACCTCCCAACGATGGTGACTTGGGTTGAGTGGCTGGTATAACTGGGACACATTTGGCCAAAGAATCAGAATTCAGATCTGTTACTAAAATCTTTCAAGTTGCCGATTTCTACACCCATACAAGCGAATAGCATAGATGACTGGGCCTTCTCCCATACTGTTCTGAACAAATAGGCTATATGAGAATATGTCAGGTACTGTTCCTGCTGTCTAGTAAATACTTATTCTTTGTGATTGGAGCATTTTCTTTCTTGGGCTTAATATCTCTGTTTCATCAGAACGCAGAATGAATTCTGTGTAATTGTTTTGCACAGTATGATATCTATTTGCAAATAAAGCAGTTATCCTGCCCAGAAAGTCAATGAGCAGTTTAACACAAATGACTTTAGTTACCCAACTTAAACCCATTCAGAATTTTTGTGCCAATATAACCATGACAACTTAACAGAGGGGATGCAAGTTACTAACACATTTTTGTGTTAAAGTAAAACATTCTGTTATGCGGTGTAGTGTTACGAGTCACAGCAGGAACAGTAATGCTGTTGAGTGTTTGTTTTGCTCCCTGAAATCAATCGGTAAAAATATCTCACAAGAGGCACCAGCAACCAGTGAAGTACATTATATAACATTATGACTGTCTGTGAAATTGGGCAGAATATTTTACCAGTCCCTCACGTGTATTGTAATTTTAGTGCCGCGCCGTGTGTGTGTGCAAGGGAATTCTGCAACCGAAAGAGTATTTATGGTCATCTAAACAACCTCCGTCCATCCATCAAACTCAGCGACTCTAAACTGCTTTTTTTTTCTGCTCCGGCAAGCTGGCTGTCCTGCTGTTGCTAATAGTGAAAGGAAGCTGAATGTTAATTAGATGTCACCACTAATTGCTGTGATTATGTTTTAAGGAACCTTTGGGAGAAGGCACTCCTTGACCAGTATTGCATTTTTGGAAGGAACTTGCTGCTGCGGTATAGGAGGATCCGGCTTAATGCTACCTTGTTTGCTGCGAGCCAGGCCGCCTGAGATTCTGCCCCGCAGAACCTCTTCAATGCACCTTCCGTCACCCTGATTCTCACCTCCTGACCTGGCTGCCGTGGTACTGAATGGTAAAGGTTAGCGATGCGCACTGAATCAGGATCCGGTGGTTAGACAAGCCTTCTGCTCAAAGAACAAAGTAACCCATATGTTCAGTCATGTCCACTCCGCCCATGTAAGGTCTATTTTTGTATCTGATGCCTCCTGGCAGGACAGTATACGTCCTGATATGTTAGCATTGCATTGCTGGGCCTCTGGGAAGACGGACGCTGTGCTCCGACTGTAGCTATGTGACTGACTGATTGACACTTTGTTGGGGGTGGGGGTGACAAACCTACAGGGAAGCTTGGAGGTCATGTATGCCAGCCTGCGTGGTGTCTGTGCTCTCGTCAGTGTGAGCCACTCAGGCCTGCAGCCATGCTGGCTTTAATAAAGGCACCTCGCCATGAGCCGCGTGTGTGTTTTCGGTGTGCTGGGCGGCCATCGCCTCACACTAAGGCTCAGTTCACTTGAAAATCCCATGGATTTTAGGTGACTCCTTCCTGTAATGGAAGCGTCTGCCTTTCTTGTTATATTATGCATTTCAGTGCTCCGCTTTTAACCGCTTTTCGCTCTGTATTTATCCATTCTTTTTGCTGGTCTTCTTCCAGTTTAAGAACTTCTATGTCCACGCAAGTGCTGTGACGGGCAAGCAAACGGTTTTCCTCATGAGGGTAGCAAAAAAAGTGTGACATAATCCCTTCAGCACTCCGTCTTCCTACTTATTAATGCTTCTGAAATAGATTTACTATGGTTATTCTTCAACTCCAAGCCAACACACTGTGGCATATTATGATTATAAAGACAGACATTCCAGCTCCCTCTCTACAAGCCAGTCAGGGACCAGCTGGCATTAGGACTTACAGTGCGAGGACAAGAAAATGAGGTGAGGACTCTGGGTAGGGTAAACCTCATAACTGAGAGGTAAATACCCCATACTATCTTTACGGAGATTCATTCTTAAAGTGGCCATTCTCATGCAGCACTGCAGAGTGTAACGAAACATCTCTCTCAGACTTTTGTGTGAAACCTAAGGGAATTTTAATGGATCAGATAATCAATTTATTTTAAATATTTAAAATACTACTTGAACATTTGAGCCGTTTTATACTGCAGAAATCCTCCCCGGTTCAGTCAAATCGCTTCAAGTGCATATCCAGCAAGTTCTCATGCTTTTATATTGTATTCTTAGAATTTTCTCTAGCCTTGACTATTCAAACATTGTCATTGTTTATTACAATGAATTTTATCACACAACGGAAAAGAACCTCCTCTTCCAAATGATCTTCATAATGAAGGAATGAGTTTAAACACCAATGCTAGGCAATACTCCAAAATGAGGACGCAGAGGTTCTGCATTGTTTGCACATCCCTTCACTTTCCAATCACCTTTTATTTGATTGTTCTGAGGTCCCTGAGGGGTGGGGGAGGGGGGAGGGGGGAGGCTACTATCAACACAATAAAGCCCCCAGGAATTCCAAGCCAAAAGAAATATAGCAATAACTAAAAATAGTCACATGCAATAAAATACACACTAACTAACTATTTGCTGAGAGTTTTATTTACCATCACATGTTTAAGTACCATGTGGGTTACCTGTAGAAAATGCAATGAACAAATTCATTTATTATATTACGGCATGTATATATGTCCATAGTTTGTATTTTGCTGCAGTTATTGGATATTTATGTGCATTTTAAGAATCACATGCTGTGTTTTGTCTTAGTGCTTCTTTCATTGACACATTCTCAGTGTAAGTGGTTCTGAGTGGCAGTGCGTCGCTTTTAGCGGCGTAACGATGATGTCTAAAGCAAGCCTTTCATTGAATGACGTCCACCACATTCACCTATGGTGGCTTCGGTCATGTGTGTGGGTGTGTGTGTGTGTGTGTGTGTGTGTGTATATCAGACAGAGAGAGAGCGAGAGAGAGAGAGAGAGAGACGGGGGGGGGGAGGAGTGGGAGGGTGAAGCCTGAATGTCTGATAGGGGCTTCTTCTCACTTTGTCTGAGCAGTGAATCTCAGTCTTTCTCTCGACTCAAAGGGAACCAGAACCAATCCTGGAGGGATCTTTTAGAGGCTGATCTTATTAGAGATCTTATTAGCAGCAGCCACTATATTATGAGAAGGAGTCTTCACTCCTACTCAGGACTGAGTTTGGATTGTCTTCCATTTTTTTAAATGTGTATGGTGATATTTGCTCCGGTAAGTTGTTGATGGCTTTTAATTTCTTTCCCAAGTTTCCGAATTGCCACACTAGTGATCAAGGACGCATTTACAATCATTCTGCTTTGAGAATGTAGATTCAAATATTAATTATGAACAGAATATAAGCTGCTTCACAGTAATTTTATCCAGGCAATGAGGCATAATATTTATTCATTTCTTTGTTTTGAATTTATTAAAATTCAAGTTTCATTGATTTATTCCACACTGTCTACTTAGGCCGTTATTGTTCTCAGCTTAGTCTTCCTGAGTTCTGTCATTATTGTGAACTGCGTAGTATGAAGCTGTTATATTGATGTGAATTTGTGAGCTGTATGTAAGTCTCCCACCCCCACCGCCCCCCCCCCACTCTGTGCAGTTGCTCCAACCCTTGATTTATTAATAATGTGAAATGGCATATAAAGAGACCCTCAGATTATATGCCAGAGCTGTTTACTGTCGAAGACTCAGAAGCACTAGAGGTGTCTTCATCAAGGGTGACACAGATAACAGCTGTGATATTTATTATTTACCACTGTGTCACCCATCTCCATCTTTTGTGCAGTAAGTCTCTGGTGTTTCAACAGGTTAAGCTCCCCTACTCTGCCTTCTGCCCCCCGCCACTGTCTCTCTCTTTGCACTCAGCTTCTGTGTGAATTATTAATTCGCTTGACAGTTTAGCTTGGCAGTGCAAAATTTTGGTCATTACCCTTCTTGCATTCGTCCATCAAGGGAGAAAGTGGAGAGTTTCTCCTTTCTTGAGTGCCACCGAGTCTAGAAAGTGTCATGCTGTGTTCCTGAGTGACGTAGCTTTTTATTTTTGCTATTCACTAAAACGTGTGTTTTAGTATTACTTTCATGTTTTTCCTTTTCCATTTTGTGAATTTAATTTATAGTTTCTAGAGAAAGCAGAACAGCACCAAATCTCAAATGAGGCATGCAAATGAGAATGTTGCAGTGTTGCAGTTTAAGCCACGTTTCACACTTTAAGACACGTTTATCGTAACCTGCATAAAACCAGTCTTAACTGGTATAATGTTTATTTCATAATGGCATAATGGTATTTGTGTGTATTTATGCCTTATATTTCAGTTCTCTGCATCCAATCAGAGAATGGGGCAGTAAATGGGTCAGGAAGCACATGAACCACATTTCATTTAAACGGAAAGGATGAAACTTAAAAATTGAAACTAAGGATGGTACTTTTTAGAGTTTATTGAGAAACTATAAAACGTCATTGTTCCTGTGAACATATTGGTGTAGGGGGCTTTATATAGTAGCGTTACATAGAGTTAATCCATTTTGTTGCGTTTTGATGCATGTCCATATATGTGAGTACAGTTACCCTGTTCTATATATTTCTAGGCTGTTATTGCCTGTCCATCCATCTTCCAGCTGCTTATGCTAAACTGATTTGTGATCTCTGTAATGCACAATGCACCGCAGGCCCTGGACACTTTTCCAGGGGCTATTTGCATTATTTTTAATAATGCAATAATATTTTAATGATATTTTTGTTCTTCTCTAATATAATTATTTTTAAAATTCAATCTATTAAATACATACATTGTAAAAGTTATATGACTCTGTAAGAAACCATGAGTAACCCATATCCAACTCCACTCTCGCCAGGTTTTTGTAAACAGTCTAGCCAGCTTGATTACATATTAAAGAAATGTACCAGTCTGACTGACACTGAAGCTATGGAGACAAAAATGAAAAAACCCAGTTATTGGCTTGAATAACTGTATCCTAAAATTTCAAAATAAAAGGCTATGTACTAGAGTTACACTGATCTAAGATTTATAATGTATTCCTGCATAATGAAATAGCATATAAATTATTGTGAAATGATATGAAATTTTAAATACAGTTTATAAATGTAAATTGAAAAAAAAAAAATTAAAAAAATAACTGCGATTGTGTTGGAAGGAGCATGCAAAACCTCCCTAATCTACTTTGAGCATAAACCTACGCTGTGAAATCTGGAAATCTTAATGAACATCCCACTAACAGTAATACTCCTCGGAAGTACTGGCAATTTATGGAAAGCATTATTATGGACAGAAGTACAAGAAGAACCCCAGTAAAAACATGAAGCTCGTCTGTGACCTAAGATGATAAGTTATAGTTTTTTAAAACACGCTACTGCTTCCTACAGAACATTAATTAGTAAATGAGAAGCGACAGAGAAGATTAGGGATGATCTGAAGTAATACCCTCTCCCCGATCTTTCCTGTAATGCATAAATTGTTTTTTTTCTCATGGGATTTCCATCAATCCATCTCTCCATCCCTCATGTTTTATAAGCAGAACTTCCTGTGTGAAATGAACAAATAAAAGATGAATGCAAACATGTTACTTCATCGATAGATTGAGTTATGATAACTCCTGCCTGCTAATGTCAGTCCTGTGAATATTAACCTGTTTAACTGGCCCGGGCCCCGGGAGTGGTCAGAGGCTGCTGGCCTTTGAACACTGTGGGATGGGAACTATTATTAGACAGTTTTGAAGTCAAGCCATTTCAGTTTTAGTTGAAGCCCCTTTTGGGTCAGCCCTGCTGGTAATGAGGATATTCCCGTATTCATTCATCAGACATGCTTAAAACATCATGTTAGCGCAATTGTCTGAATAGCAGAGGGAATGCTCCCTCCTTCCCGTCGTGCTGTACAGAAACCAGTACTGATTACCTGTTAGCGTGGGAGATGTGTCTTAATTGAAATTGACCAGCCTCATTCTGTCACCAGTATCACAGCCAGAAATAAACCAGTGGGGGATGGCAATTAGCGAAACGTACCTGTTTACCCACATAGAGCAGACTGAGGAAACATTTTAACTGGGAGCTACAAACTTCTCAGATAAATAGAAGCAGACCATATGGTGTGTACATCTATTTTTACATTCATAGTTATAAAAACATGCGTGTATAGCTGTTAACACATGTTAATTATTTCTTCTTCTTTGGTCTTATGTACTTAAACGTTTTCTGAAGGTAAATAGGATTATAGCATGCATCGACAAATACAGAGGATTCTCGATAAGTTATCTTGATTTTATAGAAGTAGAACTAGCTCATTATAAATAAGAGACTTACTGGGAATGAGCAATAGACTCTTTTTCAAGTTACAGTAATTGTGTATATTGGGCCAGGTGGTGACAGGTAAGGTTAAGGAGAAATTCGACAGATAGATATATTACCAGACCAAAACCCTCTTGCCCTGCTGAAACCCCAAGGTCCTCGCTTTTGTGCTTTCCATGCTAAAGGTTTTCACACTGACCAGGGGTGCTTTTGGCAGAAATGGGATTTTTCCACACATGCAATTTCTGGAGAGTTGCGGAGGACTGAATTTCTGGAATAAGCTATAACCATCATACAACCACCATCTCCATAACGAGTGTGTGTCGCCCGAATGGTAGATGCTGATATATGCCTAGGAAGTGATCTTTTTGGGAGGTGCATTTTAGTCCGATTGAACATGTGGGCAGAGATAAACAAGTGTGTCATTCTCATTCCCCAGTTCAAACCAGCAATCCATATTGCAGAAGTGATGTTGTGTTCCTGGTAACCTGTCATCTCAAAGGAAACTCGACACTGAAGGGACTGGAGTAAATGAATGAATGAATTAGAATGAAAACTTTCCTGCTCTTTTCTTCCCCCCCCCAGCTTTTTGCCATTTTCGCTTTTGCAACATGCGGCGGATATACAGGCCAGCTGCAGGTTAGCGTGGACTGCATCAACAGGACAGAGAGCGACCGCCACATCACCGTCGACTTCGCCTATCCATTCAGGTGACAATCCCCAAAACTAGAACCATTCTCTGGTCCAGGTCTGTCTTCAAAGAAATGATTTATTTCGGGATTTCAAAAAGTCTGAAATAAGATACGGTGATTCATCATGGTGTTATGCCTAAGAAGGTATTTCTGTTTAAACTTCCATTTGCCACTAGCTTTTAGGTGAGGTCTGATTTTATTAAAGACTTGACACTGCATTCAGTGAGAACCATTAATGCATTCTGAAAGACGTGCTATATGCTGTCAGAAGAGGTGTAATGGACATTAAGCGGGTTATTCTGGTCATCTGTGTTCACAAGGATAAAGGCTGGATTAAAAATTAACAAACAACTGCTGCTTCCAGAAGAAACCAAAAAAACACTATAGCATCTAAACCAGGGCTCTTCAAATCTGACCCCCAATTCCAAATCCATGCTGTGTTTTCAGTTCTCCCAGTATTTAGTTTAATGGTTTCTGATTCTGATTGGCCAGAGGCTTCACACTTGCCTCATGGGTAAAGGAAGGCTGGAAAACCTTGATTTGAAAAGCTCTGATCTAAACACTACAACAAGTAACTGATAAAATGCAACCCAGTCACAAAGTAAATGCAGTGATTTACCTTGCAACATAAATTGATATTTGATGGATATTACGGCTTTTAACCTTTCTTAGATAAGGCAGTTTGCCCTAAGAAACTGTGTCCCTCTATGTCCCTCTGTGTCCTCTCTTAACAAGGTCATAATTTGTCATTAATGCCAGATCCATCCTTCAAAGACCCTTGGATTTTTACACCACTTCCTACTTATCAGTCATGAATTAAGGAGCTTTCCCCAGCAAGGCCTGGACAGGCATTATTTGTAGTCGTAGTCTTCTGGTTAGGAAAGCTGCTTTCTTGCATGTGATTTTTTCTCAAGGTCAACAATGTTACCATCAAGGCTTTCAGATGTGGCTTTTGTTTTCGCTGAAGAACGTACCTCGGAAGCTGCCTGCAATCTCTGCCTGAAGCATAGAGAGCAGTGATACAATGCAGTCTCATCTCCAACTCCGCCCCCTCCCAAGCCTCCCCCCCACCTCACCCACACACTACAGCTGAGGGTCCTTCATTAGGGAGGCTCTGCGTGTGTGGTCTGCGAGGTCCTCACTGGGCATGACATTAGACCTGGGGTCTATTGCACATTGTTTCTCATCTCCTTCCCCACTGTGTGGCCTCAGAAAAAGTGATTTTAATAACCTGAGCCCTGTGGCTATAGCTGCTAATGTTGTGAGGTGCGCTTTCTGTTAGTGACAAACTGTGAGATGCGCAAATGTGCTGTATTTGTAACATTGACTGTACTGTTCTCACTCTCTGCCCCCCCCCCCCCCC
>JAODKF010000116.1:24962749-24988192 GCA_026779585.1 Mormyrus proboscirostris | reverse complement strand
ACTCTCTCCCCCCCCCCCCCCCCACAAAGTAGCTCAGATGAAGAGCTCATGGTGAGCAGGGTATTGCCATTATGTTTATCAGATTTGGCATTACTTGTCCACCGGGAGAATAGAGGTTGTTCTTTTTTGGTTCTGCTAGTGAAATTAAGCAAGGAGATTCAGCTTTATCTATATTCTCTGAGTCCTGCATGGATGTCATGGAGTTCCTCTGGGACCTCCACCCTTACACTGGGGGTATCCTTCCATCTTCTAAGCATTCATCCTGCTCAGGGTCATGGGGTGCCCTGGAGCCTGTCCCAGGCAACATAGGGCACAAGCATGGAGTAAACCTTGGATGGAATGCCAACCTACGGAATAAACACAACCAGACTCTATGGGTAATTTAGAGATGCCAGTCAGTCTCACTGCATGTAATTGGACTAGTTTCTTTGGACTACAGGAGGAAGCCAGCATGACTCAGAGAAAACATGACCACATGCATAGAATGGGGGCAGGATTCAAGACCCCAGCCCCAGATGTGGGCGGCAACACTAATAATGAAAGAAACACTATTCCACCCTACTGTCATTAACATGTTCATTTCTGGCACAGAATAGCAGTTTTACATTCAGTAAAGCAAGCTTCCAAAAGTCTGATATGGACCAGTAGAGTTCAGTTCATTTAAAGAAAAAAACATTTTTATATACAGTAAGGTCAATGTATCTGAAGTTGACACTACATGCGCTGGAAGTGAGACTGCATTTTCCTGCTGGAGTGCTGACATGTGACATCATCCTGACAGTCGTGTTGTCATTTGTCTGTGTTACGAACTCATAGGAGCCCTGAAAGCGGCCTGCAGAGGACAGAACAGCAAATCAGTCCTACATCATTCTATGTTTAGTCCGTGCTGTTTAAACTTTCCACATCATTCTTCATTCATTTTCACCTATTTTTAAAATGTATGGGATTCCTTGCTCTTCATCCGTGTTTACATAGAATTTCAATTCAAACCAGTGTTCTTACAGGAGTAATTGCCATAAATCTGTCTGAAAAATGCCACCATACAGAGATCCTCACTGTTCCTCCAGTTTTACATAGTATATTATGTTGTGCGGCTCACGCCCAGTTAATGTCCCCACAGCCTTTGCCACCTCCTCTGCCTACCCGCTGCCAATCTACCACCACTTTCGCCCACACCAAGCGGTCAACGCCCCTCTCAACGTTGTTTACCCTGTTCCTTCTTCAAAGTGATTCCAGTACAGTTCCTGCCAGTAAATCAGCTATTTTTTCAGATGATTGGAAGTCCTCTGCCATCTCCGTAGCAGAAGCTACACTTCACATCATTATGTGTGGTCCCCTGATCCATGCCAGTGATTATGTGAGGAAACTCAATACTTTCATTATCATACTGGGTGCTACTGTATAAACTCCAGTTCATTTCATTACCTGCAGCTACTGCTGTCTGCCGTATTGTTGTGCATTTGATAGATAAACTTTGACTAGACTTGACTTTCCAAAAATTATCAGGCAACTTTTTAAATGCACCTTTTCCATCATTCCATATATCTGTAAATTATGACTTAATTAAACTACAAGTCATGCCACATTTCATGTGTAGGCTAAGAGGAGAGAACTATTTAGTGTTTCAACAGCAAAACATGCAATATTTGGATTAAATGAATGAATCATAAAAATAAGATATCTTGCTACATTTACCTGCACGCCTAATTACTACCAGCTTCTCTCTTTTCAGGCTGCATAACGCCTAATGTACTGTGTGTGACATTTGAGTACGTGATTTTACTGTCTTTACCTGCCCATCTGCTCAACTGTCAGTAATCATCCCACCCAGGCACTTTGAAATGAACATTGCATTTACCAACATTACTGCAAATTGAATGCAACCAGAAAGTGCGAGACACAGCAGAGGTAAATTGTGATAGACAGCAGAGTCTTGGAAGCCCAGCTGGGTTAATCATTACAAAATTAGGACAGTACTTGAGTCTCTGTGAGCAAAAAATGCACGGCCTTCATTGAAACCTCTTACATCTTGCGTCTCCGTAATGTGTGAAGCTGTAAGAGTTTGATATGAAATAAGGATTTCATATGAAGCAACTGTATATGAGATTAAACAGAAATCTGTACAGAACACAATCAAACCCGCCCATCTATTTTTCATAACTGTCGACCCAGAATAGTTTCTCAATGAGCCTGAAGTCTATCCCCAGAAAGACAGGACACAAGGCAAGGGATACCCCGGATGGGATGCCAGGCATCACAGTGTACACTCAGCCATGCATAAACACATACTGTGGGTGTTTTGGAAACTTCAAGCCAGCTAATCCATATGTTTTTGGATTAGGGGAGAAAAATGATAGACGCATGAAAACCTTGAGACATAAGCAAACTCCACACACACAGAGCTGGTGGCAGGAAGTAAATTCACAACCCTGGTGGTAAGAAGCCAAAAAACTCAAAAAAAAAAAAAAAAGAATCAATATTCACAGATTACCCATTTAACCAAGCAGCGAAAAATAAGTGCACTCTCAAAGGGGTGACAGTTGCTGCAGTGGTTAGTGCTGTTGCCTCACACCTCTGGGTCCCAGGTCTCAGTCTCCACCATGTCTTCATGTGTGTTCCATGTCTTCTCTGTGTTGTCAAGGGGTCTCCTTCAGGTCCTCCAGTCCCTTGTCATAGTCCAAAAACATGCTGAGGTTAATCAAAGTTGCTGAAATGCCCATAGGTCTGTGTGAGTGTGCCCTGTGATGGGTTGGTGGTCCACCCTGGGTTGTTGCTCCTTTCCTTGTACCCCACCCTCCAAGTCCCTTCATGTTTACCTACTTATTTCCATGGCATTCACACTGGACTCTGTGCAGTATCAGGAAATGTCTGGGAGCTATAACATGTCTTTTCTTGGATTTAACCTTGATGATTGATGCTCTGTTGATCCCCATGGAGAGATTCTCTTCATGCCTTCCCCAACTTTGCGCTCTGTAGGTGAGAGCAAGCTGACTGCAAAGGGCGGCCGTCCATAGCAGCACCCAGGAAATTAGGGGTTAAGGGCCTTGCTCAAGGCCCCGCAGATGTACTGAGGCCAGACTGGAACCTGCAACCATCTGATCAGGGACACAGAGGATTAGCACACTAAGCCACATGCTGCCTCCTTAATCAACATAATCACTGTGAATTGAACGAATAAAAGGTAAAAGACAGGGGCAACTGGGAAAAGCAAGTGTTCCTCTGTAAGAATTCAGAAGGCAGGCAGAGGGACAGATGGACTGATGAGTGCAGATGTTGTTGTGATCTCATCTGTATGCCTATATGTTTTGGCTGCTGGGTCAGTTTTGCATTAAGCCTTTGTCTTTTTGGGCCACAGGTTACACCAGGTTTACTTTGACGCCCCCATGTGTGATGGGAAGCGACGCGAGCGACTCCACCTGACCGGCGACTACTCCGCCTCTGCCGAGTTCTTTGTCACCACCGCCGTCTTCGCCTTCTTGTACTCCTTGCTGGCTACCGTGGTCTACATCTTCTATCAGAACAAGTATCGGGAGAACAACAGGGGACCCTCAATTGTAGGTCACATGCATATTTATTTGGACCTTTGCTCTTTTTATTCCAGCTTCTCTCTTTTCCAGGACACATATTTGTATTAATAAGAACACTGCCAAAGGTTTGTATAGGGGATTAGTGAGTCAGAACTCAGAATTTAGTATCTGCAGGGCGAAAACCGAGTCAAAGTCATTCCTCCCTGCCCAGAAAAATAAAAGGCAAAATTTATTTACTGCCAGCAAAGAGAATTTTAATATATTTTTCTTTCCGGAACTAATGTAATGTAATTATGGATAAGGCAAATCGGTTGGTAATATTTCTGAAGTATGAAAAAAGATTAATGACTGTAATCAATTTTTCTGCAATAAAACAAAACACCTCTTCCCAGACTGTTAGAGAAAAAGTCCTGTATCATCTAAAATAATAACAGGAAAATGGTCATTTCAATTGAAGCTGAAACATTTATTACAGGTGCTCCTTGACTTATGACAGGGTTACATTCTGATGAACCCATCATAAATGGACAATATTGTAAGCTGAACATGAATATGACAAATAAATAAATAACTACTGTCACTGAATAAGCAAAAAATATCACGGTGACTAAATATCAGTAACTGAAAAGTCAAGTAATACAAGTTTATTAGCTTAAAAACAGAAAGAAAAACAGTACAATACGTTGTTAAACACTGTATTAAATATCCATACCTGCGAACACTGCAGAGACAGGATGCGTGGATTCTGTCATCGCCTAGCATCAGACGGAATTTTTCGTGCAGCATGTCATTAGCCGAGAAAGAGATCAGAATTCAAAATTGGCTACTGAATGTGCATCACCATCAAGTTATAAAGTGAAAAAATCACAAGTTGAAACACTGTAAAGCGGGAAGCATCGCTTTTTAAAAGGGGGGGTTGTAATAAACATGTATGATAATTGCTGCCCTGGGCCTCCTGACGTCAGACATGCAGCTTTCCGTTCCATCAGAGTGTGTCTGATCGTAGCACAGACCCTCATCCAAGATGATTCACTGTTTATCGTTTCATCTGCTACTTATTCTACAAACAGTCAGAGCAGCTGGATTTTTGCTGATTCTTGGAACGAAGGTAAATCCATCCTGGATTCCAGCCACAGCTGTTATGCTCAGAAGTATGAATTAGACTAGATCAAGGCCTATGCTGTATAAATACACAAGGCCATGGCACGCAATTCTGACAATGCAGATTACCCAGAAGCCAAATGTGTCCACTTCTTTGATAAGGCTTTGCACAAGGCATTTTAATTCACTAAAACTGAATTGCATGGGGATTTGGAGAGACCTCCTCCCTTCCCCAGATATGATGCCAACCTTGTCTATTCTCAGAAGCTTTTGCTGGTCCACTGAGTAAAATATCCTCTCACACCCCCCATTGCAAACCAGGATTTCATGGTGACTGTGGTCTTCTCCTTCGCGTGGCTGGTCAGCTCCTGTGCCTGGGCCAAGGGTCTGTCTGATGTCAAGCTGGCAACGGACGCCAACCAGATCCTGTTGCTTGTCTCAGCTTGCAAAGTGCCAGCTAACAAGTGTGCCTCTGTGCATGGGCCCGTCTGGTCTGGCCTCAACACCTCTGTGGTGAGTCACAGAACCACTGCTGAGAATGTTTACGGTTACATTCCTGCATCTAGTTGCAATATGGAATGAGTTTGCATAAAATCATGCAAAATATCATTGCTATGGCCTTTATTTTAACTTAAGCGCAGTCCTTAGCAGTGTATTCAGATTCCATGCAAATTTATACAAGTAATATCAAATATTACACTTCCGTGTAACCCAAAAAATTTCCCTTTTTGCCAGTGTTTCCCATAGAACCAAGAGTATTTCATTTCTTACTATATTTTCAACTGAACAGTTGGACTGTGTGTGTGTGCGTGTGTGTGTGTGTGTGTACTGTATGTCTGTGTGTGTCTGTGTGTGTGTGTGTGGCCAACATTGCGGAAACACGTAGCATATCTGGCATTATGCTTTAAACATTACTGCATAAATATTCATAGCAATGTTTATAAACAATCAAAGAATGTTTACAAATATACATTGGATGATTAACTGGAGCAATGGTTGAATAAAATTTTGCAATCTCTAAAAATTGGAAGTGTTTCCACAGTTTTGGCCACTAGTGTATTTGTGTGTGTGTGTGTGGATTATGTTTATATTACATTGCGTACAATGTAATTAAAGCCTGATATTTTGACCATTTTCAGGTCCCCACAAAGATCTGTGAATGCAATCAAAAAACTAAAAATGCCAAAACTGTCATATTGAGATTGGTTACTCATGGTTAAGGTTAGGGCTGGGCAGGGGTTAAGGTCATCATGTTGGGATTATGGTTTTCCATAGAAATGACTGGAGACTCCCCACAAAGATATAATTACAAATCTGTGTCAGTGTGTGTGTGTGTGTGTGTGTGTGTATTATGTTGATATTATATTTAGTTTCGAATTCTAAATGAATTACCACTATATACGCTGATCCATAGATATGTTTTTTCATTGTTTTCTTGCTCCAATTTTCTTTGTTGGCTCTTCATTCTCCCTCCAGGTGTTCGGCTTTCTCAATTTTTTCTTGTGGGCCGGTAACATCTGGTTTGCCTACAAAGAGACAGGCTGGCACCAGTCGAACCCGAGATATCCCGTGAGGAGCACCTCAGAAAAGCGCACCAGCGGCTTCCAGCAGAAGCCCTTCCAGTCACAGGCCAGTGTTGACCACTCCGGTGGAAATTTCAGCTCCCAACTGGTGGATCTGGGACACCATGCAAGCTATACCCAGATGGGCGAATACAACCACACTGGGCCCATCACCTTCACCAATCAGATTTGACCGCTTAGCCATAGTTGTATTCAGTGGCCACAATTGCAGGCAGATAGGTGATCAGAGGTTGTTGGGTGGTGACAGGATTACAGTTCAGTGGAGCTCTGCCATTGTGGTGGCCCACAATGCATTGCTGGTGCTGATCTGGAAAAGGAACATCAAGAGAGTTGAGCATGTCTGACCTCCAGGGCAAAGACAGGGTTTGTACCAGAAGGACACATAGTGAGGCGGCAAAGTGGGGCACTAGGGTTCACTGTTTTCATTAATGTACAATGCAAGGTTTCTGTTTTCCTTCACCGTTTATGTATTCAATACTTTATTGTGTGTGATTTACAAGTATTTACAAGTGGTTTCTGTTCTGCTGTTCTATACTTGTTTGTTTGTTTATTCATTTTCCCAATAGAATTTTGCTCTTGTCAAGGATACCTTGGTAATTTGTGTATTTGCTAAAGATCTGACTGTGGATTATGCATGAATGTGGTCAATGCCTGTCTGAGCAAATTATAGTTTTTTTACAGATCAAATGGCATTGTGAAAAAATGAAACTAATAATACTGCTTTCCACTTCTCATAACATACGGGCTTCATTCGTGGGGTCATGTTTTGATAAGATAGTGATTCTGCTGACATATGAGATATATGCTTATTGTACCAATTTTTAAGTACCACCCTGGGAGTTCTATGAAAATGACTTAGTGAAGGTCTTCGATATTCTGATTAATTAGACCCCAAATTATTTTTTTCACTGTGAAATCTGAACATTTCCACATATTTATAACTTACTGTCTCTGTAAGCTTTCAAGTGTGTTTTCTTTCTACTTATACATTTATAATAATATGCATAAACAATATAAAAATAATTGTTAATTATTACTAATGCTACAATGTACATCACATAAAAAAGAAAAAGGTTTACATACTGCTGATTTTATTGTCTTCTGCCTTTAAATTTGTGGTGGGTGTAATTACCAAGGGAACAGCATTGATATAAGTGTTAAAAAGAAATTCATGATGAATACTACAGTATTCTCCTACTCTTTGTCTTCTACCACTGCCGTTGCATTTTGATGTGAGAAAATCTGGATTCCTATGCTTGCTGTAAAGTGTTACTAATCATAATGTGTGAGCGATATTGTTAAAATGGTTAACAGAATGTGAATAAACTTGCACCAACATTCAGCGTAGAATGAATCTGTTTACATGGTTAAGTCAAAATCCCAACCTGACAGTGCAAATCGTCTCAAAAATCCTGGTTTAAAGATGAAATTTATCTGGATCTTCAAAAATTCAGTGATGGCAACTGCTTTGCATCTGATATTCCAGTGTATGAGCTTCCTAACAAAAAAAGTTGTGAATATTAAGTCAATAATGTTGCTTCTTTATACATCCTTAGTTGAATGTGCAGAGATGTCAAGAGTAGCTGGCATATACGGTACCAGTGTGAGTTCCTGTATTCAGTGCCATCATTGATGTTTTCTAGAGCCTACGCCAGGGGTGGGCAATCTTACCCACAAAGGGCCGATGTGTGTGCAGGCTTTCGCTGCAACTCCCTAATTAGGTCACTAATTAGAGGACTGATTGGCTGAAGAGTCCTCACATCTGGGTTTGAACAGCTGACCTAAAGTCATCCAAGAAACCTGCATACACACCGGCCCTTTGCGGATAAGATTGCCCACCTCTGACCTACGGTAATTAAATAACTCTTATACAGTAATTTCGTTGTGCCAAGCAATTAGGAAGACATCGGTTCTTTATAGATCATAAAACTAATATACTCTTATTCCAAGAGAGCAAGAGTGGACGTATGAACTACACAAAGATCAACAAGACTCTGCAACTCTTTTTGTCCAAAGATGTACACAAATGCAATGTTTTGATTTTTAACTTTGAATTAACTCAACTTTAGTTTTCAATAGTTCCACCTGTTTGTGCTACAGTATATAAACATTTATAGCCATTTTGAATTACCAATCGTTACTAAGTCACCCAAATTGGAAAGTTGAGATGGTAGATTTGAAATCTGAAGGGTGCCATTATTGCCTTTGTAGTTCATAAGGCTGTATCAGCCACTTTTTTAAGTATAAGAAGTTATTTTGACACAGCTTCTTGTGTCTGTCCCTAAATATTAATGATGTAAATTGCAGTTTGACATGTCATATTAGAATTCAAAACCACAAATGAATCTATTGCACTGCTTGACCCAGAGGCCAGTAGGGGGGTACTTTTGATGGAAGAACTCCTTCAGGAACACTTGAACTGATTAATCTCTGTTCCTGTGGAGTCCTCTAGAATGCCATTAAGCATTCCCAAGATACCATGGAGGAACATACTTTCCAGTTACGTTCCAGGGAAAACCACTACACCTTTTGGATGGTGTATGTTCTATGTGGTCTCTGTTTCGGATTAATACAGTATAACCTGAAAACATTCTTTTTGTACTGTAAACAAAAGAAGAACATTCCAAAACATTCCAAAAAAGTGCAACTTTTCTTTTCTAGATTTTAGACCAGCCTTTTAATCTCACCTCACTCTGATGCCAGTGTCCCTTAAATAAATGTACCATATATTTAACTTGTCATGACTCACCACGCATGGTGAACAAAGATTAAAGTGAGAATGATATAATTAATGTTCTTTATTTATTTTCAGCAACTGTCAGACAGCGATCGGCGACATCATAAAGTCATGTCTATGCAGGCATGTTAGTGTGGGACATAAGGAAAGCTAATCCAACCTTAATCCATCCAGCAGTATCCGGTGCATGCAGCCAGCCTGGCTAGATGCTGGCAGGCTCCATCCCTCTCTGCCTTTGCACTCCAAACCGATTGGCCGGCAAGCTGCTACAAGGTTCGGTCCAACCTGACATCCCACCGAGCTCCTGTATGCTCTGAGCACTCAGGCCTACCTTCTCCTCCAACTGGCAGTCCTGTTACCATGGCAATGGGGGTAGATGTGATGTGCTGCTCTTTCCTGTGCTCCTGCGAGGGTCTCGGCGTGACTTCGGCAGCCTCTTGGTGAGAGAAAATGAGACTTGCCGCTCTTTGTTTCCATGGCTGGCTTCAGGGTTGGGGTGGGGAGGGGTGGGTACTCATCTCATTTGAATTGAATTGTGCTGTCGTGTCTATGAAGGACTCCTGATTATTACACTGAGATGCTGTCTTTCATCTTAAGCCTGAGTGTCCATGTGTCCGGCGCAAACATAAAAACAAAACACCGCAGGCTGTAGGAAAAAAATGCAGCGGCAGATTCCCAAGGAGCTGCCCTATACTCCCAGATCTAAAGGGTAATCGCACTGTGAAATACACATTACAACTAACGAGCTTCCATGACCAAGAGTATCCAGAGGAGGTACGATTCTTTTTGAAAGCATTGATTAAAGGCAGAGGTGGTGCAGTGGTTAGTGCCGCTGCCTCGCAGCGAGAAGGTCCCGGTTCCGGTCCCTGGTCCTTTCTGTGTGGAATTCACAGGCCCCCCCGTGTTGGTGTGGGTTTTGGCCGGGGGCTCTGGTTTTCTCCCATGGACCAAAAGCATGCAGAATAGGTTGATTGGTGTGTCTCAATTGTCCCTCTGTTTGTGTGAGTGTGTGCACCCTGTGGTGTGTTGGTGACCGCCCAGGGTTGGTTCCTGCCTGTGCCCATTGTTCCCAGGATAGGCTCCAGTGACACCAGTTGGAATTAAGTGGTTTCAGAAAATGGATGGCTGACTACAGTAAAACCAGTCATAATAAGTATTGCTACTTTTGAGGTTGCTGTTATTTTCTTCTTCTTTTTCTTCTTCTTCTTCTTCTTATTATTATTATTATTATTATTGGTGTTGCTATATTCCATCAGAGGGATTTGACCTGTGTTTTTGTATTCCCTACCTAAACAGATGTGGTGCAATGGGAAACTCCTAAATAACTTTGTATTAAGTTTTATCAGGTGTCACAATAATTATGATGATGATCGTTATTAATACTGTTCTTGTTGTTGACATAATGTAATATACAGATACTAGCCTACATTTCAAGTGATATGTGAAAATAATTCTGAATAAATCAAAAGGAACCACAGCCAGTGTTCCATATGTAGTTATTAAACTAAAGTAAAGCTCAGTTTTGTAATAGGAGTCTTTTGTAGGAAATCTTAGACTCCATGTAAAGGCATTGCATCGGTGAAGGTCCTTTTAACTGGTGACTAAAAGAAGCAATATTATATGTGAATTGTCATATATTTGAATACTATAGGGTTTTAAGTGTTTTTTGCTAGATGGAGAAATTTCAGTGACGAAAAGCAAGATCCACCAGACTAGAGAAAACATATAGGAACAACATAAAAATCTTACTGCAGAGATCATTGAAAATGAAGTCTCATGTGGTCAATGACCACATGGGTCAAAGGGTGTCACCACAAATAGTTTTCCTCAACTGTGTTGGTGGAAATGAGAACAGTATCTTTCATCCACACCACCCATAGATGTAAATACAGCACAATGAAAAGTCATTACCCTTGCAACCTCACTAATGATAGAAGACAAGAGGGGTAATTATGGTCTCCCAGAGTCAGAAGAATAAATGCAATGTTTAGAATACCCTCTGCAGAGATGTTAAATGCCTGCAGGTGGACAGGCCACAGAGCTGTAGATGACTCTGAATTACAGTATAGATGCCCCCATAATACGTAACAATTAGGATGAGGCTATTGACGGGAAATTAGGGGTTGCTTCGTTATTCCTTCTATGCTTGTCTCCAAGTAGCAATTTCACAGGAAGCAGCAAAGAAGGAACAAAGAGCATGATCTCTGCTTGCGCTTGCAGATTGTGACCTCTCAAGTCTGAACAGTAACAAAGTAAATATATATAGCAAACTTAGTATAACATAGGGAATCCTATAGTGTTGACGTGTTAATACTTTTTCATTTTCAGTTAAAGAAAATAGCAGTTAATTTTCAGATGTATAATGCAGTTAACATGGTGCCTAATTTGTACATTCAAATATTTCTTTAATAGAGTTGACATCTCTTTCATGAGAACAAAATTATTTTGCATTTTTTTGTGCAAGGCAAGTCAGGAGGTATCCATAAATTCCTCTACCCATTTACAAATTTTGCATTCTTTGCTCTCAAGAGATTTTATATCATCCATCCATCCATCCATCCATCCATTCATGCATCCTCCAACCACTTGCTATTAGTAGCAGTTTGTTAATGATCAAAGGGTGTGACTTCACACTGATGGCAAGGAACAGCCAGTCTGACTGATGTTGCTGCTTCATGCATCTTTTAATTTGAGGAAAAGATAGAGAGAATGTAAAAAGGCCGGAAGGTAATGATGCATTCTCCATTGACATCAGCAACATTGATTCCTCTGATGATGTGATTCATCATCAGTGACATACCTCAAGCACCACGCGTGACTTTCCTTCCAAATAAATGGCCGCGTTCTCTTTGTAGTGAATTCCTTGGATATCTGAAATTATTTTAATTTGGCTCCCGTGGTCGATGTAAATAGGGTATTTAATGAGGAGCCTCCAAGCCGGCTTCAGGTGTTCCACTTTTATAATTCACAGCCAGCAGTGGCATACTAAACAGAGAGAAAAGCTCTTAACAGAGCTGGCTGGCACTGTACAAAAACTATATTTTACAACTTAATTAGCCCCAGTGAATTGTCTGGGAATACTCATGGAGATGGCTTTGTCACCTGCGCATTACGGGTATCAGTTTAAATGCATAATTATGAAACGGATTCCCACATGATCAGACGGGATTTCTTTTTTAGTCCCACTTCATTGGGATGACTGAAGGATGGAAGGCATTGCTATTTTTTTCCATTCATTGACCCCCTCGTCCCCTCCTTCGGAACAGGCTCCGGTTTTCAGACCCATCTGTTGTCACTGGCTGGGAAGCAAAACTTTCTCTCTCTCTCTCTCTGCCTCCATCTCTCTCTCTCTCTCTCTGTATCTTACTCTCTCTATCACAATAAACTGATGAAAGCCTCGCTGAGCTGTATTTGTGCCTAACTTAGCTGTTCTTGCTCGGTCAGAACGCACAACAATCTGGGGCACAGCAGAAGGCTGGAGAGCATCCATGGAAAGACACCAGAGCTTCGTGAACCTGAAGCTCACCACGATAAAGTAAAAAAAAAGAGAATGGGCTGAATTTTAGGTGTTCCTAAGCATCTTTTGCTCCCACAATTGTACATTTTAACTAAATGTGTATTTCATTATCTTCTGTGGGCTTTAGCAAACACTGTTTTAAGTGGTCTCTTCAATAAATCTCATTTTCTTAATTAGGAACCAGCCAAAGACCTTTTCGGGTTACAAGTACCAAAGATCCATGTAACAAACCACTAACTTTGGAATGAACCAACCAAATGGTTAATAATGTGTATACGATGGGGAGAATGATGATAATGGATGTCCAGTGAGAGTGGGCAAAGTGAGCAGAAGAGTACAATCACCTTTGCCCTGTTACCCATAATATAAAATTAGCATCTGTGTTTTTCTATGTTTCTCGATCCTACAGTGCTGTAGCAATTTCCAAGACTGGACACCCATTTTCATCACCTGTATGTTTCCTTCATGCTGAAGCAAAATCTACTGTCTTCGGTTTTCGGTCCTGTTTTGGCCCTGCTTTGCTTACTGAAATGGAAAAAATTAAGTGAAGGTTCATTTGCAGAGGCACAGAGGAGTTTGCAGGTTTTCTCTTCTTAGCAACACAGACACACGCACTCACACACACACACACACACACACACACAGACACACACACATTTGTGAAGATTGCAGTCAGGCATTTATTGGGTGCCCATGGAGATCATGTAGGGAGTTAATGTCCTTGTTCAAGAGCTTAAACTAGACATAACTATTCAGTCGAGCATGGGGTTTAAAACGATGACTTTCCCATCAGAGGAAATGCTGCACTACATACCCCTGCTCCAGGACACAGGGCCTGTTGGTAAGTTATATATTACTCTTACAGCATTTTATGATATACAGATTTTGTTTTATTTATGTTTTATTTCAAAATAAAACTTACTTGTGATCATTTTGATGCATCAAATGCTATACAACAATATTTAAATGTCAAGTAAACCCTGTATTTTAATTTTGTAAGTGACATTTTTAAAAGATTTTATAAACATAACATAAATGTAGGTTATATGACAGTTTATAAATTATTCATGGTAAAGCAGAGGTTAATTGGAGTTGCCAAATTGCCCAAAGGTGGACATGTGTGAGTGACTGGTATGTGAGTGAGCCCTGCGACGGGTTAATGTCCCATCCTGGGTTGTTCCCTGCCTTGTACTGTCTCCTGTCCCCCCAAACCCTGAACAGGATAAGGAGTTACAGAAAAATGAATGGATGGATGGATTGCATATTAGACATCGATTAAGAATACACTAATGAATATGAAAACCAAGCCCTTTTTAATCAATGCACATTAATATACCATTTATGCCAAGCAGATTCATGACAGCCATAGAGCATACTCTCTATGGGATACCAGTCCATCACAGGGCATTATGGGAATTTCAGAGACCTCACTTATCATGCATGGCCTTGGACTGGGGGGGGGGCTGTGTAACAGGAGGAGAGCATACAGTGCCCACATAAAGGAAAGGAGGGATTCAAACCCCCCACCACCAAAGGTACAAGTCAATTGTGCCAACCACTGAGCCACCATCAGAGAAAACTGGAAACCATTTTACAGCATTTTATTTATTATTCTGTTTATCTATCTATCTATCTATGCATTCATCCTCATCTGCCCTCAGTATTTTTCCAGTTCAATAGGTAACAAAAAACTAAAATTGTGATATACAGGAACATGATCTATCTGACCCTGGTGTTAATGGACGTCCTCGTGCTGCTCCTCATGTCTTTCACAATTATATCACTCATTTATTTCCTCTTCAGATACTGTGTTGCATCCTACGCAGTGCAGGGTCCCTGATGGCTAAAAGTCAGTTACATAACATAAGGTTAATTAAAACTATGTGCAGTTTAGCATCATTTCGACTTATATTTTGAAACAACCACAGCAGTATCAGCAAATGCACTTTATTAAAAGGGAAACACATTTCTTGTGTTATTTCGAAGAGCAAACTGACTGTTTGAAATCTTGATCTTCAGGACCACCCTTCCTGGAAACATTACGGTATTGCGTTCACATTTCATATGCTTAGCAGATGCTGTTACCCAAAGCGAGCATGGCACCCAGGCCAGCTGAGCCGCAGAACCCTGGCCAGCTGAGCCGCAGAACCCTGGCCAGCTGAGCCGCAGCACCCTCGCTAGCTGAGCCGCAGAACCCTGGCCAGCTGAGCCGCAGAACCCTGGCCAGCTGAGCCGCAGCACCCTGGCCAGCTGAGCCGCAGCACCCTCGCCAGCTGAGCCGCAGCACCCTGGCCAGCTGAGCCGCAGAACCCTGGCCAGCTGAGCCGCAGCACCCTCGCCAGCTGAGCCGCAGCACCCTCGCCAGCTGAGCCGCAGCACCCCACACTGCTTTTGTGCATGATAAGTATGCGGTGAAAAGATTTTTGGACAGGTGGCCAGAATTTTTCTACAATTAAAGGATCCAAGGATACACAAATCTGCATTTATTTAACTATTTTCCTATGAAATTATTTGCATGAAATACATATGGAAGATGGTTCTTGGTTTAACTTTAAGTCCCCTATGATTTAATTACTCATTATGGCTCTTGAACAATTTAACATGTAAGTTGTTAATCTGTCTTTTTATTCAGGATTCTAACACACCTGTAACATTAATGCATGTTCATTATGTCACTTGGCCCTCCCAGGCTGACCTGGCCCCCTCCATCCAGTCCTATCTTGGCAGTCACATCTACAGAAACACTTCCATAGCTACAGTACTATTAGTTATTTTGAATATGTCATTACCTCAGGACCAGATGGCACAGTCAGCAGTAGAAATGCAAAAAAGGGAAAAAAAATGATTGGCAGAGTTTCAAACATTCATGTAGGGTGGAAAGAAAATGCAATTATAGCCTTCTATTTGAAGAAAGAGTTTCTAAAACTCTTGAGAAGAGCCAGAGAGGAGTGTTGAAGAAGCTCCTATTACATCTACAATGTCACAGTCCATATCTCTTAAAACACACACTCACCTGGGGAGAAAGTGTGTTTTTTTTTTTCAATTCGAAATATTCATGCTCTGATTTTGAAATGTATTACGACAACGGTCTCACGAAAATACTGCTCATTGTCTAGATCAAGAAATGCAGCACAGGTAAATTATTGACAAATATATTAAATCTTTTACTTTTTGCTGTTGTCAAGGGGGAAACAAATGAATGCAGTGATATCTATACTCAGCCAGTAATCACAATCTCCCTCGACAGCCTGTTCATTTATAAATTCAGCATACACCATTACAAACACATTATCTTAAACACATCACCAAAGCTCATTACACTCTATTTTGAGCCTTTTTGGTCATTTCACCTCTGCTATGATTTTAGAGAGGAAAATTATATGCTACAACGCAATAATAAGTAACATGATAAAAGAACATTTATATTGCATCATCTTTCCAGGAAATGCTTATAACAGTGACATTTCCACGTACAATATGGAGCGAGGCCACCCTCACCTGGAAGGGACTGGCAGAGCGGACTAACTGGAACAGGAGGTTCTGATCTTTTCTATGATTATTCCCTTGGAGATTCTCGTGTGAGTGGAGAATGAGATATGGTCAGTTGTTACCTCTGTGTGAGTGTATATTTTTTTGCATTAAGATGATGTTTCTGATCTGGTTACTACCCAGCTTGCCTTTCTCTTAGCTGTGACAATATTCCGTCAGCATCCAATGAGACTTGGAAGTTATAGTTCACAACCCTCGAAAAACTGACCCTGAAAATACAGCGTGGGTCAGAAGAATACTTATATGTCCTATAATAAATACCAGAAGTAGAGATTTCAGGTCCAGAGAGGACAAATCCAGAACAAGATTTTGTTTCAACCAACCAACTGAGTATTCTGTGACTGTGACTCTTTATACTTTATAATTTACACACATTCCAGATTTCAGGTTAACTTTCATTTGCATTTGCAAATAGCATCACAGAAAAAAACAAATTATCAATTGGGTGCATTAAACAAACTTGAATTCAAGACTCAATTAACAGCAATTCATACTACATCATATATCACACATTTCCACAGTAGTTTGAAGTACCGTGGTGCCCAAGCTGGTATTCTTATCCCAGCAATTTTGTCATTATCTTGTATATTACTACAAATAACAAGCTAGGTTTTTATAAGATAGTGCTAATTGGTATTATGAGTGCATTAGTGCTTCTTTTTTTGTTACAAAGGAAAGAAAGGATTGTGATTGCGATTTTGATATAAAAGTATTTATTTGATGATGATCTAAAGAGAGAATACAGCCTCAGCATATAGAGAAAATGAAACACCTCTCAGTTTAAGCAGTCAGAGTATCCTTAGTTGTCTAACAGTCATTGAACTCCTGCCTCTGAAGATGCTTTGGATATATAACTGCTTACCAAGGCAATTACACAGATGAAGAGCTTCTACTTAAATCTCAAACCCGTGCTAACACCCTTATTAAAGAGTTTTTCTTTATCTCATTAATACATTTCTAATGAGTTTCCAATACACACACACACACATATATATATCCACACTTTCTCTCTCTCTCTCTCTCTCTCTCTCTCACACACACACACACACACACACACACACATACACATACCTAAGTAAATGGAGATTGTCCTTTGATTTCTTTCAGGAAAAACCCTAATCCCAATCACGACACCCCTAACCCCTACCCAGCCCTAACCTTAACCATAAAATCCAACCAAAATGCTTTTGCCATTTTTACATTTTTGATTGCATTCACGGATTTTTTTTTATAAAACTGAGGTTATCCAAACGGGGACCTGAAAAAATGCCCCCAAAAGTAAGGAAGTTTCAGGTTTCACATTTTGGTAACCAAATGTGATCTATGGCAATCTTTAAGTAACTCCCTGCAGATACGCTTATTTAATGTAATCTGTCATCTTCCCTAAGCAGTATATTACATATAAATTGAATTTGGTGCGTACACCTCTGATAACTACATTATTTGAAATTTTTATATTGGCCAAATTTTATATAGTTTTGTCCATTCATCCATTTTTATTTAGCACACAGTATTGCTGAGCTGAAACATGTTACATACTAGAGGCATTGTTTAAGTCTTTGGGCTGTGGTAGGTAGCTGGAGTACTGGAGGAAAACCACACAAACATGGGGAACAAAACAGTCCAGCACACCAAAGGGGCAGCAAACACACACAACCTGAGAGGCACCTCCCTTTGAATCTGTGTCTATAAATAGCGACACCAATACCTTTTAACGTGCCATTCCGGTGGCCTCAAGTACATCAGTGAGGTTGGAGCGTTAAGCACGCTTTGACTTCCATTCATTTTAATCGTAAATTGTGTGTAAAATTAAGTGAGACTATTATTTTTCTCTTAGTCCACTGTGAAATGTAAATGTCCCCTTGGGTTTCAATTATGGCTACTAGTGTCAACAAAATAATTAGTAGTGCAATTAAATTTTAAATAGTTTTGGCCATTGTTTGGCTTAGGCTGTTAGCCTGGATAGCCCCTGTTTCATTTAAATACTGTGCATGGTTTATGTTCATTAATATGAAACACTGTGTTTCTCTATAGCTCATTAAATGACTACTGCCATCTACTGAGGACCAACGTGATAAACTACGAGCTGGTCCCTGTGGACCTTTACATCTCTTTTATTATTCATTAAACACCTTTTTGATGCCTGGATTTTACTGTATACAGTATACAATGCACAGAATGTGATGCAAGTTTGAAACTTTCCGCAAAAATCAATAATATGCCTTTGAGAAAATGTTGCAGTTGTTAACCCTCAAAGACTCTGTTTGTGGAAATAAATTATACTGTGCTTTGTTATTGACCTGTTCTCCAATATTATTACAAGAATCTATTTTTAGAAGATTGTGCCTTTCTTATCCTGTGGCTTTGCACAATAGCAGCCATTTATCCAAGAAATGGATTAAGCATCGGAGATCAAATAACACCAGCTTTTGAGTAAACTGGCTGTGTGTCCAGCACAGAGGATGGGTAATGAGTTTTGATACTCTTTCAGAGACTGATATGATGTTTAAGAAACAACTTATTATGTTGATTCTCCTCAATACAATACTTAATTACCGTGATAATTTGTTGTTTTTTCCAAATAATTGCCATTGCTATTTAAATATGCTTTAATAATAATAAAAAAAAAATTGCTGGGCCTTTTGTGGTTGTGCAGGATACACATCACCGTTTTTTCTCACTTCAAATGATGGAGGTGATGTATGGTGATTTTCAGAGACAAATCAGTAACTCAAATTGGGGGAAACAATACAAGTATTGTAATTCTTATTTTAGCTATTTAATGTAATGATCTGATCTAATCAACCAAAGTATATACAAATATAGTACATTATCGCCACCTACTGAACCACAATTTTAGTAGTGCTACAAGTGCAAATATATCCTCTACTGGCCGTAGAGTTTCGATATCATTTATCTGCATTACTGCCCCCTGTTGTAAAACAGTAAAATCGAATTTATGAACAAAACTGTAGCCCAAATACACACATTAATGTGTGATATCAAACAAAAATGTTTACAGGCAAAAATATAAGCCTAGTCATTAAGTAAATCACCAAAAGCGATAAAAAAAATAATCAAGAACCTATGAAAACGTGAACTGCATAAGATGTAACTAAGTAAATCTCAACTGCAATTTTATTTAAGAAAACGAACACAATTTTACCACTGTAAATTATCACTGACAAAATAGTAATAACATGTTTTTAGAGTACAGCTTTCGCCAGTTGTTTCTTGAAAAAAAAAATAAATATATATATATATATATATATAGAGAGAGAGAGAGAGAGAGAAGATATTTGGTTAAATATATTTGAAACCAGTTACAAAAATACCGAATTCATACATGAGATATCGGCATCGGTCACACCAGTCATCACATTTTAAGACGCCATCGTAAAGTATGACTATTTTTTATATATAGTGCATTTTTATTTAATTTCTCTGGTGAATAGTGAAACCATACGACGAAGGTGATGTGATGGATATGGTATTTCATATTCATATTTGGTTCATATGTAGATGAGTCTTTCTGTACAGTGAAACATACTGGGACATACCTGCTTCTTCTCATTTGAAATCACTGACAAATTGGTCAATAGTCATTAGTTGGCGCCCCGCTTTTGAAAGTGGTGTCAGAAAAGAACTGAGGCTCTCTTTGATAACGTGAATAGGTAAAGCAACTACGTTACATTTTCCACCATATTGGCTCTAATTATGTGGGACTCATGTGCACAAAGCTCTCAGAGCGAGAACCAAAATGGCGTTAGTTTCCTCATCAGTGTGCCCATTCTGTAACTAGCTCGCTGACCACAATCGACGTGCAATGCGTGCGGGAAAAGTTACGTACATGTCCCAGAATGCAGTCCGGTAAACAGGCATGGAAGCACCTGGTTGAGACCTCTACTGTCAGTAAAACGTTAAATTAGATCTTTATTTTCAGTATTCAGTATTATATTATCCGCTACATTCTGCGAATAAGGAGCTACGGGAAAATATAGTCCCTTTGACAAAGTTCTACAATCAGGTAAGGTGTTAGCAGTTAATGACTGATTACCCAAAGCTAGAGCTAAGTGGCGAGCTAGCTAGCTCAGCGGCAGTGTTGTTCGGCTTATCGTTATTGGTTATGTTCCAAGCTAGGTCTATAACCACAATAAAATTATGCACTTTTCAGGATAAAACCAACAAAGGTACTTAAGCCGCCTCTTCTGGCATGTTTGTTTGATAGAGCTTTGCCATTATTTGAGGACTTTTTAGATTACTTAGCCAATATGAGTATAAATCAATTTTAGACTTCTCACTAGCATTGACATCTATCAAATACATTATATACTACCCTCAAATTCAAAGTTATGTTTTCTCAAAATGCCTGCAATGGAATATGTATGTCCATTCAAACACATGGTACACATTCTTGACGTCACTTCAATATTTGTGATGGTTGACAGTAAAAAAAAAAAATCTCGGTGAACTTTTGCTTTACAATTTTTTTTTTTTGACTGTATCAATATGTAATGTGATAAATAAGACAGCTTACTTAAAACATGCTTCGACTAATCAGTAATTTTCATGAACAAGCTACCATTGATTCAGTTTCGCTGTACTACGAAATAATTATAACCAAAGCAGTTGTTTGCTTGAAGGAACCTTCGAAATCTGCTTTGTGAAAAACAGTTGTTTAGATTAATTTGTATAAAAAGGCGTATTGAACTGTGAACGTTAGTATCTTTTGTGGTTAACAGTGGATAATACATATTAGATTGGATTGCTGGTTCTTGCTTAAGTGACCAAGCAGCCCTGTGATCGCTGTGACCAGGTTTATTCAGAACAGGCAGGTTGTCTGTAACAAATGAATAGAATTAATCCATAAATAACAATGAATTATTTGTATCTTCCCTACATTCTTTGTTTGATACTGTATTCGTTTAATCTAACTGACTACTTTTGCCGGTGGTGATCATTTAGCAAATTCATTACTTATTAAACTGAGCTTGAAGGTCACCATAATTTAACTGCTCTTTACACTGATGTTTTTTTTTTATTTCATACACAGATTGGACTGTTAGTAGATTTGACTTGACTTCATCTGTTTATAGCTGTTTCCATCATGTGTCGTATTGCTGTTTAATGTTTCTTTAATCGATTCTGAATTCGATGAAATCTCTGTAAAATCTCGCGGCTGCCTTTCCCTCCAGTTAAATTACACCATAGAATTAAAACCAAAAATGCAGCATCAGCATTTCTGAACTAGGAAGACAATAATTAGCCTTGGAGGGCATGAAACCATGTCCACTCAGCTTGGACCAGGCTAAGGGTGTGTGACAGCACAGAATGCCACATGCAGCAATTCTAGATTGGATTGACGAAGATCTATAGCTTTGCTCGCATTTCAAGAATATTGCAGAATGTTTTTTTTTTTTGTATTTGAGATGAACATTTTTATCATTGCCAGTGAACATAGGCCTATTATACATTCAACAAATTCATATATATTTAAGAACTTTTCTTGGTTCAGTTATATGTTCAATTGATCTCATGTTGAAGCCACCCTGTGTTTGATTTTTTTATTTTTAGCTTAATGAACATAATGACTTCATTATTAGTTCATACTACTATTGTATAGCCACTTTACTGTACTCGATGTGCTGTAATGGTATGCAGGGTGTACTTTGGCTGGTGCTCTGCCCTTAAACGTGGTTGTAGAAGGATATATGGATGAGTATTATTAGTGACGATGATAAGGATAATTATTATGTTCATACCAGTCCCATATGGAGAAGTGTAATGTCTGTACACTTAGAAGTCGCTGTTCATTGACTATGTTCAGCAAACTATTATCATTATTATTCGGTAACCAATTTATATATTAAAATGTTATCATTTTGGCGATTTTCAGTGGATTTTATATTGGAATTCTCGGGACTTTAATTAGACGCACTATGATATATTATAGCTTAATTCATTCCCTGTATAGTGTCTCCGTGTTGGAATTTGCTTTTGTAGTTCACTTTCATCTTTGCACTCTTCCTTCGCCACTTTAGCTCTGACTAATAGGATTACGAGTTTATATAGGCTACTGATATATATCATATAGGTGGGAATGAAAATGTGTTACCGGCGAGCAGTTAACAAACGAGAAATAATGAAATTTAAAATCAAATATTTTAGTAAATCGATGTGTTCCGCAAACTGCATCTTAGACATGCGTGTTCTTGAGGAAAGTTAGCTTTTATTTCAAACTTTTTATTAATGACTTGGAGCAGTTTTATGGCGCTTCTCTGTGAAGAGGCATTTCTTGGGGAAAAGCTGTTTTCACGTGTAAATCTTAATTCTCCTTCAAGGCGCTGCTAGATGCTATTGGTTTAAATGGACGCTAATGTAAGATGTGGATCGTTTACCCTAAACGCCCCCGATTTGCATTTGTGAAGTTGGGTTTGCTTCGCAGGTGAGTGCCCTAAAGTTTCACCGCGTCAGTACACGATCGTGCGATGCACCTCGGCAGCGGTGTCATTTGTCAAAGCGGCCGCGACATCCGAACACCGGCCGCCGTACGGCTCGCCGACGTCCGAGCGGCGCAAATGGGGGCGGCGGGTGGTGTGGCGTTAGTGGGTGGCGGTGGGGCGGGGGACGCTGTTTACGCGGCATCAATCGGTCCAGCGGGATCCCTTGTTAACCAGCTAGAGTGCAGATCGCCGTTTTGTTACATTGTAGCGGAAAGAATGTCGGAAAGGGCCGACGATGACGTCAGGGGGGAGCAGCGCAGAGCCGCCAGGCAGCCAAAGCAGCAACAGCAGCAGCAGCAGCAAATCCAACAGGGAGAAGGCTCCACAGCAATGGCGACCGTGGGGGAGCGCAGATCTCTTCCCAGTCCCGAGATCGCATTGGGACAGCCCTGGAGCGAATGGATTGATGCTGCTAAATTGTACGGGAGCGACGGTGAGTTGCCTGCATTTCAAACCGAACCATCTTAACGAGCACGACTGATCACGATTTTCCTCTTTTAGATAACGTGCAGTTTGAAGATACGCGAAACGCCAGAGACGAATAGTGCGGCACCAGCAAGTGTAAGCTAACTATTTCTCTGTATCGCCCGTTCAGGTGCCGAATCTGAAGAAAGTTTGAAAGAGTGCGGGAAAAATCGCGAAGCAATGAGGCTTTGCAGAGACGGTGAGCGTTTCCTATTTTTCCTCCCGATTATTTGTATGAAGCTGTTTACTTTTGGGGATTTTTGTATGGAAAGACCTACTGGCTTGGAAAAAAAAAACGCTGCGTTCACTTTGAAGCAAGTGCATTAGTTGAGCCAGGGGTGGCAGAATGGGCCTAGAACGATGAACCTGATCTACGCAGCTGAGACAACATTTAAATGTAGGGAAATGCACGCGGACTTCTGGAAACAAAGGCATGCAACTTCTCACGAACACGCCAGCGGTCTGGCGTAATATTATTATTAGGCTGTGTTGTTTACTTTGAAGAGGAGCCCCTGACTTGTTAGAAATACGATTTCAAATGTAAAATTGGCGCAGTGCTGCCGGTAGGCAGTATTTACAGATAAAAGCGCGGCGTTGATGTAAGCGCTTTGCTGGGCTGCTTCATGAGCTGTCACCCATAGTGTCACTGCGCCAGGTGTAACTCTGAAGCAGCTGGTGCACGCTGGCTTGCATGTATTTCAGCATTGCACATTTAATATGAATTTACAGATTATTTTTGCATATGATAGTTTAACACAAGTTTAGTGTATTTTTGCATTTCTGAGAACGTGTCTTATAGTAATTTTTACATGGTCTTTTTACATACATGACTGCATTATGTGCACCTAATAAACCATAAACAAATTTAACCGTATCCATCATACCAATTGCACCAAGGTTAGTCGGAGCTTTCCGTTTTGTATCGGTTCACAATAACTTTATTTGTTTAGGTGCCTTTTTAAAAGCCAGACCTGGTAGCTTTGGTATTGGTGGCTTGGTTGCCTTTCTGTTCATTAACATACAGTGTTTAAAAGAGGCCAAGGCCCAGTCTCCCATCCAGATCATACTGTATATTTAAATAATGCCTTTTTGGAATTCGGAGCCAGCTGATGGGACCGGACCTCTTGGGGCGGAATGGTGACACTGTGGTACAAGAAAGCTGACTTGCATTACAGAAGCCAGAATAAGCCAGGAAGCTGCAGCCTGCCCCAAGCGAGACACGGCCTGTCCGCGTGCCTCCGCTGAATCTGGTGATGGCAGCGTTTTGTGTCAGTCTGTGTCACGACCCTTTGGAATGCTGCAGGTTAAGGTTTTCATGCTTATGATGGATGCAAGACAATGTGACATCTTTAGGTTTTCATATGTTTTGTTGTTGTCAGTTGACTTAGTAGGTTAGGTGTTTGATTCCTGTCCCTGACTCTGTGTATGAGCTGTTTACATGTTTTCCAGTCCTTTGCATTTCTTTTGTAATCTAAAACATCCAGTTAGCTAAATTGCTGGCTAAATTACCAACGGGGTGTGTGTGTTTTGCGATGGGCTTCCTCCCGCCATATTCCCTCCTCTATGTGGGGTCGACCCCAGAATCGCCACAGTCCTGTGCTGGATAAACACATATGGAGGACTGGCACATTGATCTAAAGTGAAGCTTCTCAACTGAATGTAACGAATGGTATCCGACCATGGATAGAATCCTTTAAATCGTGACAGAGCGTTTTTAACACCACTGGAATCTAGAATGGCACCTTCAGAAGATAAGCACACAAATGCACCAACTGGAATTGCTATGGAAGTCTTGAGAAGTCCTGCTTCCCAGGAAGATCACCGTCAGTGACTTTCTTTACAAAATCCTGGGAAGGACGCCGCATTTTGGGACATCAGTATCAGAAGCCAGGCTGTGCGTACAGTATCATGTCGAACATGGTAACGTTTATACTCTTTAAACCAATCATCCAAAGACCCTCACCAAAGCTCCACAGGAAATTTTACTTTCTGTCACCACCTCACCCCCGAACCTCCGTAAATTGGGAATGGGGAATAAGATCAGGTGGAACTGGGATGATCAACACTGAAACTTTCGAATGTATGACAAACCCTAAACTCTCATCGTTTTAATGGGCTGGACGATAGACTGACACGAGAGCTGTGGATACATCGGTCTTGTGAGGGATGCCTTCTGCAGTGCCGCCTTCTGGCACTGTTCACTGAAAACCCTTCTCTCCAGATTGACCTTCACCCTGGTCGTCATCATCACAAGGCACCTAAGAGTAATCCACCCCTGAATTTGCAGGAACGGACATCACGTTCCTCTCTGGATTCTAGTGGAACTGGCATCGGTCTGGGATTATTCTGGAAGATGGGGAGGCACGTTTGCATAACGTTATATTACCTCTGAGGCCCCAGAGTCCAGTGGATTGACCAAAGGGTTGCAGATTCAATTCTGGGATACCCAGGCTGACCGGGG
>JAODKF010000116.1:24936272-24952771 GCA_026779585.1 Mormyrus proboscirostris | reverse complement strand
AAAACAATCGGGCAGGAACACAGGGTAATGAGGTGGGCGTGGCACACGGAAGGATGGAACGGAGCGGATCGTAACAGTCAGATTAGCCATTTTCTATTAATACCTTTTTATACAATGTATAAACCATCTAAAGTATGCCGTCATATGTGTAAAGTTACTACTGTGCGCACTGGGGTCACTACATTTCGGACTTACTAAAAATGCTAAATAATTGGCACAGAAAAAATTAAGTGACTGCGTAGACTTGACATTCCATGGTCAGAAAAACTAACAGGAGTGAGGCTGATTTCCGAGACACTGTGCAGTGTACCCAAGCCTTTTCAATATGAACGATATAGTATGTACTTGCACTAAGAAATATTGTGTGTTACTAATAGGTATATACCATATGGTTATATGTGATCAAACTCATTTTCAGTTTTTGGCATATGCGCAATCTTTTTTTTTTTTTTTTAAGCTTCAAAAATAATCCTGTTTAATTGTTCATGGTCGACTTGTGAGTAACCAAAGCCGCGGATGTGAAGGGGTTATTGTGATGTCATTCCTCCGAAGCCCACAGTCGCTCTCCTCCCCTCTAGCTGGGCAAGTTTCACTGGCCCAAAGGTCAGCCAGTTATTGGCATCAGTAATATTAGGCGCAAAAGTAGCGGTATTCACCGCTCAGCCTTGACATCACAACCACTGACAGGTGAGGTGAATGACGTTGACCGTCTTGTTACGGTGGCCCCTGTCAAGGGTGCCGGGGTCAGAGGCGTCCAAGTCACGTCGGTGCACGTGGGGATAAAGGCTAGACCATACGGTCTGATCCCACAAGAGAGCTTCTGTAGTACAAATTGCTGAATAAATGATATAAAAGGTGTCAGAACATACAGTGCGTTATGCATATGGCACTGCATATCCAGAGACTGCTCAGAGTGCCCAGATGGCGACCTGACCTAACCAGTCACATTATCCGTTCCATCAAGCGGATGTCTGGGTGTGCTGGGCAGGGAATGGCCCGGGATGGGGGCCACACTGACACGCCATTCACTCACACATGCACGTCTTTGGGCAATTTGGTAACTCCAGGTAACATCAGCATGTTTCTGGACTGTGGGAGGGGTAGCATGACAAAACAGGGAGAACATGCAAACTGCACACACCGAACCCTGGTGGAGACTCGAACCCTGGTCCCAGAGGTATGAGGCAACAGTGCTAACCAATGCGGCATCATGTTGGCCCACTTCAAACTCCCCGAATCTCAATCCAGTCGAGCATCTGTGGGATATGCTGAACAAACAAGGCTGAGCTGTACAGGGCTCACCTCTCAACTCACAGAGCTTAAAAGATCTGCTACTAATGTCTTGGTGCCAGATACCACAGGGCACCATCAGAGCTGATTTGGTGGCACAAGGGGGACCTACACAATATTAGGCAGGAGGTTATGGCTGATTGGTGTATGTCTCTTTAAGCACTTTTGATGAGAAAAGGAGCTCGGTCATCAGTCATTTCATGCTAGGCTTGTTTTGTGGTTATAAGATTACTTTAGTGTATTGTTTTGTATGAATCTGTTATTTTAAGACTGGGTTTCTGCTGTTAGAGAAACTGTTATCAATCAGTAAAGAGTATTGAGCTAAAAGTGTCGGTGTCTAGGGGGCGTGATATGGCCAAATCACAATCCATGTTATAGATCACTTTTTTTTCTTTGAGATGCATCAATCTGATATTCAATTTGTACGATCGATTGCAGGACAGTTCTTTCCCATTTTTTCGTCTATCAGTCTTGTCACTCAGCGGATGTGAGCATAGTGACTTCCACCTGCTGTGATGTCATGCGCATACCCTTTGTGGTACGAAGAGCATTTTCACATCAGATAAGAGGGTGATGATCTGGAAGTAATTTACACTTTAAACAACTAGTAGCACAGTGATGTGCAATCTTTATTAAAACAAAGTTTTTAGAGCTGGAAGCAGCGTTTAGTGGAAAATGACTGCTCTACCCTGTGCAAGACAACGCAAGTAATATGAAAAAAGCAATGAATGATTTGGGAGCCGTTTTGCACATTCGCTACAGATTGTGATGCACGAGGGGCTGCTATTGTAATGAAGTGTAAGTGACACTGTTGCCAGTGGGAGAAACATTGTGGGGCATTAAGCATTCGCCACTTGTGTATACTCTCTTGGAAAATATTCAGATTGAACCGCAAATGCCTCATAAACGCTTAAAACAAGATGTGCAAACGAGGAGGAACAGTGCATTATGTATGTCAGCAGTAGCCTATATCTCCTAATATCTAAAGTATAAATATTTATATATAATGTATACATCTATTATATTAAAATATTAAAATCAAAAGAGCTCTTGTATGAGAATCTATATCGGTATGAGCAGATATGCGGCGGATTCAGATCGGAACTGGAAAAATGTGATTTGGTCCATCCCTATTTTTTTTTTATATGCAGTGGTACCTCGGTAAATGTCCGCTTTGGAATAAGTCCAACTTTTTTGCTTGGTATACATTTGTGTTCACGTGCTAGAACTTGTATGGGTCAAAATGAGTCATGACACCACACGCTACCCTTGTTTACTTCTCTTGAGACGAAGCCACGGCTCGGCGAACATCCCGCACTATAACTCATTTATTTTATCTAATTGCTTTTGCATGTATGTATTTTTGTATTAAGCAGTGCTTAAAATACTTTATACAACCCCATCAATGTATAATATGCCAAAAACAATAGGACTGTTTTTCACTGGTACAGATGAATCATTTTCCCTATATTTCTTATGGGAGAAATTTGTTTGGTATACGTCCTATATGGTATAAGTCCAAGGATCTGGAACGGATTAAGGACGTATACCGAGGTACCACTGTATATTTGTTTTATTTACAAGCCAGCCAAATTGGAATGTGTGTAGTAATGTTAACCGTTTAACCACTTCACCAGAAGATCCGGAAATGGATACGGAAACATTGCTTGTACCTTTTATGTAATGAACTCTATTATTAAGTCATGTAAAATACTGTGCGTATAAAAGAAACTGACGACTCGTAGCAAAAATGCTTTTAAAAACTTTACTGAAGTTTCAAGTACAAGTGATCATTTGTCACTTTGGTTTATAACATACATTTTAGAACAGATACAAACAAGTAATAGATAAATAAATAAAATTCATGGTGTTGCCCTTGAGATCGCAGCTAGAAGCACCAACACCTTAGTATAAATTCTGAGGTCAGTTGGAGTTATGACCTATTTATGTATTTCAGTGCACCCTCTGGGAAATGGACTCTCTTTCCAAGCAGATTTTGAATATATCTGGTTATGCATCAGGCCTTATCTCATAGATCGCAATGAAACTACATATTTTTAAATAATCAAACTCAACAAGGTCTTCTGGTTTTTAAAATTCTTTTTAAAAAAATTCTGCCTGCAGAATTCCCTGTCAATGTAGATCTCGCAGTATTTAGGGAAAACAGTTTTGAGGGGTTTAAAAAAGTTTTAATGGTTTTAAAGTTTTAAAAGTGGTAAACATTTTAATGTTTACCACTGCTGTCTTTGTGTGACAGCGAAACAATCATTTTTGTTCTTTTTGCTGGGCTCATTCATAGACTGCGGAGAGTTTGTGAGAAATTTAGCTAAATTAGTGAGCAGGAGAAAAGTGGACAAGAACTGCTCATAAGTCATTTGTCTGCCACTGCATGGATACGTTTTGGATTCCATAGAGACGATATTCAGCAGAAGCAAGTCATTTTTTGGCACTGCTTTGTGTCTGTTGGCGCAATTCCTGGCCGCACCTCTAACTTATTTGACAAACCCTGTTGGTATACAAAGTTACATGGCTATAGTTTATTTAGGGTAAATTGTCAGCTCCTTTTTTGTGTTATAGATATTGCAGTATTTATCACAAAAATGTGAAATATTATGTGAATTTTTTCTAATATTTTGCAGTAGGATTGCAAATCATTGTGTGTGTTTTTGGCACTTATGTTTTTATATTTTTTTAACAGCAGAAAATAACAGATTGATCTGTGGGCCAGTTCTAAACATGAGGTGGGCTTGTACTTTTGGACCTCATCATATTTTAGTAGTTGTGACTTTAGCTCTGGTGCTGCTAACTTTGTATGCTAGTAACATTTTGACCAATATTGATTAAGACTGACATATCAATAATGACGATATCTTGTTTTTTGATGAATATTGGCTGATTTTGATATATTGTAAGCTGTATTCAAGTGTTACTTAAAGTGATTATTACTCTAATGTTGGATGTCTAGATCTTTATCGGTGTGTCATTAAAATCAGATCCTAGCTGCGTAAGTTTATCTCCAGTGTTTGACCAAGACTGACACATTGGACCAGTTGTCAATATCTTGATTAACGAATATCAGCCCTACTTCTAAGCATTTCCCCTGTCAGTGAGGACCATTCCTCACCATAAATGTTTAAGGAGACCATATCTGGGCTTTATTAGATGGTTTTCTGCCAATGCCAATAAATTTTCAGGATTTAACGACTGACTGATCCATCTCGCTCTGCTTTGTTTGAAAGAAAAAATAGTTCTTCTCAGCTGTTGAACAGCTTCCTCGCTTTGGTTTGTTCACCATTTCAGGAGCTTCGGTTGCATCTAATGGGTTTGTTATTTAAAAGTCAGCTATGAATGTTTCCTTTTTTCCCTGATTCCACACACATGCTAAAACAATCTTGGGCAATCTTATCCGCAAAGAGCCACTGTGTATGCAGGTTTTTGGGATAACCTGTAGGTCAGCTGTTCAAACCCAGATGTGAGGACTCTTCAGCCAATCAGTCCTCTAATTAGTGACCTAATTAGGGAGTTGCAGCGAAAACCTGCACACACACCGGCTCGTTGTGGATAAAATCGCCCACCCCTGTGCTAAGACGTTGATTTCTGTAACCTGTAGTGTTGCACCGGGGAGAGTGGGGAAGCAAGAGAGGAAAAAATGTGCAAGCTGGTTTATCTCAATGAGAAAATTGTAAATTTGCATGTAATTTTATGCCTGGAATCAAAACCTTAGAAAGATGTTGCAGGTTTGTCTTCTGCAGTACAGGCACAGGGTTAGAAAAATTGTCTTGGATTTTAAAGCCAAGTGGATGTATTCATTTTAAGGAACTTTTTCTCTCAAATGGTCAATTTGTTGTTAATCTGAAGGTCGTTCTAATATATAATGTATAGCTTCCATTTTAAATTCTTTCATAAGACTTTCGTGGTTGGCACATGTTTACAGGATTGATGTTCCACCACACCGGTGGTCTATCAGTTCCTTATACACGATCTCTTGAAACATACCAGTGCCCAAAGAGTCCGCTTGGCACAAAGTCTGCTTGGGCACTCCTGATGAAGAAATTTACGTCACTCGTAGTGTGCACGCAGCGTAACAGCATGTAGACAAGTGGCGCAAACTTGAAATAAATTAGTCTGGAGTTTTTATTTAAGGGCAAAGTAATTGTTTTATTATTTGAAAGCACTTGGACAGTTCTCTTTTGGTGTAGCATTTGATATGGTTTCCTGTGGGCATGAAGGAAATAAGATTATGGGTGTGATCATGGATATCATCTTGAGGTTAAATTACTCTCAATGATGCTGTTCATTTACACCTAGTTTTAGGGGGGCAGCTTGTGTGAGAGGATTGGCCGTGTCACCTTTCTGTGTGTCACGTCTTTGTCTTTCTGTATTAGATTACATAACATCCAGGGGTGCTGCTAGATCCAATTTAGGGTTGCATACCTGTTAAAAAGTTGCCGTAGCAGGGTACAATCATAGGAAAAAACTATAATGAAGATGGAAATATGCAAATATGGTGTGAAGAGTGAACAGTTAGGGCTCACTATATTTTTCATTTATTTAAGAAATTTTGCACAATAAATTCCCTAAAATCAGTTTTTTCATTGTTGTAGTTCATGGCAGAGTAACTTTAATAGGGGTAATGGGGCCTGTAAAATATGCACATAAAAATAGATAAATTTGTGTTAAGCAGGTTGTTTACCATATACAAAATCTGGAAGCAAAGAGGCTGGGCTGTACCCCTTTAATTGTGTTTCGGATCATCAGTACAGGTGTTTCACCACAGCGATTGCTTCCGGAAATGAGCAAAGGGCGCCAGGAAACTTTGGCATCCATTGAGGAGAAATCAGAATGAGATTCTCCCTTTGTATTACTGCAGCGCTGCAGTTGTGCGGCTGCCACGGCGGGCCTGACATCTTCGGGGGTTCGGAGGTTAATTTCTGACCTCGGGTTTGTGACAGAACATTGGCCCTGTTTACCAGATTACCCCATCATCCCCTGAAATTAGTGCTAGGTGATGTGAATAAATAAAGGACTTCTCGTCAAATAAATTTCAAAGAAAATGAGAAACAGTGTTTGATAGCACACATCATATTACAGAAAGGGATGCAATTCCAACCAATCATAGTAGTCTTTTAAGAACAAACAACTTGTTCCCAACAAACATAAAGCAAGGTTGATTGAGTCAGCGGAACCTGCCACATGCTGCTGTTTTGGTAATATATTATGGAAGAGAAGAGACAAGCACTCCCTCAGAGCAAACTTCGTTGTCAGTATTGTGGCTATTGAGCTGTTGACCAAAAACTTTTTAAAAAGGAGATGTTGTGGATAAATATGGCAAAAAGACAGTTGTTTGGCAGTACTTTGACTAATTAAAGCCCAACTTGCAACAGACTGGCGCACACTGTAGCAAAACTAAACTGGAAATTCTGTGCACTTATTTCACCACTTGAAGCTTTGGCATTTAGTAGAACACAGAATGCAAGTGCTTACAGACAGACACCAGCAGTTCTGGTTTCCACTTTCAATCTGATGATATACAGGACGCATCTCATCCTGCATTGATTTAAAATGTGACACAGCATTTTGTTTTTCAGTATGGGATGGATGGCGACCAGGGGGTCAGCATTATGGCGAATTCTGACAGTGTAATCAAAATTAAATTTTTACAACAGATTTGATATTTTAAAATGTAGCCTATGTATTTTTTTGCTTGTTTTTTTAAATCACTTCCCAGATGAGTCTCTCTCTACAGAAACCGCTGTCAATGTATAGACAGTTTGACGATTACTGGAGACACCTGTGCCAGAAATATCAAGAATATCCCCTGAAACCAGGAGCATTGCAGTCAGAGAGAGACAAACCGTACCGTCAGCGTTTTCTGATGTCATGACAAAATTTTCTGTATGATATTTTTCATAAAATTGGATTTTGTCCATGCAATTTGTCCTCATTTTTAATATTCTGAATCTGTTTAAGGACAATTCTAAGGGAGTTTGGTCAAAAATGGAGACTTGAAATAAAAAAAAAAAAAAATTATCGCAATCATATTAAGAAAATCAATATTGACAGGTATGAAAAAAATTCCACGATAAAATATTTTGTTGTATCGTCCAGCCCTACCTGGAATGTGTCGCCATTAATTCTTGTGACTGTTGGGTAGCTGAAGCCTTCAGCCCTGCCTGGCCCGGGTTTGCAGCGGAGGGCCTGATAGGCTTTTAACTCCCTGTGAATGAGCCGAGCCGATATCTCTCTGCGGGGATCTGGTTTAGCGGCGCCAGATCATGCCCCGTAGCCTTTAGCTCATTCTGACGAAGGCTCAGCAGGTAAAGGCCCCTCTCACTGGCAGAGTGATGTCACTGCTGGGAATTTGCGTAAGACTTTTAACACCCGGCTACCCCAGGGACTGTCTGACCCTGCCTTCTCACTTGTAGAAAAGTGTCTGCTAAATTAATAATATTAAAAAATGCTAAATAAATTCTACGTAGAAGTAGGCGCTTGCTAGGAGTGTGCAAAAAAATCGATTCACAAAAGAATCGCAATTCTGTCTCTACCGATTCAAAATCGATTCATACAGGACACAAAATTGATTCATATTTCCCATTTTGTAATGGCGCGAGTTTAATCGGTTTGCCAGATAGGAGTTTGCCAATCCTGTAGATGGCGCAATGTCAGTTTCTGCTCAGATAGTAATCCTTGGTGTGAGCAAGAAAGAAGTGAGTGTGTGCACGCACGAGCAATCGATAGACGAGCAATGGAAAGCGCAATGGGAAAAGAACATTCAACCGGCCCCGTCCTCATTTAAGGCAGACGTCTGGGCACATTTTGGATTCTACAACATCAATGGCAAGAAAGAGCTGGATAAAAACTCATGTCATATGCGAGCTTTGTAAAGCTAAAGTCAAATATTTTGGAAACACTACAAACCTCCAGATGATGCAAACGAAGTTCAGCCAAAATTAAGGAACACTTGTTACAGCACTTTACAGCCAAATGTAGCAACATTTTTATTTATTCTGATCATTTAAGTTGAAGGTTTGCAGTTTATATTTGCAACAGCTTATATTTTTGTAATACGACTTTATTATCTCAGGGCTGTATTTCCTATCAGACTGAAAATGAAAAATAATGGACGTTTTGAATCGAGAATCAGTTTTGAATCGAATCATGAGCCCAATAACCAAAATCGAATTTTGGTCATCGTGAGGTTTTCTGAATCATGCACCCCTAGCATTTGCGGAGTATCATCTTGGGGTAACCCTTGAAGGAGCTGTATTGTGGCGCAGTTATTCCCAGCAGCAGTTTTGCTTAATGCGTCAGTATTCTCATCAGATTAATTCTGCACAGTGCAGTTTGTGCAGCTGTGAGATGCAGACTCTGAGCAGAGCGCTGCTGGTTTGCAGCACAGGAAGAATGTTACCTGTTGGCGGTCTGCTCTCCTACAGGCTAGGTGAACGCTTGGCTCCCCAGGCGTGTTCAGCCACAAGCTGCATTTTCGCTGGAGGGAGTTTATTTCACGAAAAACAAAATTGTGGACTAGTTGGCAGCTAGTAATGCAACACATGAGGACGAGAGAGAATGCAAATGCATTAATGATCATGCGTAACAAGGCAAGCTGATGTAAATGCAAAGATGTCATTAGCTTGGTATAGTACCTTTGCTGATGTCTCTGCTTTGCTGACCCCGTCACACCTTACGTGTTCAGTGCTGACTGTGAGCAGAGAGACATGCACCTACCGACGCATTAGTTTTTCCAGTTTTTGGTCTTAAATGTTACCTGGTTACTGTTGACTCGATCAGCTTTTCAGTACAGCAATGATTCCTAAAAAGTATAGATTGCATGAAGGTTGCTATAAAGATGTTCTCTCTAGAATTATTTTAAGGGAGCAATACTATGAAATGCTGATATCCTTGTATGTAGCTTACCCCACAGCATTTGCTCCAAGCTTGTAAAATGACTTCCTGAAAAAGACTCCAGAGGAAAATTGTACTCTAGTGCCCTCTACTGCTGCTTTGGAGAATTACACAAGGTTCACATTTCACTAGTTCTTTTCCTCAGGTAAGGCTTCTATCTGAATTGAGTAACTTAACATGCAGCACCACATTTTAGGCCATTTGGGTCACATTCAAAGTATTTTTGCTAAGATACAGAGTCAGTGCAGTAAGACCTCGTACATTTATGAGGTTACTTCCCAGAACACGTTGCGAATGAGGAGGATTTGCGGATGTTTGGTAGAGTCACTAAAAATGGTAATATGTGCTTATTTCTATAGTTTAAACCCTAAATATGCTCCCAACACTTTAATTTCATTTAAAAGTTGGCTTAATACATTACCTTTAAAAACCAACCCTTTTGGTGTTTATAGCAAATGCGTCTCGAGAGGGAAACCTAGGACGCATTTAAACATTAGCACCTTAAAAGAAATTTATAATTTTGCGTTGAATTTACGTTTACTATTACAAAATAGTAAATTAATTATTTTCTGATATTTATGCAACCATAAGCGTTCCTGTCACGTTTTGCCCAGGCACGGAACGGGGACACAGGGGCGGGAAGCAAGGAATCGGGGAACACGGGGTTTAATCAAAGGGTAAAGACAAGCACGACAATGGAACAAGCAGCAAACTCAAAACGACGTTAATGACTGGACACGGGAAACATACTTAAACGCAGACTTAAATATGCAGGACTAATGACAGCAACTGGAAACTGCACTGATCACATGGAGATTCCACACGAGGTAGATGAGGGGGCGTGGCACACAGGAAGATTGGACAAGCAGGTCATGATAGTTCCAAAGGAAATAAACTTCGGATCTTGTAAAGTCACAGTACAGTATGTACATAAAAAGGAACGCAGATGTGCGACAAAATTGTGGATGCAAAAAAGTAAGGTTTCAATGAAATTTTGCGGATCTGTGAATTCACAAATCACGAAGCGCAAATTCACGAAGGCTGACCGTACTCTTGCTTTGATCAGACCTGCACTCTTGCTGCATGCAAATTGTCTTTACAAGCTATTGAAAATTTATATCTTAGAGGTTTATATTTAGGCATTGAGCTTAAATGAAGACAGCAATGCTAATCTATCTGCGTGTCACCAAGAGGTCTGCATGCTCATAATTCTCTTGCAGCCTCTTCCCTCATCTTAATAGACCTGAGTTGGGTATTACTAGATGCTGGTGAGGACTATGACACATGCAGCTCGACTTCCTGTGATCTGTGTGTGAAGAAGGCTTATAAAACTGAAAATCATCCAACACTGTCTTTAAGTATCATATATTAATATGGTTTCTTTTACCATTCCTTCTCTGAATTAGTTTGAACTTTTACTGCAATAGAATCTCTCACAACATAGATGTCTCTCCCCCCCCATCCCTGCTGATGCTGGGTAATAATAAGGCCATCACATTACATGTGTGCAGCAATAAAAGCTGCCAACTCCCCGCCCCGAACGGGAGTCATCCATTTGCATGAACAGGCACTTCTGGTATGGCCCTGTTAGGTGGAGGGTGACTCCTCCCACAGACGTTCTCTGAGAGCACGTTGGCGCCTGCACGGTCTCCGCGGCACCAGCAGAGGGTGCCAGCGGGGCGTGACGTGAAGGCTTTCTGGTGGTGCATGGACAGGAAGCAAACGAGTGTGGGCTTTATCTGTGGGACGGAGGATGCCATCTTGTACTCAAGACAGGGTGACCGTTTGAGGGCCGGAATAGAGGGCTGGCAGTCCGCACGCTACTCCCTATCCCTGAGCAAGGGCCCAGCCCCCCCCCAAACTGGCCACATGCCCAGATCCGCATGGAGCGAGAGGCAGGTGTGGGGAGTTGCCCGGCAGGACCGGTCCGGTGGGGAGAGGAGCAGGGTGGGGCTCCCCCATGGCATCGCCTGCTCGTCTCGCAGCATCACGTGGTGGCACTCGTACGCCGGCCGGTTCAGAGACAGCTTTCAGCTCCAGCCTGAAGCCGCTAAGCTCGACACCCGCAGCTCAACCGTCCGTCAACTCTGCTCTGCTGCTTCAGTCCTGACCTGTTTATGTGCATCGGTGCAAACAGTCAGGGATCTTGTCACACTCTCTTCTCCCAGTTTTGTGTACTAAAAAATGACGACTGGTATTCCTGCGTTCACTGTTTTGCAGTGGTGGAATAATCGCTTCTAATGATTGCAAAGCTACAGATTTACTCGTATTGTGAGAAAATGTGACCATCTGAAATGTGACTTTGCATGTGGCTGATGCAAAGCACCCGAGTGTCTGCAGCTCCCCCTGCTGGATGTAATGTTTTACTCTGCGGGTTGTAGCGCTATGCTTTATTTAGCTGCCTGGTTGCAGTCAGTGTGGGTTTGTACTCCGCTAGAGTGACTCGTAGGGGGTTGTTACAAGTGAAATCCCTGCTTTTCCCCTCTGCACATGTTTCTTGCCGTTCATCCCGTGGCTTTCATGGACTTCAGAACTTGTGACTCGAAGCTCTTGCTTGCTAGATTCCAACCTGCAGAAATCTCCAGGCTGGGCAGCTGAAGGATTTCCTGAAGATCCAGATGCTTATTTTAGAAGCTGAGCATTAACTAAATGGACGCGGAGATGCTTGCTTATCTTTGTGGAGACCACTACTGTGATTATGAATATTCATTAGGCTTAGTAGAGAACTTCAGCTAAACCTACTTATATAGTTTTATATAATAATAAAATATTTGTGATATGCTACCAACATATTGTATAATTCTATTTTGTATTTGTAATTGTGTTCAGTTTCTGTTACATCACGCGCTACATCAGGAATATACTGCAGAATTAAGCTACCAGTGTCACAGGCTTATACAATATGGCCACCTTCTGTATTGTTTTGTTCTCTCGTTATTTTTGTGGCAGTGTGTCAGAATAAACAATGAGATCAGCCAGGGCAGCATGACAATGTGATCCTGTTGTCTACAGCCTTACAGCTCTACTGCCTTTTCATGGGTTTTGTTTCTGCATTAGTTAAATTCTGTTGCTTTTCGTTACCAGAATGGAAGCCCCAGCATCAGCCTGTGGCCCTTACTCCCGCTTTCCAGGCACTGCCTTGCTCTGGATTCCTACGGAATTGTGGGTAAATTGACTTATGGCGTCACACATGACCTTTGACCTGCCCACTCGCCCCTCCCCCACAGAGCGAAGGCACAGCTCCTCCAGCAAGCCCCCATCCTCCTCCATATCCACCTCCACGTTCCCCCTCTCCACTCTGCTGACCAGCTTCAGGGCCGGGGGGACGGGGGGTGTGGGGGGGGCCGGGCGTACCCCCAACAGTAATGGCTCCACCTCCAACTCCAAAATCCCCAAACTGGCCAAAGAGAAGCTTGCACACGGCATCCACAACAGCAGGTCCATCCTGTCTCACAAGGTGCTTCCTGATAAAACGTAAGTGCTCAGTGCTGGACTTTGACCAGTGGGTTATGGGTTCAAATCACCTGAGGAGCCCAGTACCTCAGGTCATTGCTGTGCTAAATGACGTATGGCGTAAAAACTGTCGGGTGTTGAAGATACTGGGCAGGGACCTCCACTGCATGTGAGCAAAAACTACATTTACATGTTTTTCTCGTACTGCATGATGATGGTGACTTTATCTCTGCGAAATGCCCTGGGGAGAGTTCGCGTAAGGCCACCATTTTAGCTTGGTAAGATTTTCAAAGGTGGAAGGATTTGTGTTCAGTGCGCCCTCCCTGTTCATCTGCAGAATCAGCCCCGGCGTGAAAGTGGAGAAGGCACCTGTGAAGGTGCTGGACACGCCTCCCAAGCTCATCCACGCTTCCCCATCCTCTACCACTGTGAGCTCCAAGCCCAGCCTTACCTCCATACCAAAGGCCGCCCTGCTGGCCCCAGGGCCCATTCCCAACGGCAAAGCGCTCCTCTCATCAATGGACAAGAAGCAGGAGAACAGCACCAGCTATAAGAGGCAGAAAAGGATATCTGGTCAGTACTGATACTGTTTGTTCCTCCGCTGCAATCACAGAATGAGTAACCAATCAGCAACAGGAACTAAGCTACCAATGATCTGTGATTAGGGCTGCACCTAATAGCTATTTTTGTAAGCTGGCAATTTTCGTCAATTAGTGCACTAATCTAATTTGATGAATAACCCCCAAAAATGTGCACTATTATAAAAGTAAACACTAAACATTCACTCAACATTAGATTGTATAATAAAGTACAGTAAGGTTTGCAAACTAAAAACTGTTACAAATACATCAAATGAGGAATAAAGAGCTGATAGTAAAAGCAGGACAATCTTAATGAAAGCAATGCAGTTCAAGCAACACTGGATTCTCAATTGGCCAACAGTCTGATTAGGTCTCGGGTTCAAGTAAAGGTGCATAAGCGTGAAGAAATATTTGCAGTATGGAGCAAAATTGGGCATCATCATATAATATTGTATGCAGCATTATTTTCGTTGAGCGAATGAACTGTTCCTTTTGAAAGTACCATGTGGCAAGGTAGGTGACAAGCGTGATAGTTAATGATGTGTTACAAACAGGGATTTATGTTACAATTACACAAGTACACATTGGCAGTATAAAGGGTTAAACTCATAGGTTATTTCTTGTCATATCAGAAAAAATGCATTCTTCCATGTTGTTGTTTTTTTTTTTTTTTTTTTTTTTTTTTAAATAAAAAAAAACTTTCTTGTCGTAAGAGTGTAAATGCACATAAGTGTCCTGCCGTGACATTGAGGGGTCAGCCGCCTAAACCAAACTGGATTGGTTTCGCAATGAGAACCGTCATGAGTCAAAGTTCACTTAAATGAACTGAGTGAAAACACCACTTGTGTTTACTATGCTAGTGCAGTTGGAATCTGATTTTAATAGCACACCAATACGATTTAGCAGTCCAACACTAGTTCAGTTCAGCTAATATTTGCTAAAATTCAAGTTATTGGCATTATTAAAGTGTCAGTATTGGTTGTTATTGTCAGCCAATATTTAAACTTTATCAGTGTCGAGAGATAACAGCACCAGAGGTAAAGACGCGTGTAGTCAAATAATGGAGGTGATTATATTTGCCATTTTCTATAGCAGAGGATGAGGGATTTCATCAACTCTTTCAGCACTATGAGGTCTCAAAGTACTGACCAGCAACATCTGTATAGTACATTATTGAATGAGGCAAGCATTATCGGTATGGGAAATCAGACAAAATATAATGATTATCAGTATTATTCGGTGCTGCCGCTGCCATTTTGCCCTTCCACCCTCTAGTAGCTGGTCAGGGGCCTTCGACTCTCCCCCAAGCAGGCCACCATGACAGGGCAGCATCCTGGATGGGGTGCCAACCCATCCAACACACACGTACTGTGAGCAATTTCGAGGTCCAGGTGGCCTAATTTCACCTCTGAGATTGTGTGGAGTCCCAGGAGGAAGCCGATGCATCTCAGAGAACATGTGCTCCTCAAATGACTCATTTCTCCTTCCCTCCTCCAACAGAACGAGAGTTTAACGCGGATTTTCACTGTGGCGTTCTGGACCTGGTGACGCGGAAGCCATGCACGAGATCTCTGACATGCAAGGTGGGAGTCGAATCAGAGCCCCTATCGGGCACGGTGATGGGTTAGCGTGACGTAACGGCCGGCCGCCGTGCTATAACTGCCCACGTGTCCCACAGACACATTCTTTAAGCCAGCGGAGGGCCGTTCAAGGCCGCAGGAAACGCTTCGACGCCCTGTTGGCGGAGCACAAGAGCAAGGCCAGGGAGAAGGAGACGCAGCGTACATCGGAGCATCCCCAGCAACCACCCCTTCTCAGGGACCCCCACCCCTCCCCGTCACGCTTCGTACATGACCTCCACCAGGGGGCGCCAGGCAATGGCGCCTCCGAGGCCAAGCCCTCGCTCCCCAGCAAACCCAGACCTCACAATCAGAGTCTTCCAAGGTAGGTGTCCGGAAGCTTCCGTGTTCTGTTCGCCTAAGGTGCCTTAAAAACCGTGGACAAGAAAGCTGGATTGGGCTCCCAAGAGGATTTCGTGTTTTACGGAGGTGCAAACCAGCACGGGAATGGATATGAGAATCTCCTCTTTTTTTTTTTGAAGGCTGCACTCCTCCTCGCACCCCTGTGGGAATGCTCAGGGAGAGCCCGGCCTGCTTCAGGACTCACCGCACCCCTCCACGGTGCCCCCCGACGGACCGCCCCGCCTATCCAGCGATGAAGGCGAGAACGAGGAGAAGGAGGACGGCACGGACAAGCTGGACTGCCACTACTCAAGCCATCACCCCCGGCCGGCAGCTGTGAGTGTGCCACGCCCGGTTCAACTCTATACCGATGCTTCGCGAGTTGGCATGGAAACGATGGCACGGGTGGCACATGGCCGCTTTTCTCGTAAATTGAGGGGCTCTCTCATGTTCCTACAATAGAAAAAGCCCGTAAATGAAAGCCAGTGCCGTTAAGAATGGATGGTTTGGGGTGTGTTTAGTCGGGTCTTGCGTCACTTGTCATTTCCGCCTCTGCACAGTTCTGCACGTTTGGGAGCCATCAGCTAGGAAGGGGCTGCTTCTGGTTCAACCGGCGCTTGGACAGAGTCCGCTGTGCCCTCAGCGCTATGGTTGATCGACACATCAACACACACCTGTGGAAGTAAGCAAGAGTTTGCCGTCTGACACTCTCACCCCCCCACACCCCTGTGTTTGGCTGACTTGCTCTCTCTCTCTCTCTCTCTCTCTCATTTTCCTGTATCTGTCTAGTTCTCTTTCTCCTTGCATCTGACTGGACCCACACTCCTACTTCATATTTTGGGATTAAATGAGCACATATATGGAAAAGACAGTTTTCATGAATCTGAGTTTGAGTGAATGTTCATTAGTACCTGCGACAGACCTGGGGGTTTGAACTTCATTACTCAAATAAAATTCAAATTTAAGAAATATTGAAATAAGTGACGGCAAAAATCTATGTTCGAATTTTTGGCTACTATTAATCAATTAACATGCATTCCCTCATTTTTGTTTTGCCTTAAGACCCTTGTTGCATAATGTAAAATACAGGATCCACCACTAAGGGCAGGCTTCCTTGAATTCTTTGCCAGAATGGCTGAATCTAGCCAGCAAGAGACTAGTGACAAGAACAATGGCAAAATCTGAGAATAATGGAATGTTGTTGCTTTTGGAAATCCACCAAAATATTCCATATAATGTCTGGACAGAATGAAATATTAGATGCTGCCCAAGCCTAGTTACACACAGCCTAAACAGAAATAGGTGTGTG
>JAODKF010000116.1:24917376-24936187 GCA_026779585.1 Mormyrus proboscirostris | reverse complement strand
AGCAGTGCACTTCACACCTGCACTTAATGTTTCCCATTCCTTTTGAAGGTCACTTTGATGTCTTACTTGGATTCATGAGAAACTGTCAGATAAGTTAACATTCATCTCTGGCATTAGAATGTCACTTCCGCCCTTTACCTGGCTGGTCATTCCCAGTGTCTCCTGCTTCACCTTATTTTTGTGTCCTGCTGTCTTAGAAATTTTGAACCTTGAAGCATCCTGCTGTTCAGCGTAGCCTTCTGCCAGCAGAACCACGATTAAACCAGGAATTAAAAATGCAGATTGGTTTAAAAATACTGGTCGCAATTTTTTCATCCACAGTATTTCATTCACAAAAGCCTATCTTAGCTGTGTGTCAGTCATTTGTTTTAATTGCAGGCCACGAAAAGCTGTCTTTTTGTTGTAGCTGCTGACATTTCTGTCCTGTGGGTAGCTAAATACATTAAAATGTGTTGTTACATATTAGGGATGGGCTGATCCACATTTTTTCAGTTCCGATCCGATTCCAATGCACAACTTCAACAGAAGTCCGATACAACAGTTTTTTTAAAAAATATTTTAATGTAATTAATATATATAATATATTAATACTTTATCATTAGTATTTTTAAGCCAGTACATCAGTATTTTTAAGCCAGTAAATACGGATGAAAAAAATGTATGCCAAAATTTTTTTAATTCGGCTACTAGAAACATACATAACGCACTGTTCCACCTCATTTGTACATCTTGTTTTAAGTATTTGTAGTTCAATTTGAATATCTTCCGAGCTACGATACACATGGCGAATGCTTAAAATGCCCCACAATGTTTCTCCCACTGGCAACAGCATCTGTTACTCTTTGTTGTGACAGCAACCCCTCATGTATACTGTATAAAAAAAACTGTATAAAAGCTGTATACAGTGCGCAGTTAGCAACTCCCAAATCATCCATTGTTTTTTTTCTTCTTCTTCATATTACACGCGGTGTCTTGCACAAGTGTGTAACGCTTTCTCTGGTGGGATTTTCCACTCTCAAACTCTCAAAACGTATTGTTTTTTCAAAGATTGCAAAACCCGTTCTATTAGTTGATGTTAAAAGCATAAAATGTTTCCAGATCGTCACCCACTTATCTGATGTTCTTATGCTTCCCCTACTGCGAAGGGGACGCACATGACGTCATATCAGGCGGAAGTCACTGCACCCACACCCACTGAGTGGGGGGAAAAAAAACTTGAGTGGCAGCGTCGGCATTCAGCTTGAATGCCACAAAAAACACATCTAAAATGAGAAAGAGCTGTCGTAAGATTGATCACACAGATACATTTAATATGAAACAAGCTTTTTTAGAGACTGCCAGAAACTAAATAAGTAAGTATCAAACGTGGATTGGTCACATATATGGCCAATACCCGATCCGTCCAATAGGCCTGGATCAGCACCGATACTGATTCGAATATCGGATCGCTGCATCTCTATTTTATATTCTTCCCTTCTCGTCATTATACAACAGTAGGCTAACACTGCAGGTTCCATCTTTTAGGGTCAATTTCACACAATGGGCTTAGGCTACTGTGCAATGATGTTCTAGGTCTTTAGTATAGATATATAATTAATATTGGAATTTCTTTGAATGAAAGCAGTTTCTCAGCCCTACCCTGCGATATTTGGAGTTCAACACAACGACGGGGTTTTCTTCACAAAAGCTTGTAAATTGTTGTATTTAAACATTTTTATAGCATTTAGGAAACCCTTTGGTGCTTCATTACGCCCGTGATGTTTCCTAGGAAAATCCCGCCAGCACCAGAGGCGCTCTGCTCCCCGCTGCCTCACAGGACAAGCACAAGCTTACAGCCGGCGCCCTCCTGCAGCGGCAGTGCGACCAGTTTCCCCAGCAGCGCCTCTCTCACCTCCTCCCCGGTGCTCGTCTCGCCGCCGTACGCACAGTCCTTGGACAGCAAGGCCATGCTGTCCTACGGGACGACGCTGAACGCCCGTGTGTCCCCGGGAGGTGGTATGGAGCCACCCGCCTACGGCGCGCCCGTTCGCCAGGTGTCCCTGTGGCCGCAGGTGCCTTCAGGCCATTCGGCCGTGCCCTCGTCCAGCAGGTCCCCTAAGTCTAAACCCAGCAGCAAGCCGTTTAGGTCTCGGGACTCATCTGGCACTGTGCTGACCTCCGCTGGCGTCGGCTCCGGGAAGAAGAGGAAGAGCAGCTCCCCTCTTCCTGCCCATCCTGTTTCCTCGCTGCAGTCTTCCTCCTCTTCCTCCTCATCCTCCTCATCTTCCTCGGGTACCTTCAAGAAGAACTGTGCCACGACCCCTGGCACGCAGCACCACTCGCTGATGCCGCCCTCTGCTACCCACATTACGGGCCACAACAGTGCCCCCGCAGGCAGGACCAACTCTGTGGGTGTGAAACACGAGCAGCCGAGCAGGGGCCCCCCGTTGGGGAGCCCGGCGGAGTCCATCAAGCGCATGAGCGTGGTGATGAACAGCAGCGACTCCACGCTGTCCCTGGGGCCCTTCGTGCACCAGTCAGTCAACGAGCACACGGGCAATTCCCACGCGGGCTCGGCGCACGGCTCCTTGGAGCACCGGCTGGAAGGAAAGAGGCGCAAGATGCCCCTAGGCTCGGCCGGCATGGACGGAGGGAGCAGGGCGCTCGGAGGAGGAGGAGGGGGGGCTCCGGGCTCCGGCAGGTCCATCAAGCTGCCCAAGGCGCCTACCATCAACAACATCCACGGCAAACATGGCCGCCCCATCCCTGGATTGCAAGGGCTTCCCAACAACTCCTTCATACAACAGGTGACCTCGCCCAGCTGACAACCTTCCCCTGATTTTATAAGGTTTCACCCGTGTGCGTTGCCAGTCTGAGTGCTGCGGAATGAATGGGGGTGCAGTTGGTGGAAGCAGAGATGAAACATGGGTTAGTGTTAGAGCCGGATGTCAGTGAGGGTGCTTTTAGGAGCTGGAGCTGTGAGAGGATTCTTGCGCATGTAGAGTCCCAGGTACATAAGCAGGAAGATAAACAAAGGAGATGCAGGCGGATCGGAGCCTGTTGGCCCTTGAGGTAAGCTGGTAAAGCACGGTGCTAATCGGCGCTCGCTTTTCACCTCACGCAGCCAAAGGCGCGTCCCTGATGACGGCTGTGCGGCCCCCTGCCGTGCTGAACGCCGGGGCTGAACGCTGGCTCACCCTCGCCACCGCCACCGTGACACTCTCCGCTGGATGAGGCCTTTCTGCCATCGACTGCTCCTGCGATCTTCAGGGGAGATCAGACCGGAGCGTCGACGGCGCCCAGCGAGAGTCGCCCGATGAAAAGCCATGTCTGTGAGGAAACTCATGTCGCCAGGCGACCGGGCCAGGGTCTCGCCGGCGATGTGGGCGGGGCTCGGCCACTCTTCCCTGGAGGGGGGCCACGTGCCCTGTGACCGTACACTGAAGATGTGAGGTACGGGGCTAGGCCACTTTGGGCCTCGTAGGTGCAGGGTCGTCAGAGCACCACCTAGTGGTGTTTACTGGTAAGGTTCTGCAAAACCACTGGAATATTAAGGGACAGGCATAGACGACCTGAAACAAGCCTCTGGGGGAACAGGACGGTCGGGGTAGAAAACTATCAGGAGTTCCTGCCACTTCACACATTTATCATTTAAATTTTTTTTCCCAGTTTTTATTTCGCGTGACATTGTAACAGAGCAGTTACTGCATGTCCTGAAGTACACTAGTGGTTCAGGCGAGATGGGGATCGCAGGATGGAGCCCTGAGGAAGGGCCTGAGTGTGGGGCCGGTCCAGCCGGGAGCCGGAGCGGCTCTAGTGTGCAAGCGGTGTGGATGCAGGCTTCACACAGGGCCTCAGTGACCATGTTCTGATTATGCTTCAGCTAAAGGGGTCAGATCGGGCCATCAGGTTTCTTTTCATTCTAGAGAAGACCTGTGTGTGTGTGTGTGTGTGTGTGTGTGTGTGTGTGTGTGTGTGTGTGTGAGAGAGAGAGAAACACCAAACCAAACTGCTGAATTGGGAATTTAAACAACCTCTGTTTTCATTGTTACTGTATCACATGGGTTCACCCCAAAATCAGCACCACTGTCAGACAAAATGCCAGCACACTGAACTGTTGGCCTAAACATGATGATGGTATGATTTTCTGCACAGGTTATGCAATTTTTTTTCTCCACCTGCTGGCCAAAATTGGAGCACATTATGCAGAGGAAATAGTTCTAGTAAAGCATAAAAATTTACTGTCCAATAATAATCTTTAAGATGCTCCTGATCCTAGTCCCAAGTACTGAGCCCATCTTAACTGCACAACAGTTAGAATGTTAAATGTACAGATACAGAATGTTACAGCAATTCATTTCACTCTCAGCATATAAATTAAATGTTTACCTGTGCTTAAGTAATGATTCTCACAGAATCCCCCCGCTGGGGTTTTAATTACCCGAGCGAAACTCCATCTTTAGATCAAAACAGTGTAAACTTCAGATGCTCTCCTTCCTTTGGCGACATGACAAAACTGGGAGTTTTGAATCTGCACATGCTTGGGGAGAGGACGCTTGACCTGGACTTGGATATGGCACAAACTTGTATGTTGATATCCTCCCCATACCACTGTAACGACACTCTGAAACATTTTGGCAGCCATCTATCTGAATGTAGCAATAGAGCTGCCTGTCGTGGCTGTCTAACTCCTGTAGATTTCTATACCATATTGATGTCAATCAACAAACGTAGCTGTAAGTCAGTCCGTTTTTATTCTGTTTCGGGATTTTTCTTGTATGTATTATACAGATAATGAAATTCCAGAATATGTATTTTGTTAAAAAACAAAATTGTACATATTTAAATATGTATTTTTGCACAAGAATTTTTTCCTATCCATTTTGGTACAATTGAAATTCAATATGTATTTAGTCGAGATTACTTTTTTGTTTTGAAGTGGTTCACTGCCAAGCCAATAATGCAATATGCCTATAACACACACAGAACATCTCTTAGAAGCATGGTCAGTTCCTTGAAAGGTAAAGTGCTGTCGCTGGATCCCTGTTTGTGGTGTCTAAACACATTTCTTTACTCCCGAGGGCCCTCTGGCGCATTGTTTATTCAAAGATGTTTATTTGACAGATTAATGAAATTCTGCTACTTTTCCAAATCCAAAGCTCCATGCTGGTTTCAGAATCAGGTCTCCAGTACTGGTGAGTCTAAGGGCTTTTGGACCGTGGCTAATGTTTCATTCACAAGAGCACCTGTCACCCATTGTGCTATGTGGCCCGTCGGAATTTCATGCACCGCAGCACAAAGATCCGCAGGGTGCACTCGGTATATTCGATAATTTACTTTTTAAAAATGCATTGGAACTGAAGCTAAATTGGACAGAGGGATCAGCTGGTAGTCTCTGGTCACCTGTCTGCTGCTGTCCCTAACTCTGTACCTACCCCACATGCTTCCTTTCAATTGGTTTTTATTCTATCCAGTGTCTTTCAGATTGAATATCTTGTAATAAAAAAGTTGTTACCATAACACAATTTGATTCATTTGTAAAGTACAAATTAGTATTCCACGTAATTAGCTTTATCAGTCATTTAATCATTGTTAATTATTCTGGAGCTGTTAATATGAATAATTAATTCTAATTAGGTTAATACATTGCACTATATTCAGGGCAATAAAACTAATTTGTGTATCTTTTTATTGATAAGGACCCTTTACATGAAGTCCAGAAATGTCAAAATTGATTCATGTGACATTCGGAGCCACTCTAGCATTGCCGGCCTCTGGTCTTGCATGTGTCGCTTGAGAGTTTGACTTGAGTGGTTCATTCAACAAAAAATCTCACTGGAAGCTGTGGTGACCTTCAAAATGTCAAGGCCGGTTTACGAACGAGGTTTTGAAATTGCGCTTCTCAGCCCTGTTGGCAGCTTGTGTGGGTCTTCAGTCTGGGTAGATGCTTAAGCACCAGACGAATTATGCTGACTGATCCAATGTAATCCTCTGTACCAGGAATATCGGTGGTTAACCAGGTCACACTGGGGCAGGGCTGTGGACGGCCACCTTAAATTTTGACCCTATGCAGACAGCAGTGGTGACAGCCCTGGCAGCACTATACCTCAGAGTGTAGGAGTAGAACAAGGACTAAAATAGGAAATGAGGGGGAATTTTAACACACAAGTGCAGCTTTTTGCATCATGGTTGCCAAACATTTCATTTGAAGCACTGCTCTTACTTTTAGTATCTTTTGCAGCTCTTAGGAAAAAAAGTGCCTGAAATACTCACACTATGACTGTTTCCCATAGCTGTCATTCATTTTGTTATGACTTGAAGTTTAGAACTTGCCTTTTCTTACTCCCATCTGTCTTCGGCTCCCAATTGTGGTAAAATTTTGGCAAGTGTCATAGTTTTTTGGGGGAGGCTAATGAAATCAATGGTTTGCCACCTTTTGTTAATCTGCTTAGACTACTGTTAATTATAATGCAGAGTTCTATCTAAATGATAAAATCTGTCGTTAAAACCAGAATATGACCACCTGTGGTCTGGAATGTCAGCAAGGAAGCCCCCCTCCCCGATTTATGTCTGGCAATCCTACTTATGCTCTATGTTTTTCTACTCGAACAATAGATGTATTTGATTTGGCACTACAGAACTGTAATGTGAATCAAAAACTGAGAGAAGCTTCTTTTTGGGAATCCTTATAAATGCAAACTCCACTGTACAAGTGTGTATAGTTGATTTTTGGACAAGTAATCACATGCATCTGATCAGCTGGACTTTGTGTTGGCTGCTATATTCGACAAATGTAGTTGAATAGATTTAAATATTTAAAGATTGTATAGCCTGTTTTGTAACAGTTTTCTGTAAATAAAAATAATTTATACTGTTATTTATACGTTAAAATTGGCTAACCTCTTTCTTCAATACTCGTCAGTACTTTTTTTTGGGCTGGAAGGATGCAGTATGTAACTTGATAACCTTGCAGCAATCTTTACCAGGCGTTACCACAACCACAAGGGTGCTTTTCTTAAATGTGTAGTACTCATTTAATGAACCACCATCTTTGCAGACGGGAATGAACAATATGATGTTAAGCCAATGATTCTACCTCACGAGGGTAGCGCATGGGTGCTGGCTGCTGGATAATGCGATATGCAGTCTCATGCATGTCCTATTTCACCCTAGAGAATTCCTGTCATTAGACAAGCTGTTGTATTTGCTCCACGGCCCTATGCTTAACATGTCCAGATTTATTTTTACAAGAGCGAGTAAAAGCAGAAATTGCTTTAAAATGAGGCATCCATTACCTGCAAGTGACAGAACCACCCTCATCACATCAGTACTAAACCTCAGTCTGGGTCTTCATCTGTCCATTCTAGTAAACAATGTGCCTTTGAAAAAAGTGATATTCGTCAAAAGTAACCGTTCCTGTTTGTGGAAAAAATTTATTATATACATAAAGTTTTAGCTTCCCCCCCCCCCCCCGAGAGGCTGCCAGTCCTGGAAGTGAGGTCTGCACTGCCCCTGAACTTGAGCAGCAGTCATACTAGGTTACATGTTGATGACTCTGGAGAGCTTTTGGACTCTGTTCAGCAGCAGATCTCCTTTCTTTATGGTTTCCTGGTACTGCCAGTTCTTACTGTCGGGCCTAAAAAAAAGTTGTTTACTAAATTAGCCTTTGAAAACCAACACATACTCTGGAAAAGAGCCAGTCAATGGACATTTGTTATTTTGAGAATACTGCACCTGTTTGTCTCAACAATCTCATTGACTTTATCAATTTTGCAGTGAAGTCGTCCGGCTGCAATAAATCGTGAGAGTTCCCTAAAACAAAAAAAAAAAGTTTAAGTATTAGTCACTACAGAAAGGCAAGACAAAAGGTTTAGGATATAGTTTGTGCTACACGTGTATGAACCACCCAATCCTACCCATAAGCAAAGCCTGGAGATGCATTGTGTTATTCCTTATGAACAATTCAACAGCATGAGCAGGACCTTACTGGTCAATAAACTCCGGGCTGACGCCAAAGGCCTCGGCCATGTAGCCCAGTGTCAGGGATCGGTAGGACTCGAGCAACTGACTGTAGGCCAGGATCCGCATCTCACGCACGTAGAAGCGGTAATGAGGAGCAAAGAGCCAGTTTTTCTTCATCTCCTGCTCCACTGCAGCTGCATGAGCCAAGAACACTGGTCATCCAGCCATTTTACGCTTTAAGGTTCTGACACATTGAACTAGTGTCAAAGAAAATGCTGTTTACTCACCCAGGGACTGAAAGAACACAGAATACCTGCACTCATAGAGAGAGAACAAGTACTGACGCACACAGGGAAGACTGTGTAACACCTCCAAAATCTCCGCACCCTTTATTACCTGCAATTCAAACATGAGGGCCGGTTGTTAGACTTCACATCCGTCCCTAAGCCAGCACGGGACCTCCGTGACCCCCAGCACCAGCCCCGGTACGTCCGCGTACCTTCTCCCGAAGGTCCGGTCTCTTCAGCGCTATCATGCTGACGTACACGGTGAATGTGACAAAAGTCTTGTAGTCCATCAGCTCGTAGGAGGTGAATGTGGACACGGTGTCCAGAAAGAGCTCTGCAGCCTCCTTGAAGTCCCTGATGGCCAGACAGTAGAGTCCCTGGTACACTTTCAAACGATTCCTCCTGTCCCAGTCACCGCCTTCCTCTATTAAACTATGGGGAGGGAAACGTTAAGCAACGGTTTATGGTAAACATTTTACTGCACGTGTACAGATGTATATACAGACATCAGATTCTCCTTACCTTTTTGCTTTTTCAGTATTCATTATTATGAGATCGCTGTCCATATAAAACAGCCCAATTCTCAGCAAGTAAAAAACAATATCTAATCTATGTCCCAGCGCAACAGTCTTGTCATAAGTCTTCCGGAATGCTGTCAGTGCTCCTTCCTATATATAGATAAAAAAAAGAATTTGATAAAGATTTTCACTTCTAAAACAAGTAATGAACCTGGGCAAACTTCCACAAAGGGCCAGTGTGTATGCAGGTTTTTGGGATAACCTTTAGGTCAGCTGGTCAAATCCAGGTAAGGAATTATTAGCTAAGCAGTCCTCTAATCAGTAATCAAATTAGGGAGTTGCGGCAAAAAACCAGCCTAGTATAACATGTTACAATATGCTGATGAGTAAACACGTTAAGTAGCTACCATTAGTACCCACCTTGTCGCCAATGCGAATGAGGTACTCTGCTTTGGCCATCATTGCGTCCCGGATTTCACTTTCACCCAGGTTCTTCTCGGCATCCTCCAGAACGTCGTCCAGGTGCTTCTGCACCTCCTCATTCTCCTTCTTCATTTTGTTCAACAGGTCAGTGTCCACCTGCCACTTCAGCTCTTTGCAGATAACTTCGTAGTAAGGTGCCATGTCTGAAGTAAGCGTACGCAGGCAGGTAAATGGGAAGTGGGACTGACAGGGGAGCTTGACAACTTTTACACTCAAGTTATGCAAGTGCATCAGATGTGTCTGCCCCATTGCAGGGAGACAGACAGACAGAATCCCTAAAAAGCCGAAACACAATCACACCAGCACAAGCATCCCGAGTAGCAAGTTACAGAACCTGCCCACAGTACTTTGGTTCCATGTTAAGTCAAACCTATTCGCTAACAGTAAGTTTCATAAAGTATCTTTTCGGCAGGCCGAGGTTTCATAGTTACGCTTAGACCAGAAGGTTTTGTGAACTTTCGGTAGTAATTTACTCTAACCTGAAATGACGCTGCAAATCTCTCAGGGAAAAAAGTGAGCGATCTGTTCCCCCAGCCCCCAAATAAAATGGAACTTCATGCTTCTGTACTCACTGTTATGTTTGATCGCCTCCATAAGCTCCGTTTTAATCTTCACATCTTGCCTGTATTCTTCAATCGTAAGCAAGAACTTGAGCTGGGCGATTCTCAGATCGGGGTTTTTAGGTAAGCCCTCTTCCTCCAGATTTTCTAACGGCATTTTGGAAATCCTTGTAAATCGCTGCTATGAACAGACGCGACAAATTATATTTACGAAGACCACTTCTACATGCAAAATATGACAAATAAGGGGGGAAAAACGAAATGCCTTATTTCACATAACTCAGCAGCATTATCACCCTTTTGATTACACCGGAAGTGAGTATTCTCTTCCTCCTCCTCTTCTTTTTCATAAGGAGAAATATAGACCGAAATGCATGATGCTGCCCCCTGGTGTCCGGACCTCGACAGCACCTTATCCGGTGAGAGACCAGGCTAGACTTAATTTCTTCATTTACTTACTTTATTAATCCAGAAGGAAATTTAGGCATCCATTACCTTACACATATAAAAGGGTACAATGCAAAAGAATAGTTGGAAGAAGAATAAAAAACGATTGACAAACGTGGTAACAGTACCAATAATTAAAGATGATAATAGTGAAAGGTACTTTGGTAACGCTCTATTTGACGGGGCTCAAATAGCATTATGCTGCTACTTATGTATTAGTTAATACATTAGGTCTTAGTTACTATCATTAATGAATCATGATGCATATTTCATCCAAACGATATCACTATATTTGACACTATACCTGTTCACTTTGTAAACCCTTGTGAAATAGTGAAAGGAACCACTGAAGGAATAAGTAACGAATAACACGTGAAATAATGTCATGTTTGTTCGTCATTAATGAATCATGATGCATCTTTTATAGAAGTAGCTATATTTCTTCATGATTTCTTCATGATTTGTACTTCAGTAGTAAATGAGTTATTACTAAGTATTTGTGCCCCGTCAAGTAAAGTGCTGCCGATACATTGTTACTTATGCAGTATTCACCTATGGCATTAAAACCACTGACCGGTTTAGTGAACAACATTGATTATTTTGTTACATTATGTATTAGGCAAATGCACAGTTAGTTCTTGAAGTTGAGGAGTTCAAAGCAGGAAAAATGAGCACATGGATCTGATCAACTTTGGCAAGGGCCAAACTGTGATGGCTAGATGACTGGATCACAGCATCTCCAAAACAGCTGGTCTTGTAGGGTGTTCCTGGTATGCAGTGGCCTGTATCTACGAAAAGGGGTCCAAGGAAGGTAAACTGCTGAACCAGCAATGGGATCATGGGTGCCCAGGGCTCATTGATGTGTGTGGGGAGCAATGGTTAGCCTGTCTGGTCTGATCCCACAGGAGAGATACTGTAGCACAAATTGCTGACAAAGGAGACTTGCACAATATTAGGTTGGTTGTTTTAATGTTATGGCTGATTGGTGTATAGTCAGTTTGTATACACACTGACTACTTTGAGTCTGATGCTTTTCTCGGGGGCTGACATCTGATTTATATACCTAAAGCATCTTACTAATTTATTCTTTTCAACCCCAAACTCCCAGGCCAATTCATAAACCTGGCAAGAGTTGGATGGATGGATGGATGGATGGATGTACTCACACTTGTGAAAATGGCAGTTAAAGCATCAGGATTTCATTCATTCATCCGCTTTTCCGTGAGAAAGCACAAGAAAAGCAAACGGCACTGAGCAGGCTTTAAAATGCTAGATCGCTATCACACATTGTAGGGTACATTGCGCTAACACGCCCACAAGGCTTCTCAATATAGCACTGCTCAGTTCAGCTGAATATTGAAAACGACATCATCCAGGAGTTTGGTGGCCTTGAGCAGAATTATACATACAATTGTGATCTAGTTACAGTAAAATTTCACACAATCATTTTAAGCTTAATGTGTGTCTGTATGTGTGTTTATTTGTCATATTATCAGCTGTTGTCCAACAGGTATATGTTGGTAACAGGTTGAAAATGTGAATGTTGTTTATACTGAAATAGAATTTTTTTGTCATGCTAATATCAGTGAAATGATAAGTATAATACAGTTTAGTATCCCAGATGGTTTAGTATCGCAACATAGTGTAGTTTAGAATCCAAAATAGGTGCTGAGATTGAAAGAGTAATTTTTTTTTATATACAGCGCAGTGAAAAGAAAAAAAAACGCACAAGCACACGTATATTTAAAAGAACTGATACACCAGTTAGGAGTAATATATTAATCATTTATCAAACCGCTTTCAGTGAAACACCACTTTAATTTTACAGCGCAAGCAACCACAGGGTGGCTTTTAAATGTTGCATGCAAATACATTTATGAAGCTGGTGTTTTGTACTGGAAGAACAGCCAGCCCCACTCAAAAAGGCAGCTTGCCTAGATAAAAACAGGTTAAACAATAGAAAGTCACTTTGTATATGCAGCCTCTTCCTAGGTTATGATGGATTGTTCTCAAACTGTTCTTATCTTCTGTAGTTTGAACGTGACGATTGGATATCATAACATATGCCATTATGAATAAGAACAAAAGCAGCCATAAGGCAGAGATGTGGAATATGGACGTGTAAGTACCTCCATATTTTTGTATTTGCAATGCAACACAGTAAACTTGAAACAAACTAGCATATTAGCTAGGTAGCTAGTGTAGCTATGCTTAAGGCAGATGTTTAATGTGACATAACTTATATACATAATGAGGCTTGGTTGCTAGCTGACTGGCTGTTTGACGTCATGTGATGCAATCAGATTTTGTGCCTACTGTCATTTTTGAGCAAAGTTATACTAGCACGCATCAGTTTGCTGAGTATCTTACTTTCAACATGCTACATTGTGATTGTGATTGTGATTGTCGGCAACACAGTCACTGGTCTGAATGGGCCAGCGAATGACTAATTAACTTGCCCAACATACTATTTTACTGGCCTTGGGCCATTAGGCCATCGCTTATGTTGAAACCTGGACGATAGAGCAGGGGTGGGCAGTCTTACCCCAAAAGGGCCGGTGTGTGTGCAGGTTTTTAGGATGTCCTTTAGGTCAGCTATTCAAACCCAGGTGTGAGGACTCTTCAGCCAATCAGAACCCCTAATTACTAATGTGATTGAGGAGTTGCACTGAAAACCTGCCTTTCCAATGGAACGTTCCGGATAACACTGACCACCCCCTCAATAGAGCAATGAGGAATATCATGCACCAAGGGATGACGGAGAAATGAAAATCAAACTTTTCATAAATTTTTCTGACACAGACGCTGCGATAATGTGCTGGATTTCGTGCTACAGCCTGTACTCACTTGGCAGGCGGTTTGAAAGTCACGAAGCACCTGAAAGGATGTTCAAAACGCTTGATTGTCACATTGTTCATGTAAACTTCAGATAGTTCCAGGAAGTGTTTGGCAGGCAATTTCAATGCATTAAATACAGAAACATAATGGCAATTTTTGGTAATTAAGTCAATAAATGCATCAATTTATAATATATATGTTATATATTAAAAATTGATGATATATGTATATGTATAATATATAATATGTATTCAATTGTATAACACATCAACATGAAATATAATTCATGATATACACATAATATGGGGCTACCTGCCTCATTGAGATATTTTTGACTTACCTTGGTTAAAGAGTGTGTTGCTGCTGCTATTGCTTTGAATTCTTCTTCTAACTGAGGACCAAAATAATCTTAATGGCTTAATTGCTAATAAACTAGGAAACACGTCACGCCGTTTGTCTGCACCCATTCCTCCACGATGATCTTGCATATGGTCTCCACCATGGTTTGCTATGCTGTATGGGGATGCCCCAGTTACTCAGATTGTAAATGTAGGGTTACCCCAGTGACACAGACAGGAGAAAAGAGTGGCCCAAATCACTATAACTAAAAATTCTAACAAAAAAAAATTCAAACACTCCATTTACACTTTCTCACAAAGACCACACCACCCGGAAGCTTAATGTTTGGTTTATTAAAAATAAAGGACAAGAAAATGCCTGCAAACCCCAGCATGCAGGGTGAGAGTGAACGCTGGATGGAATCACCTCTCGCACCACCATCCTGCAGTGTGATTTGCTGCCTGCCTTTTCCCCTTCATGGCCGTGTGCACACCTGTTGGTGCCAAGCGGCACGCCTGGGCGGATCAGGGTGATGATGGACCCCATGTCTACCAGGGCTCAGCAGGATATCCTGTGCTTCAGGCAGCCGACAAACAGGCCACAGGCCTCCCCCAGCTAGTCCACTCTGGGTGCAGCTGAAGGGGTTGGAAAAGAACGCCAGTTTTGTGCCACTGGCACACAGGAGTGATGGTTGCTGAAAATTGGCCTTTGTATACCTATATAGATTTTCACTGAAAATCAGTTGTGTGCAGCATTACCAATGTCCAGATTACATTTTTGATACAGGTAATTTTACTTTGACTGAAACAAAAAGCAAGGAAAATTTCTCGGTCGTTCCATACTTTTGAACAGTACCGTGTGCCTTCCGAGGTCCTGTAAGTGTGCATGTAGAAGCATTAACCAAAATTAACTATTATCAGCACTGAATAGAGGATATTAGCTTTTAATAATTGATATTCACTTTACATATTCTGGATCTTGTCTGGTGTTAATATGCACAAAATATCTCTCAATTAAACAAGGCATTGAAGTACACTTTTTAGCTTTAAATTGTATTTATTTAAATTTTTCAATGGGTTATGTGTTTTCATGTGCCATTGTGATTCTGAAACTAAATACATGGCTTAGAAATCGAAAGTGAAACTTTTTTGAATTCTTCCTTTTCTTTTAGTGTGTGACAGGCAGGAAAAGAACAAAAAACACTGGAGACGTCGGTGCAGCTTCCAGCATTACGGTTTTACTATAAAAATGGTATGAATTATTTCGAGATAACTCTCCAACGTATTACAGTATGAGCGCGATATAGTATGTATTTCTGTCTTTCCTACGGTGTCATCATTGTTGCATGCCTGAATTTAGGACTAGTTCTAAATGAAAGCAACCGTATTTTTTAGTTTTGCTTTCTCTGTTGTTTTCAAATAATTCTGCACGAAACGTGCGTTTTTTCGAGCACTTTTTTTTTCTTTGCAATCCGCTGCATGCAACGATTATACGACTATAAAACGCGTTTCCTTCTCATTTGTATTGTACCTTTCTGCCCTAAAAGATCATTCTTCACATGTTTTAATTTATTTCCGACATAATAATTTGCAACACTATGTCCGGTTCTCTTCTTTTGGCATAATGGGCATAATTTATTAATTTATATATATATATATATATATATAAAAACCATGCGTGCGAGTCTCATTTGAATTATTGGCTTCCATATCTGTGCCACGGTATCTTTGTGGGCTGCAGTAAATCAGTAAAGTCGCATTTTTCTTTTAAGAGGGGCTCTTATCTGGATTTCTGATTAAATGGCAGACATGCTCATTGCAGTGTGTATTTGGTTATGAGTGTATTACGTTGTGGGGACTAAATGTCTGCACGAGGTTACACAAACTTGTTATTTTGATGTTGCGTGGACCAGTTTTTTATTTTTATTTTTTTTTGGTCACCAAGGGGAAATTCCAATTGTATGAAAATCTATTACTGCAATCAAAAAACTAAAAATGGCAAATGTTTTTGGTTGGTTATATACCTGTGGTTAAGGTTAGGATTGGGTAGGGGTTAAGGTTGTTATTGTTGAAATTAGGGTTTTGCCGTTAGAAATGAATAGACGGTCCCCACAAAGAGTACGTGTGTACGTATTTTATTTTTTATTTTTTTGCTTTCAGACTACTTTGCAACAAAGACGGGGCGAAGACGACTCCTGTGGCGGCAGGAAAAAGTCCAAAGAACAGAGAGAGAGTTTTGTTAAACGTGACCACAAGGTGCAGGCATTATATTGATAACATATGGGCCGGTCTGCATATATGACACAAAATGCCTTTTTACACATGTGCAGTCTGGAAAACTTTGAATTACTTAACTATTAAGAGAATTTTCTTCATGCATATTTATACATAACCTATTATATATGATTTTCCCTGGGCTTGTCCCACGACTGTCAATGTTCACGAGTACCGAGTTTTACTACCTGTAGTCCTACTGAAATAATTTTCTTGTAATGACCAATTTGCTGTTTATTGCAATATTTAAAATAAGATAAATTAGTGGTAACCAGCTTGCTTAATGCTTTGACATGAACTGACAATGCTCTATAAACAAGTATTTCGTTAGCGAGCAGACCAGATCGATGAAACTGTCACAGGAAACAAAGTCACTGTGGTATATTTAACGCAGAAAAAAAATGTGTTCATTTTTTTTGTGGGCAGGGGGGGTGCAATTGTCAGAGAATATGTGAGAAATATATTTATAAACATATTTTATGTACAGAACTGTGCTAGTCTTGGGAAGTCAAAGAAAATGCTAAAAGCTATTTTTCAGCATAGTAAATGTATATTTGGTCAGAAAAAAATCATATTAGAATGTATACAAATGAACAGTAACACAACAAAGAAATAAAGTAGAATTTCTCCTCTTCTGTTACTGATTATCTTGTTGGATTGTTTCAGTTCCTAAACCTCTCGCCTGGGCCACCCCGGTCGTTCCATGTATTCATTAAACTTCACCGCTAGCTCAACTTAAATAGCGAAATAACTTAATGAGGTACTGATTAGCCAAACATGGTGCACTAGTGGCCACGTGAAAAAATGCATTAGTGTATTGAGTACTATAGGCAGAATAGCCTGTCGTCTCGGGGCCCTAATTATTTGAGTTGTGAAGGAAGTGAAATTATCATCCTTTTCCTTGATAAGGGCAGAGTCAGCTCTGACTGTTTAGTATAGGGAATTAGTTGTGATGTTAAAAATAATAATAAAAAAAATAAAAATAGTTTTTATGTATTTTTCAATCATAGAAAGAAAAGACGCATTTCCGAAAAAATGAAAATGGCTTCCATGCAGCCCCATTTAGACCAAGATATGGCGGAAGATTTTTCAGATCACGGTAAGTATACCAGAAAGTGTACTACCGAAATGATATTCTGAGAGTGGTCACTCTGGTAAACAGTGTGTTTTTTTGCTTTTTCAGGTTCATGAAGGATGAACCATTTTTCTGGAGACCCGGGCTGAGCTTTCGGTTCCAGAGGTATCATCCTATGGCAGGTGTGAGGACTTATCACCGGCCTTTCAAAGGAACTGCAGGCTTCCACTCGTTTACCTCCCAGTCTGCTCGTGTGTATAATAGTGGGATGAACTGTAAAGGAATGTCAAAGGACCAGAAAAGTAAGTCTTCTATTAAGAAGCAGCCATTAGGATTTAAGAGGTGGCAGTGTTTGCTTGTGAGGAGTAGGTTTGTTGTTGTAAAAATGCTATATTTCCTGAAATAACTGCCAGGATCTTTACTCACCTAAGCTGCAGAATTAACAGGCCTTTGTTTTATGCAGGCCTGCATTAGCTTTTGCTTGAGGCAGGCCGGTATTAGAGGCAGGCCTTCATTTTTAATTCCCCCTGTTACTACAGTTCTCTGTTAATGCAAATACAAAGTGTCAGCTTGACCCCTATTAAACAAACTGAGTATATTTATTTGTAAATATTCTCTTAAACTCTATAATGGTATTGCAAGGGCATCACCAATTTAAGAGCTGGCTAAGGGTATAAGTAATTGCTTCCTAAAAGTATATTCTTAAAATCGGCTTTCCATAAGTGTCATGTAAATCATGCATACGATCAGTTTAACTTGTGTGAAATATGACCAGACATGGACTGGAGTTTACTGTAAATACGCCAAGATGTCATAACACAAAATGCAAAACATTTGATGAATTTCTACAAACATTAACATAATAGATATTTATTTTTTATAGCACAGTCAAATATCTAATAGCTTTAGCTACAAGCGAAGTCTGAACTGAAAAACCACTGTATTCCCTATGTATGGTAGATGTATATTTCTATCTGAACTCTAGGTGTCGCTTTTTTCTCTTTTTCTCCAAAATGTTCACATGACCAGTTTAGTTATGTTTTATTTATGTTGTTTCTTTATAAATCCTAAAATCTTCTAGTATAAATATGAGTATGAATATTTCTCGTCTATTTCATTTGTACAAAGCCTTTATAAATGAGCCCCCAAGAGTTTATTCACCCTTATCTTTGCGTTTTTTGTCCCCGACCTGCATGTCGGATCCAGCCATTATTTGTTCCTGTTGACCACACCCCAACCATCACCTGAGACCCAGCTTTTAACTGAATTCCAGTTGCTATTTGAAGAAATGTGGTACTAGCAACTACTACTACTACTACTACTACTACTACTAATAATAATAATAATAACAATGAAAGAACAACAACAGTGATGATGATGAGAATAATAATAATGATCTTCACACTGCTTTTGCTGATGAGGTTCTTACTGAGGTCACAGTAAGAGCTCACCTATCAAACATCTCTCCAAGAGATTTCTTTTATGATAAGGTCTACCAAAGCCTTTTGGATATATAATCCCTTCCATCTTTTCTGTGTCTCAGCCAGGGCCTCTGACCAGTTGGACGTGCTCTGAGTAGCTTTAATGGAAATTCAACCTGGTGGTATTCTTCTGAGATGCCCCAATCATTTCAGCTAACTGCTCTTGAGTCGGAGTAGCAGCGTATCTGTTTAGAAGTCTTGAAACTCCTCATCCTGTCGCTATCTGTCAGGCCTATAGAAAAACCACTTATAATCAGAACCTTGTATTTCTGGTAGTTATCCACCACAGGTGAGGAAAGAGATATAGATGCAAATTAGGGGCTACTAAGCACATGCAGACTGTGTTTGCATCTTCCCATGAACCCTCATGCATTTAGGAAAAGGAGAACAGTTGGGGCATTTTTCATGGCCAGGCTGGAATTTACATTGTTGGGCCATACGCCACTCTACCAGTCAATACTGTTTACTGTTGTACCACCTATACAGCTGATTGTACCCTCTTTGATTGCTTGGCTTGGCTGTATAGGCATAGACTCAATCAAAAACATAGACTGGTTGTGAGCAGGAGT
>JAODKF010000116.1:24906605-24917365 GCA_026779585.1 Mormyrus proboscirostris | reverse complement strand
GATCAACTGGGCTGTGACCCACTGATCAGAACAAACAAAGAATGAAACTCCATGCTATTAAACACCATATTCTTTTGATTATTTCTGTCCTTGCCTTTTCACTAGTTTTCTCAAATAAGATTTGTAGCTGGGCAGCCACTTTCTTTTAACAGCACAATGTAGTTTAATGTGGGCAGAATGATCACATGACATGTGCCTTTGACTCAGAGGATGAACGCATAAAAAACAGTTTTAACGGTTTGAAGGGGGAGAGCAAATATAATGTTTAACTTTTGATATCTCCATTAGTGCTTTGCTCTAATAGAGTGGGTTCATCAGGTGGGACTAAGACTTTAAAATGGCAATATTTTTTTTCTGATTATGGTATTTTCTTGTGTAATGGAGCTGTAAAGTCCCTGAGGAGGACTCTGAACAGGTTGCTGTATGTGCCTGTGGGAGATTAAATGATGACTCACGGGTCTTGCGTAAACGCCAGCTGATGGTATGACTGCACAAGTAAGCAATACAATTCTATGCTCTGAGGCAAATTCTCTTAATTGTTCTCAATGGATTTGGCCAGCTTATGTAATGTTGAAAATTTACTTAGATAGCGTGAGCCACTTGGTTGCTGTTGCAATGGCAAAAGCCATAAGAACCGCACACAGCATAAAATCGACCGCATATGACAATGAATATCATGGTCAATGTACCAAATGAGATGCTTGACCTTTCCCTATGTGTGTTATTGTTCCCAAGATCTTCTTCAGTCGTCCACGAGTTCAACACCAGCAAAAGAAAAGGAGCCTCTCTCGTTCACAGTACAGCCCAAGCAGGTCACTCAGGTAGGAATATTACTGCAGTTCCAAGATCACTGCAGTTTGCTCACAAGCTGACAAGGAGCCGTCGGTTTAACTTTGGTGGCAGAATTTGCATTTAATTTTAACTTCCAGTTAGCATCCAAGCGATATGGTCTTGAAATTATTCTCATTTGTTTGATGAAGAGAACAGAAAAATGTTAGCTAGCGCTGGCTTATGCAGCCTAGGACAGTGTGGGTGTTTGGCTATGAAATAAAGACAGATAGTATGTTTATGAAGATATAATGTTTGAGAAAATTAAAAGGAGTATAGTTACAACCGTATGAATTGATATGTCTACAGTTTTTCATTTGTAGCTGAATATTGGATTGATTATCTCTCCATTCATCCATCCATAGATCCATCCATAGATCCATCCATAGATCCATCCATAACCGTTTATGCAGTGCAAGGCGGCAGTTAGCCTGAGACCCGTCCCAGAAGGGGCAGGGAACATGACACTTCGATTTATGCTTCTATTATTCCTTATTAGAACTATAAGGGTCCATTACATGCATTTTAAATCTGCCATTTAGCTATATTGATTACTCCTGGCTGAGCACTACGTACCAAAATGATTAAAGTGCTCGAGTTTAATACGGGCTTGCATGGCCATCAGATTCTGGTCTCTCTCCCTGAGCGTTTCTCATGTCCAGTTTTACTGCCTGACTCAGGACTCGCAAGAGAGCGACGACGCCAAAGAGCAGAACCTCCCAGCGTCTGTTACGAGGGCAGCCATGCGGAGTCGGGCCATCCAGCAGAAGAGGCATGAGATAGAAGAGGTGGGTGTCTGCTCCATCACTGGCAACAGAGCTGTATACAGAAGAACACGTGACCTGCCAGTATTCAAAACCTGCTCACAATGGCTGCTACACACTTTATATATTAGCGATTTCAGAGGACACAAGGCTGCACGCCGGCTGCTGAAGTTCCTAAGTTCCTGTGCCATTTCCAGCAATTTAGACCTTCTACCATTTGCTCTAACATTCTCTCTCTTAAACTCTATTGTGATGAACAGGTCTACAAGCAGGACTGTGACACATTCGGACTTGTGGTAAAGATGCTGATAGCCAAAGACCCATCTCTTGAGCAGCCTATTCAGACATCATTGCGGGAGAATCTGCAGGAGATCGGCGTGCGGTGTGCGACGGCCATGCAGCAGTTTATTCACGAGTATGACTTGGTGCATCCATGACCCTTGATGTCATACAAATGGTTAGATTTTATCTCATTGTCTAATGGGTTTGTTTTTGTCTGCTTGGGTGCCTGTCACTGTCAGTAATGTAGCTTAAACCTAAATTGTATTCATCCATTAAATCTCCCACAAAAAAACAGCCCAGATGAAACAATATTTCTTTTTTTATATATATATTTAAACAGGAATGCATTTCTTCTTGCCACCTGATTATAAATAAAAGTGTATTCAACCTTGTGTTGACATTTAGATCTATTTGGTTCATACTGAGTTTGCATTTTGTTGTCATGGATACCTGAGGATTATGCAAGCATCCACAATGTACATGTAAGAGCAGACATGTGATGGATCTTTCAAAGATCATTGGCCGATTTTCCCTTAGCTGCACTATCCCTCTCAGCAATGGAGACAGTCGTGTCGTGTTTGGGTATTTACATGCAAGACCCATTTGTGGATTGAAAAAAACACAACAAACACTGGCTAAAAGAGATTTTAATATTGTACCCCAAGACTATAATATAAAGATTGACACAATAAATAAATGTAGCCAGTATTTTAATGTACATGCTAATGAAGTCACATCTCCCCCTGACTCCCTTATTTCCCATGGAATACCAAACTTCATTTCCCATGTCTAAAGGTTAATGTTCACCTGCAGGTTTTAGTGTTTCTTTTCAAACCAGATTAGAGAGTTTACTGTTTAGTGTACCTTGAACATGCAATCTCAAAGCTAGGAATATCGTATTTCTCCAGTGACATGGGCTTCTTAGGTTGGACTTCAAAAGAATACTTAGGAATCATATGCACACCCAAAAGGTCCTTCACAAAGGGACTTTTTGTGTAAGATTTAATTAAAAAGAGCCATACCATAATATTCCAAAAGTGAGTGGGCTCTCCCAGCTTCCTCGCTAAGCTTTCTCAAGATGATAAGCCATTCATGAAGTATTAACATGTCTTACCCAGAAATTGCCTCAGATTAGATAGCATGTCACGCACAAGACCAGAAAAGTGACCCAAATATGACTCATCTGGATATTTTCCAGGTTGGATGATCTGTAGAAAACTGGATGCAGCTAGACAGATGTCTTTTTGCTGCAGGTGGCCTGGAAAAGGCTCTGCTTATATATTATATAGGCTCTGATCTGTAACGCGGTGCTGCGTTACAGATCAGGTGTCAAAATAAACATTATTCATATTTTTTTTCAGTAAATTGGGTGATCAGAATAATAGCAAAGAAAAAGATTATTTACCTAACAACATTTTATTGATAACACATTCCTTTAGTATTGTATGAGGTATTTGTTACATGTTACGTAAAGGACATAAACGACCGGGGCAACTGAATTTCCAGTACTGTTATTTTTAACCGCCTCTCCATGTTTGAATAGGCACTCCTGTGCACTCTCTGATGTGTACATTTCCATATAGAAACAATTTTGCTTCACTTTTCAGGGGTTGTTGTGCAAATCTTAACCTGGTAAATGGGAAGGAATGTATTTTTATGACACTTCTGAAGAATTTTCTATCAATGTGAAAATGCTATCTGGTCCTTGTCTTTTTTAAATTATACCCTTCATGTCAAACTATCAAAAGGAAGTTTAAAAATACTTTAATATGAAGGTTACTGGGTGGGTCTCTGTTCAACAAAGAAAACGCCCACTAGAAGTATGCATTGCACCTCTGTCTGGATGGGTCTTTTGCCATTTTTTAAATCTATCCTTTCAAACTGCTCATTTGGGCATCTCTGACGAAAGAAATGGGAATGTCTGTTCAATACTGGTATTATTAAAGCATCTAATTTTGCCAGAAGGTCTTGTTTCTGTCTCAGTTCAAATTAAATTTTATGTGGTCTGACATTTTGGAAAAACATATCCTGAATTGTGTAAGTCACCTACGTATGTGTAATAGGAGCATAAAAGCATTTTAATGAGAGTGTAAGAGCGTCATGAAAGGCCTCTAAAGACACATAAACAAAAGCCATAAAATGCCTTTTTATTTTGGTTTACGCTGTACATTCTTCATTCAGCTCCAACAGTGGGTGGTGCTGTAAGGACGTCCTTGGTGTTTCACTTCTGGTGCGATGCCAGGGCGTCACCCTCCGGCCTTGACAAATAAGCCAATAAAAACATGACAAATGGGCTGAGTGGCATCATCGAAAGCAACACATGTTGTGCTTATGCCTTTATTAGAGAAGCAGATGAAGATCCTTTGCCAAAGAGAGCCCATTTTAACTGTCACAATGTGGAACAGACACCTGCCGCAGAAGTAAACAGAATACAGAGGACTTACAGTTACGTACTGCATTTGTTTGAAAGAATCCCGCCTGTGAGCGTCCCTGCTGAGGAGGCCACGGCTCACAAAGGTTCGTTTAAATACTCCTGAATTCCAATACACAACAATATCAACAAATAAAACTGCATGCACACCTATCTCTATTATGTAATACATTAAATTATGTAAATATAAAATATAAAAAATATGGCAGACTTTTTCTATTTACAGTAAGACCCCTTTTAAATTAGCAAATATATATATATATATATATATATGTATATATATATAGTTTATAAAACTCAATGAAACTGTAAAGCCAAAACCAAGACCATTGCATAAGAAGCAGGACTATACTGAACTATACTGTGCCTCGACAATTTGCTTTTGCACACTCTGATAAAACACCAGCACATACATGACATCAGTGCTATTTTTACACATGGTAGAAGGGAGGACAGAAGATGCTAAGTTGAGCTATTGTTTTTTTTTCTTTTTTTTGTCTCCACAGAGGCTGGCGGGCCGCACACACGAGCTAAATGTAAAAATCTTCCCCAGCACTGTGGCCAGCACACTAGTTCACAGCTGGGCATTGCCCAGAATTTGGTTTGGGGGATCTTCTCAGTGGTCCATCACCAAGATGCTGACCTAGAGCTCTTTCAGGGGACACCCGGGCATTAATTTAATGATGGTTACATTCTTTATTTCTTTCTTTCTGTTTTCCCTCACTCCTCTTCTGGAGGTCTGTGCCTCACAGCCGGCAGGTTCATTTTCAGAAGTGTGACAGTCAATGTACGGACCTGAAAGAGTTCCTGGTACACATGCGAAAGCCTGTGTGCTGCTAATGGGCACATTACACCGGACGTTTGTCACCCACTCATAAACCTTAGGACACGATAGGCATTTACAGGCTGTGGCATCACTTGTCAAAATCAGAGCATAGAGAGTAAGTCAATAGAAACCATCTGAGAAAGGGCAAAGACAGTGTGATGTGAGACGAGGGGGCTGAAGAAGGTTCCGGTGTCTTCTCCCGTGCTATGAGATGATGCAGTTTTTAGTCTTGCGGTGTTTGCGGGTGTGCAGCTGCCCCCGGCCGCCCAGTCCTGGGGAGCCATACTGGTGGTGCCTGAGCTCCTCCCCGGTCATGTAGCGCAGCCCCACGGCGCGCGGGATGGGCTCGCCCAGGAAGTAGCCCTCGTCATCCGATTGTGAGGATGAGGAGCAGGTGGAGCACCACTCCTCTCCATCGCCATACCCATCAAAGTGCTGCCCCGGGTACCGGTCCATGGGGTTCTGCAGGTTGAGGTCAGAGGTCGTCCGCGGACACGGCCGGCAGGGTTCCGGTCGATACCAGTTAGCCCCGAAGAGGCCCCTGTTGGGCCTAGCTTGCGGGAAATGGCCGTAGTCGTCGCGCAGATGCTGCGGCGGCACTGGGCCGTGGGCGGGGGTTTGTCGCTCACTCACCAGGTGTAGCGCATTGTCGGAGCACGAGAGGCGGGAGCGGCGTGTATGGCGGCGGTGCCGACGCCTGGGGGGCGGGACCTCGGGGGTGCGGGCGCGCCTCCGGCTGCTGGGCGTGCGCTGGCCGCCATAGCCACTGGCATGGCCATCGTCCCCGAATGGGAAGCTCTGGGGCGATTTGTAATATTGAGGCGGGTACTGCAGCCTGACCGGCAGGGCCACACTGGGGAACGGGTGCACAGACGTCAGACTCTGCAGCGACTCCGAGCTCTGCAACTGCAGCGAGGAGTTCAGCGTGCCCATGTTGCTCTTCTCGGACATATTCATGCCAGAGTCTTTGCTCAAGTCTGGCATGGAGAACCTGGACAGATGCTCCTGCCTGAACTTGTCACCATCGACCGAAGGACCTGTGCAGCGAGAGTAAAGTTAACTGGCAAACTTGTATAAAATTCAGTATGGATGTCACTTTCTTATATATATATTCTATGTTACCGCTAAGAGTTGACCTGAATGGGACATTGTTGCTTATCATGCTGTTAAGTAAGCCAAAGGAGTATGATAACTGGAGAAAGACAATTAAGAATAAAAAACAGGAGGATGAATGTAAAGTATACAGTTTTAAATTAGCATTGGTTTCAGAAACATTTCAGAATCCTACTAACAAATGCAGTATGTACCTGTAGCGTTGGATAGCGCTAACGATTCTACTGAGCTCCTTGGCGTTTGTGCTAACGGGGTGAGCTGCTTACTAAAACTGAGGCCACTGATGGGGTTCCTGGTCCTGCCCAGCTGGGGTTCTACGTCCCTGTGGAACCCGTAAAGACCAGCGGGCCTGTTCTCTGAGAACCCGCTGCTGGAGGCCTCGTTGAAGCTCATCTGCGCTTTCAGTTTTGGTGGGAAGAACTCGTCTCGGCTGCGGTGGATCCAGTCCTCGTTGAAGGAGCGTCCCTTTAGGGCGGACATGGGGGGCCTCTTGACGTTGAGCTGGTCTTTCGCCCATGGGTTTGCTTGTTTTCCCAGGGAGGGGTTTCCCGAAGGGTTTGCCTGACTGTGGACGGAGCTTCCCTGGTTCTGGGCCGGATTAAAGGGCGCCTTCGGATTGCATTGGCCAATGATCTGTAGGGGGCTGGCCGCGAGGTTCTCAGCGGGAGCCTCATGTGTGTTTAGCTCACCCTGACTTCTCCACACACGCTGGTCGCGAGTCAGCCCAGGTGCCTGGCTGGAGAGATTCAGCAGGTCCATCCTGCGAGTGAGTGGGTCCAGTCCGGCGGAGTAGGGGCGCGATGCGGCCTCCCGCTGGGCCTCCCGCTGGGCCTCTCGCTGGGCTTCGCGCTGGGCTTCGCGCTGGGCGCCCCGTCTCTCTCCATTCCTGCTCACCTTGGCGCTACGACGGGACTCGCGGGAGCGCGCGCTCTGGAAGGCAGAGTCTGATGAGTCCGAGTCTTCGGGGTCCTGGTCCATGCTGCAAGAGCGTGAGCAGAAGATCTGGCCCTGCTTGGGCAGGAAGGGCCGGCCCAGGAGGGACTTCTTGCAGCGGGCGCAGCAGAAGCAGGATTCGGTGGCGTGCCAGTGCTGCCCATCATACGTCATCTGGCCCTGGTCAACACCTGCAAAAAAATGTGGAAGTGTGCAAAGAATGCTGGGAAAGGCGGACGGGGACTGAATCAGCATACAAATTGTGGACAAAATGCTGCCTGAGCGCTAAGAAAGAAAATGCCAATCAGCGCACTGATTATGCTCCTTTTCTCTGACTCTTTCCTCTAATTTACTCTAATTCGAGGATGTGAAAAGATCAAGAGGCCGTTACCGATGTGCTCGCCGCAGGCGTCGCAGTACTCGGCGTAGAGCGACTCAAAGCAGGCGCAGCAGTACGGCCTGCCCTCCTTCATGATGTAGCGCTGTCCCCCCAGCATCGTCTCGCACTCGAAGCAGCAGAAGTGCTTCATGTGCCAGTGGCGGCCCTCTGCCTCCGTGCACTCGTCGGCAAAGATGATCTGTGGGGAAAAGGCAGCGCGGCGTCCCTCAGCAGAGCAGCAGCGAGAGGCTCTGCCTGATTAATGACAAAGTGGCCGTTCTGCTTTTAAGGGTGATTTGGGTGGACGGTATAAGGCCTGTTAGCTACGATATGGAAAGTTAATCAGCTCAGAAAAAATGGCAAAAACATTTTGCCATTCTAGTCATAGCGCCCTACTTAGTTAAGTAAGTTAAGTGAGAGTAGGAATACTGGTTTCAAAATGCTTTAAAGTCAAGCAGCAGGCAACACGGACGTGAGATGAATGTAGGCCTAAGGAGACTAACCGAAAGGGAGGTGCATGGGGGCAGTGTGTGTGTGTGTGTGTGTGTGTGTGTGTCTGTCGGGGGGGGTGGGGTCTGCTGACCTCGTCACAGGCTGAGCAGCGGGGCTTGAGCTGCTCAGCATGGTGCCGCCCGCAGAAGATCTTCCCGTCCTGGTAGAAGTAGATGAGGTCCACCAGGAGCTCAGAGCACATGCTGCACACGAAGCAGTGGGGGTGCCAGCACATATTGTGGCCCACCCTGGACACGAATACGGCGATGTCTCCCCCATTTATCTGTCTGCCGCACTGATGGACGGATACGGGGAAAGATGAAAGAGAAACAGGGATGAGGGGGAGACAAAGATTGATAGAGGGAAGAATATCAAGGCATAAATGAGGAAGGGATATGTGAAAGTATGTGCTTATTTTACTCCTTACTGCTTTTACTATATCAACAGAGGATTTGAAGGATGAACGTCAATAGGGGAAATTAGGACACTTTGAAGAATTGCAGAAGTACAGAATGAATATATTTAGACAAGTGTAAACTGCAGCACTTTTGAAATAAATTAATTGGGTTTATGTGCTACCAGATAAAAGTTTTTTGCACAATTATTACATTTGCATGTTAATTAACATTTACTAAAAATACACTCAATATTCTTTACTAACAAATAAATTTACAGTATGTTCACCATTTGAGTACCTTTATTAGCAAGAAAATATGTCATTCATCAAAGTAACCTCCAGCAGTTATAACGGCGGAGCAAATTCCAGGCTTTCCTTATATAATGGACATTAAACACTACTCTGTTTCATGGGATGAAACAGGTAACTAGTGCATTTAAAGTTAAAGGACAGCCTAGAATTTGACGCTGCCATCACCCCACAACCAGTTAATAGGATGCCAGGCACGCACTGTTACATACTCTCTCCATGTTATGAAGGAAACCTGTTTTATTTGACTTATATTTTCATTTATAGTTGTTCACTGAACATTCCAGTGCTTAACAAGAATAAAAAACGTGCAGTTAACGAAATAAATGGAAAAGTGGTAAAAAACCTGTGGTGTGCAAAAAACGTTTGACTGGTAGTGTTAGAAGATGGACCTGAAGTGATTTGGCTTTCCATTCACACAGTAATGGCGCGGAGGGACTGTGTCAGCCGTGGGGGAAGCCCTGGCAGGTACCTGCTCACAGACAGCCCCGGTCATGGTCGCGGGGAGCATCCGCACGCTCCCCCTCCCCAAGTTCTCCCGCTTGCGCTGGTCACTGAACATCTTCAGCTCCCTTTTCTCCTCGCTGTCCAGGGTGTTGCAGTACTGGATCTGCAGGGGCCAGCAGAGCGATGCATGGCCACTCGTTCGTGAACCCCGTCGGCGGCGGCGATTGGACCAGCACCAGGTCACTCACCTCACTGTCATGGGGCGGGAGCTGGTGCAGGAGCTGCTTGATTCGGTGCTTCTCGCCCGGACTGTTCACATATGGCACCTTGTCCTCGGGAAGTGAACTGTAATACTGTTGAACCTATGGGGGAGCAGGAGCTGGCATTGGCCTGCAGGTGGCGCTTCAGCTTAAGCACAATAACAGTCTGCCAGTCTTCATCAGCATGATGGCCCTGCTGCTGTTATGAAGGCTGTCTCAGTCAGTCACCCAAGACTTGGACCGTTCATCTTCTTCTGTCTTGAGACCGTGTTAGTTTTTAAGGTCAGGGGCTGCAGGACACGCCGATGCTGTGTGGAATCTGAGATTGTATTTAAGACCAATTTAAAGACTATATTTCAAGCAGACCTCACAACACCAACTCAGGATGACTGACAATCCTTTGACACTTAATTAAATCCAACCCTGGCTCGCAGTAACACTCCCTATTTATTTCCAAACACGACGATTCGGATTCTGGGGATCATTATGCACATTCAGATTTTGATGAGATTTACATTTTCTCATGGTAAGCCAAGGTTTCAAGAACTCAAGACCTAATAAGGGAAATAAAAATGCCCAAAAAACAAAACAAAAAAAAAAAGACCTTCATAAAGAACATGATTTTCATTATTTTCATTATTTGAGACTGTATTATGCAAGAAGGCCAGGACACCATTTTGTGTTTGCTGTATTTTTATATGTGTAAAGCAGACTGGCTGTTAAGCAGCCGGTTTCCTATTGTTTGCACACATATGCCATGTGTGCTACAGAATTCTGCTGGTACATTTGTACCTTATGTTATAGCGGCTGAATATTGCAGAAGGATGCTTACAAAAGATGCCGTTCATGTGTAATGCCCAACCAGGAGGCACTTAAATCCCCTGTCCTGGGGTGTGAAAGCTGCACACTGCACCGTTGGCTTAGCTGGTACCGAATGACTACCAGAGGGTCTTTCACTTAGAGTCAAACACTCCTAAAAAAATAGGTTATAGTTTAGCTCTGCACGGTACATCGATAAAGAGCTTCAGAAAGCTCGAGTCGATCATGCAGAAAACGGGCACTGTAAGGATCCAAATGGAGCCAAAAACCCGGCTTCATTTCCATTGCATTAAAATTCACATTTCTAAAACCTATTAGAGAATGCTCATCGCAGTCTGCATTGCGTAATAACATAGGAAACCATAGCACGAAAAATGTGATTGGCTAGGCTTCCATTTTGAAAGCAGGCACACTTTTCTACAAATTTCATTGCAATTAAGGAAAAGGCAGGCAGTGGGGGGGGGGGGGGGCGGCCAAGTG
>JAODKF010000116.1:24892192-24906595 GCA_026779585.1 Mormyrus proboscirostris | reverse complement strand
CAGTGGGACCAATCCCCCCCCCCCAAAGTGCTCACTGACTCATAGGTCTTCCGGGCACCTTAGCCGCAGTCGCTGGCATTTTTATTCACTGGAAGTCCTCCGATGCCACGGCAAACATATTCATAAAGCACGCGCGCCAACAATAACGCGATGACAACGACAATAAATAATTTCCATAATTTTAGACGTGCTTCAAAGGCAGCACAAAAGCATGTGTCAGAGGAATGTCTCAGCCTCGCACTGCTATTCACTGCATCTCAGAATGTGGCAGCCGCTGACACGCAGTGCTGCGTTTTACGCACTGCCATTGCCTTCACCTAGAAGGATCTTTTTCCTCCAGTTCGCCAAAGCCGTTTCATGAATTTTGGCAACATATATCTGCCACCGTTTTTAAGACAAACGGCCGTTTCTGCCATTTGGAATCGTCCGAGGCGACCGAGCCGCCAAAAGAGGCGTTTAAATCACATGTTAATGACAACAAGCCTGGTGGCCACATAATATTAATGGTGAACAGAGCCACTTCCCCTGTCCCCCTTAGGAAACCTTATTTCTTCTTGCTGGATTTGTCATAACAGCAGCATGGATGTCATACCCAAGAAACAGTTTCCTAACCTCGCAAAAAACTCACAGCGGCGAATGAAATGCTTTCCAGAAATCGATAACTGGAAGATTTCCGTTTTTATTTCTGCAGATAGGTTTTGTAACAACCGTTAAAATCGAAACATCTGCTGTTTGCCAGCGTCAAATGAATTTTATCAGGCCTTCACTCAAGACGATACGTTTGCTGCTGAAAAGGATTCCCCAAAGAATGTTTGTTTTTCATATATTTGTCTTCTGCAGTTTCATCATACCTCAAAATATTAGGTTTACTAACATTCTATATATCCTTCTATAAATTATAGTATTAATGTGGCAGGTGAAAACTGTTATATTTCAGAATCTATCATCTATCATTATCTAGCAAGTTGCCAACTGGCTTTTTCAAGTCTGAAGGATTTAAATCTACTTTTATTTATTTAATGTATTGGGGTCATGATATTAAATTAATATCTGGACTATATATTTGTAATTTGACTCCATCATTGTCTCATGGCTGCCTAAAGCTCTAGTGATGCATTCAAGTTTTCTATTAGAAATGTTTAAATCTGACATTTATTTTTTTGTTTTTGTCAAGCATTTCTTCACCCTTGACCTTCATGTTTTTGTTATTCTTAAGAACATAAACACAATCTTACTCCCTTCAGGCATGATATTCACTATTGAAAACTATATATGATCACATAATGGCTAGCAGGGAGTCATAAAAATTTATTTCCATTTTAAGACAAACTGGAGACAACAGATAGGAGATTAATTACTAACATGGGTTAACAGAAACATTATAAATACCAAATATATTGCACTCTGGAAAAGTCAACTATTCTGTACATTTCTCCATCTGTGATCTGAAAAGTAATTTCTTTTACCTTATTAAGTTAAATATTCTGCAATTAATCTTAGGTTAGAATATTCAATACAGTTTTTATGCCAGTCATGCCATTTTGAAAATATTAATGTAACTGTAAATCTGGGTAAAAAAAATCAGACCTGTTCCTGTATGTGCACACCACCCTCAAGCCTGTTTTTAAACTCTAGCTTAACTGTTCATCTCTGATATTGTCCACCACACCTAAGCACTGCATATACATTCCTCCCTTAACTGTGCTAGCTGCCAGTCCTCACTGCTGCACTGTACAGTGCTAACCCTGGTGACAGATGGAGCGTTTACCTTCAGTCCCCTTATATGGTCAAGCCGTTTAACTCATTTTCAGTATCAGAGATAGATACAACATGATCAGATAGCTGACTCAGCGTGTCTCCATTTTTGTAAATTAAAAAATGAATAGAAAGGCAATTAATATTCTTACTTCCCAATACACCATATATACAAAGGTTAAACTTGTAAAATGCATCATGGGCATGTACAGAATAACATAACTTGATACTATATTTCATTATTTTGTTGCTTGGCAGATTCTTTTATCTGTGACCTAAAAAGTATGTTTTAGGCAGCAGATGTTAACCTGAGTCTTGAACCAGTTACAGTGATTCTGCTGGCTCATAAACACACTGTATATCACCTACTTTACAGTAACTTAACAGAAGTTAACTAAAAACAAATCAAATAGTCACCTAATCACAAGTGCCAATCGCCCATAGTTACCTGGTTAATTGTTGATGATCCTTGCTAGACTATGCATACAAAATTATTATAAACCTCTTCAGCAGAAAATGACATAGAGTAGATAAAATAGCCTCCATTGCCTAATACAGGTCAGGACCATTCAATTTCAGAGTCATACACTGCAAAAATTGAGGGGGGAGTAAATACAGGAGTACCTGCTGAAGTTTGAGGCCTGGGGGGGCCCAGGCATAATCCTCCTGGGCGCAGCCAGAATCGTCATCGGAGGTGGAGTTCCTCTGAAAGTCAAACATTAACTTGTTGATAGTCTTCTCCATCTCCAGGGGCATCACCAGCTCGACATGCCCCTCCCTGGGGCACTTGCAGTGGAGGCAGATCTTTCTGAGATGATGAGAAGAAAAGCTTGGGAATTAACGGAAAAGAGGCACTGCAGCAGGACGCGAAACAGTAAACATGTATCCATTATTCTCTTATTAAACATTCTACCACAAAGAAACATGCCGTAAGTTTGATCAGTGAAGCAAGTTTGAGTCTGCAGGATTAATGTCTGGCTAGGATTAATTAGAAAAGCACGGGGAAGAAAATTATTATACTGAGTAGTGGCCTCAGTTATTCGGGGCAAGGTGACCCTGAGATCACTGACTGGAATTTAAGGAATAAAATATGACAGAAGAGAGTGACCTCAGGAGATGGGAGCAGGACAATCCATATCTGTGCTCCTCACGTGTAAATACCCCAGCTCCCAGTGCGACTACATTTCGTAATGTGAATTTATAGTTAAATTAACGCCCGTATGTGTGCTGTGCAGGTAACACTCACAGTAAAATACATCATACGAGGCATTTTCTGCACCGTATGATTTACAGATATCCCATGAATATGAGTTAAAAATATGAATGTACTGAGGAATATGAATATATATATGAACATAATGAAATATGCAAAATTCAGCAAAACATCTATAATTCAACATTATGCTCCTCAGGCATGCCGCGCTATTATGAAAAAACTCAGAATTCCTGATGCTTTTATATTTAAGTATAACGGGATAAGCTTAAAACTTCTCTGTACATGTAAGACTGCAGAGCTTATTTACAATCTCATGGCAAAAATCACGACAAGATCCTTACTCTTCTAAGAAATCAAAGCAGGAATAAGGGGTAAACGAAGAGCCAGCGAGCTGAGTGGGGAATCAAACCACAGTTCAATTAAAAGACAAAGTTACACTGATGTCATATTTGAGACGTATATAAACAAATTTATCAAACACCTCACATGTCAACAGCTTTTGTCCTCCATGGAGTCTATATAATTTCAGTTCAGGGTGCATGAAAAACATTGATTTACTTAGAACAACTGGGGAAATTAAAAAGGGACAATTTGGGTTACTGGTAGCTTCCATGGATTTAAATGTAATACATCTACATTCCCTTTCTGATGCAGAATAAAGATTCCCTGGAACAGTAAGCTCACGTGAGCAAGGTGTGGAGACTGACTGAAGCGGTCCTAGCTTTCAGGTGAGGTGAAAACACAACTATGCACTACAAATTGTCAGTCATTACACAGTATTGCAGATCACCGAGGCAACAGAGAATAAGGTACAAGCTGAGTGCCTCTCTGTCCGCTCTCCTCTTTTCTAGTGTAACGCTCCGTCTTGTCCAGAGCTGCTTAGCACTGGTCTGGACTGTGTAACCTGGGGCTTCATAGAAAAACATAACAGATGTGGAAAGATGTTACAGTGTGATGTTTCTGCATCGCCAGGGAAATTCAGATCCCCTGAAGCTTTTGTATTTCATAATTCCTAATAGGTTAACAATGTCTTAAAGCGATGCCTTTAAAGCAGATTTCAAATATTCAAACAGCCTGGCTCAATCAGCAGCTGCTAATGGCTTCTGGAAGAGGTGGTGGGGGGGGAAATGAATACTTGCCTTTAGATTCAAATTCTGAAGAATAATCAGGTGGTTATTTGATGCAAATGTTATTGTCATCAATCGTCAGATTTACCGACCAACTTGACATGATCTGATGCTCATTTGAAAACACAGTGACACAGTGGCTATTCTTTCTTTCAGTAGGAACACTCAGGCAGCAGCTCAGCTCCTCCTGGTCCCTTATAGCTGCGTGACTCGACCGCACTGTGCTAAGCATGGATACATCAAGTCTGGCAGTAAAACGGGTGTCAATTATCACTAGGCCAATTATAGTAAAAAAAAAAAAACCCTGCATGTATTAGCAAATGAAGCCAAAGCATCCATTTTCCATTGCTGACTCATAAACCTGGGAATTATCTTCTGCGGTAAAGCGGCAAGGTGGAAAGATGTACTGGAAAGACTATCTGCATATTCTGCTTCTAAAAATTGCAGGGAACAGCTCTCTTTCTCTGCCTGTGGTCAACAGCTTGAGCTGGTGACAGGGCTGTTTGTGTGAAGCAAGAACGAAAATCCTTTTTTTTTTTCTTTCTCATGTCACGCATCCACAGAATTTTACTGGTTCTGTGTGGGTGTGGATGAGAATGTTTATTTCTCTCATCTGAAAATCAACACGGGGAGAGATTTTCATCTGAAGTACTGATGAAGATTTGTTTGGCTATGAACATCATGAAAGACACTAAGCACCCTGGACAGCATCTGTTTAAGTTCCTCCTCTCAGGCAGGTACTTCAGGTCAATTCCCAGACGCACAAATAGATTTAAAAACAGCTTCTTCCCGAAAGCTGTGGCACTGCTGAGTTCAGATTTTACATCTCACAGCCTGACAGACTGATGTGCTGCTACCACTATTGCTTATATATGTTTTTAAAATCAAATTATGCATAGTATTTTATACTTTATGCACTATATATGTCATTCAACACTACTAATTCACTTTTATTCCATATCTGTCTGTCGCACCTTTACTGTAATACTGTTGCTGGTTTTTTGCACCCTGATGTTAGTTATATTTTTTATTTTATGTAAATATATATTACTTGGACTTTGTACATGTACAGTACTGATATTTTATATTCTTATATGTCTGTTTTACTTATTCTTTGCATATATGCCTTTAGGTTAAAACACAAATGCAGCATTTGTGGTTAATGCAACTGTATTTTTATTTTGCTTGCACAATGACAGCAAAGATTTTGAATCTTGTATCTTTTTGATGAGTGCCTCTCCGAAATATTCCTCGCAGCAACAGTTGTAGACTCCTGCTGGCTTTAATAGAACTGTTTCTGTCTGAATTGCAGGTTTCTTATCTATAAAATGTTGATTACTGTGTGTGAAGAGAACACAGGCAAACACACTCCCCCTCTTCAGAAAACTGCATCGCCTTTCCGGCATGTTACAGGACAAGGCACTGGAAGGGACCCTTGGATATGCCATGAATAAAATAAACCAATGCACATACTAACATGGAGAGCGCCTCAGAATCTGCACAGATATTCAAATTCAAAGTAAAAATATTGTGAAGTAAAGCCTTATACTTTCACTTGGATCTCGCGTTTCATTATGAAGCCTTCAAAACAGCCCACCACTTACAAAATATAGCTTTCTTGGCATCCTTAGCATATGAACCGAAGCTGGATCATAAAAATTTATGTTGTTCTGTGTAAGTCTTGTTTAAACCACTTAGAAAGGAATAATCATAAAAACTATTTTAAAGCAGCATAGTTTAAAAGATATGCCCTGTTTCAGATATACTGTATTTTGTGCTTCAAATACTCCAGTATTCCTGGACCAAAATGAATCAGCTGCATTAAGATTTTGTACAGCAAGTTCACTGGAGTAGCTGTGCTATTAGAAAGGGACCATCGGTGACTTATACCACCATTCTGCAGCTTCCACATCCACTGCAGCTTCCATATCCACATCTGTAAACACTTCCAGGCAAAATGTCCTGGTTGAATTGTCCTTAACAGTACAGTAAATGGCTTTGAGCAAAGACATTCTGGAACAAATTATTATGCTACTAATACAAACTAATATTATTAATAGCAGTAAATAGCTTGCATTTAAGACATTTTCGGACCAAATTAATATGCTATTAACACAGGGTAATGCTAATAAAACTATTGCAAACCTACAGACTAAAATATGGGTCTTTGCACCTCAGGTTTTCTGTCTTACCTACATACAGCAATCTACAAAAGTCTTAGGCAGTAAAAGATGTTATTGTTATTTATCTAGGTAGTTAGGGTATTTTTGCTCAGAAAAAAATGAAATTTGCCCAGGAAAATAAACAGTAGCACAAAAACTAACAAGAATTTCTACTGTTCTTCAAAAAAAATACCTATATCTTGTTGGATGGCTAGATGAACACCACTTCAGTTCCCAAACCTCGCCAGGGGCGCCCCAGACATTCCGTGTGTTCCATAAATTTCACCACCAGCTCACTTATTTGATAAATTTGATGAGTTAAATGACCTGGTGAAGTATTGATTAGCCAAACATGAGTCAAGAAACACATGAATATAATGTATGGTAACTGCAAAAAACTGGGATGAGTGACATATAAAATCATCAATTAGATTTGTTTACAATTAAATTGTATTATTAAATAGTGCTCTGTACTCTGTCCCACGGACAGTAACAGAGTGACTTTCCAAAGTGCCATATTCTCTGCATAGCTTTGATGTACTGGAATATAGTTCACTATAACCTGTCGTCCATGAACCAAAGACTTTCTATATGACATCACTGATTTTCCCTGGGATGAAATTACAAACACATATAGAACTGCCCTTCATGTCAAAAACAGACAAAGCGGTTCCGAATGAACTCAGACATTTTGCAAGCCTGGTTGAGCATAGTTGACATCTTACAAAATCTCTCATTTTTGTTAAGTCGGGAGAAAGGAAACAGAATTACAAACGCTTTAACAAAAAAAAAAACCTGAAAGGTCAACAGTCCCTTTTGTTTCATGTTACCATCTGTTATACTGAGCTTCACAGTCATTAAAAGCTAACTGATTATTGATCCCAAAGGTGATATCTTTAGATAACAATAGAATATCGACCACTTGTCCATTTATGTAAGAAAATCCTGATTATTGAGTGGAGGCTAATCCAGGTCGTTTAATTGCTCAGGGTGCAGCTTGGGTTGGAGCTCACTAGAAGAAAAGACCATTGGAAACAATGACTGAAAATCACAAGAGCTTCCTGCTCCACCTGAACTGTTATCTGCTGTCAGAAAAGATTCTGGTTTTGTGAGCTAGTTTGAAGATCATCTAATCTCTACCTGCCCATTGGGTATAAGGTTATCAGGAAAACCTTTATCCATGTGCGTGTTACAAATAGGAAACAAACCTTGAAGTCCTGATGCTATTCATGGGCCAAAGTCTAGCTGCTAAAGATTTTAGGCTCTATAAAATTGTTGGCCCCCCAACTGAGACAAGTTATGTTCAAAATTTTTATGGCACCTGTCACTCAGAGGCCTCTGGAATTGCCCCCCCCCCTTTATGGCACCCCTGCTCTTTTTTGAAAAACAACAGTTCACAAAATCACAATTTTCCCAAAATCTCAAAAAAGAGAAAGCCAATATGACCATTATCTTCAATATACTATATCCACAAGTGCCTTCAAACACTCTGCTAAAGTAGCACTACTGGACATATCTAAAAGTCAACAAGGCCTTTTTTGTTCCACTGGTTTCTTCTAACCAGACCATGTCATTCGGTAACGTTTTTTGAACTGAACTCTTCATACCTACCTAAAACCCATAAAATGATGGTGGGGGGGTCATAATATTCTCTTCCTCTCAAAGGAGCTAATTATGTGTGGAAGACAGAAGTTCTAGAACAGAACAGTGTCTGTCTCTCTCTCTGTCCCTCTCTGTCTCTCTCCCCCTCTCACTCTCATTTTTAATATAACTGGTTGTCATGGTGCCCATCAGACTGAGTATCCACGGTAACCTACTTCACTTCTACCAACCAGAGGGGAGTGATTAAAGTGAGCAAAGTCAACAAGGTGATTGCTGTGGTGGATGAACAAGGTATTCGTCGCTTGTGAATAGTGTGTTTGTTATTCAAGCGGGGAACAAGTGACCATGCCAGTGAATTTGTGTGTCGTAATGTATGTTTGACAACAAAGACAAAAATCATCCAGCACAGCCAGAGCCAGGAAGTTAGAAAACATCTACAACACAGTTTGGTTCTATTTGGTTATATTGTAAAATTTAAGTACCCCCAAGTGACATATGTGGTAGATGGTAGACTTTTTAAAGAATGATTTCATGTTGTGTATTTTTCCATATTAATTAAGATGATTTAACATCTTAATGATCATTATATAACATGAAACTATTTCCGAAATAAGTTATATTTTGAATTACGATTAGAATTATATGATTAAAATTATACCACACATTAGACTACCCATAAAATTATACATAAAATTCTGAACTATACAGGATATCCAGTGAGACTCAAAACACAAGCATCATTGCCATGGCAAAAACAAGAAGAACAGAAAGGAGGTCTACACGAGGCCCTTCAGTGGTATAATAATAACAGGGAAAGATAAGTAAAAATGAAAAAAAAAAAATAAACCATCTCACAATTCAATCTGAAGGGTCATACTTCTTCTGGAGCAATTATTCATACAAAAACTATGAGAGGATTAAGGACAATACTGAAGAGGCTTTTTCATAAAAGGGTATAAAAGTAGGTACTCTAGTCAAATTCTATAATCTAACTTGTATAGATGTTAGGACTTCTGAAAGTCAGGCTTTCTCCAACATTTGACGGCTTGGTGAACTGGAGCCAAGGACATATTCTGGACACGCTACACATGATGTGTATAGACGGATCCAAAATCTTGCAGGATGTCTTCTCTCCTCAACAAGGAAAACTCGCGATTCCCCCTGTCCATCCTTCTCTTCTTTCACCTACTGTAATCATGGCCCATCTCATGTAGGTTTCTCATTTTCCATCTGAACATGTCATTTGAAGCTGATATCCGTGTCATTTTTAAACAGTTCCTTTTGGCTTTATTTGCAGGAGATTGTCAGTTGGCAAACAAACAGCCAATAAATGAGGGAGCAACAAGCTTTTGAAAACCAAATTCCAACTGACACATTTTCAACCTTTAAAAACACAAGATGTCCATTCATTCTGAAAATAAAAAAATAAATTAATGGTATTATATAACACCAAGAACAGGCTCTATATTATCTAATCTTACTCAACACCGATTTTTGAGACTTTTGGCCGCTAAAGACAAGGTGGCATGGTTTACCAATCCGAATGTTTCTGCAGCCATTTTACATTTTATGTTTTACTAATTTTATATAAAATATACGAAAACTCCAGTCTTACAGTTAAGCTGCCAGCATTATACACTAAAGGAACAATAAGAAAAATCATAAAAAGTCAATAGCTAGCTAAAATTAGCCGTGACTGCTGAGAGTTTCTTCCCCAAAATCATTATTGTGTTGTATGCGCTGTATAGTACTGACTATTACTGACTATTACTGACTATTATAATCTCATTCTCATATTAAAATATACTCAAGAGACCAAGAGCTTTGGTTAGCCTTTTCAATAAACGCATTAAATCTATCTTTTGTAATTATAATTATTACTACAACTACAACATCTTAATATAAATATTACTGCTGTAATAACTTTTTACAATCATTACACACAACCACCATTCTACAGCAACTTTATTGTGTGGTATATATGGAGTTGAAAAGAAAATTCTGTTCTTCTACGCAGCAGAGTCCATCTTAACGGTGATCAAAAAATTCACCCGCATCTCCTGATGCACAGGCACACAGCAGGTTAATTACCTCGCGCCAATGCAGAAACTGACGACTCCAGCAGAGTGCAGAAATCGACACGGCGGCCTAGTGGGCCACGTGCAGCACGACTCACGCTGCCTGTTTCGCAGGCATAACAATCGATTCCAGAGTGGCGCCACGACCGCCTGGCGTAGGCAAACACGATCAGCAGCAAATAGTCACCTCTATCATTTCACGCAAATAAAGACTTCCTGCTATAATAGCATAGAAATACCAAGGATCAGATGTTATATAACTGATACTATTAAGATGCCTATAAGGCAAAGGAAAACCAATGAAGAACTGACATGCAAGTGCGCATAAACACGTGGCACATATTCTGATTTGCTTTCCTTTTGCCTTTTCCATTAACACTTGACATAATAATATCATTCATTTTAATCTGTCGAGAATATTTGATTCTGTGCTCCTGTATTTTTTATCATTTTATCTCATTATAAATTGAAAACAGCCCATTATAAATCAAAGAATTCTGCCTTGATAGCTAATGGCACAAGCAGCACTGCCTAGACAATGTGCCACTTGCTGTTATGTATTATCTCAGAAGAGCCCAAGGGGCCGAAGATGAGAAAAGTAGTAGGAAAAAGAAAAAAGAAAAACACTACAGTACAATTAATAGTCATCTTATGCCAGCTGTAGATACCTGCTTCATTTTTTTATACCCCAAACAGCCCCAAAGAGGGTAGCACGTCGCCCCCCCCCCCCCCCCGAAAGGGGGTAACACTACCAAAAAAAGCCACAGCCAACTCCTCCTGACCTACATTTGTTCCCCCCCACCCCACCTGAAGGAGTTTCTCTTTATACACTTAAGTCTTTCTGTGACATATGCACACACATCCAGATAAATCTTCACACTATTCAAAACTTGCCCCTTATAATGTTATTTTTCTATTCTTATGTTTTCACTATGGGTTCCTTTTTCGATCGCTGGGGGAGTGCGTCTAATATCTGTAATAACGCAAGTGCACCTAGACTCGAGAGAGATTTCTGAGGAAGCGGAGAGCTGTAATTAAGTGGTGACAAATTTCTGCCTCCCCTCCTGTGTGTGTGGGATGTCTTGACAGCATAGCACATGGTTTTCAATAGGGAAGGCACATGCCAATGGGGAGGGAATGTCTATAGAAAGGCAATAACGGGTTCCACAGGAGAACATCTGGATTCTGCGATTTCTCGTCGCATACTCAAGGTTGTAAAACTGACACCCTGATCTACATCATCTGCATGAAAGTGGCAGGCTACAGAGACCATTTTTAAAAAATTTAAAAAATTACAAGGCCGTTAGAACAAATTAAAATACCCTCCCCCAGTAAAAACACATACAGTGGAAATTCCTCTCTACCTTTTTTTTTTTTTTTTTAATTCATCACTCCAAAAGTTCTGTTGATAAAAAACAGTGTTAAAAATGCAGAGCCCGCCTGTTAGCGGGTGGAATCTTTAATCGCTGTTCATCATTATTCACGCCTGTTGAGTCAAAGTGATTCTGTTGCTAAGCTTCTTCATCTGTCGCCCCCGCCATCTACTTCACAGGGAGCAGAAGCAAAAGCTCTCATTCATGCAGGCAGTGCATGAAGTCCCTCCATGGCTGAAGGCTCACCCAGCACAGCAGCTGCGTTCACCCTTCAGTGGTCTCCGGTGCGCTGCCTACCTTTGGGTCTAAAACTGTTATCCTGGCATGTGAGGTCAGGAATTCAGCTATAGAATTGGATGAGGGGGATATGGTCGATTTGGTACTAGATCTTCAGCAGGTTTTAACTGGAATCTATTGCACAGGATGTATATTTGATTATTCTCTAAGAATTTACTGGATAACAATCATCATTATTGTTATCCTTCGTTATCATTCCTGTGGCTATAAAAAACTGAGTGAGGTTATTTCTAAAATGCTGGAATGGCAAGAAGTTGAATGTATCCCAGAGGTTTTGGGCTACATGAATCTGACCATCTAGGGCATGGTGGCTAAAAATAGCATGCATACGGTCTGCTTACAAAAGCTGGCGGTGCATTTGTTCAGCTGATTTCAGCAGATGAGCGGGACCAGTCCCCTCGCACTCTTTGGAATTCCCCACCCATTATTTAGCCACTTTAGTGTTTAATGTTAAACTTCAACCCTGGCAATCAAGGGCCGGACGTCAAAACCCCTACATAAAACATGGGGGCTTTCACTTTGCTCTTAGCGACATGCTAAAAATCGCTCATTCCATACAGCGTGTTTGCAGGCTTCCATTTACTCCGCTTCGCTAAGTCCATAATGACTGCAGTGTAAACCTGCCCACCCATCATTTAATAGACGCCTTCGGAATGATCTTTTTCAGCCAGCTGTCTTAAGATGTGACACCGGTGCAGAGCACTGTGCTGGATATAGGGCAGAACGATAGCCTACCAAAATGTGTAGCTTGTAACTGAATTCTGTATCTGTATCCTGTGTCAATTACTTAGGTCACCGTCAATCTCTGTGGCCCATTTCGATATATTTTTATCTTCTAGAAATTGCTACAGGCAAGAGGAAACCTGTAACAGGTGTTAAACAGGAGTGCTGCTGCTATGCAGCAGTGACAAAAGCCTGGCAACTTCTAAGACTGGGAAAAAAGGGCAGTTTCCCCAAGAACACTGGTGGTATCAACAACAGCGGGCACACACATGGCATAGCCTTGGATGACACGAAGGGTTAAGAAATGTAGAGTTAATGATAAATTTCCTTCAGGATCAATAAAGTATCATCCATCCATCCATCCATCCTTCCATCCATCCATCCATCCATCCATCCGATCACAGGCACATAGGGGCTTGGGGAATGTACCCAACACAAGCCTCAAAGCAAAGCGCAGATAGACAATGCAGTGATAAAAGTTTCAAGGTTAGTATCAAGGCTCACAGCGAACATCTTCTTAGGGAGTTTTCATTGCACAAAAACTGCTCTGAGGGCAGAATGAAAAATGACTGGTTCAGAGAGATAGCCAATCAGATTGTGAAGGAGGTGGGACCAAGACAACTGATAAAATTCTCATGAGTTCTTCTTAGAGTTCATAAGATGGAGTGATGCAGCGGAGGGTGGTCAAAAAGTTAAATGATTGAAGGCTAAAAACTAAAGAATAAAAACAGATCTCAATTTGATTTGTGTGCAACAATTTCCTAAGTAACGTGATTTGCAGGCAATAAGTCTAACCGTATTTATATAAAAGCCTGTGGAATCGCCACATCTCAGTATATGAGCCACCACCGAAATGAGAAAAATATTGTAAAATTTAACCTGGTTTTGCAGAGCCAAAATACAGACTTAGTAATAATACAAAATATAATGGCAAATTATATACATTCTGAGAAAAATAAGATGTTAATAGGCTGCCAGAAGGACAAGAAATTATTAGCCCAAGCCAAAGAAATTGTAAATGTCAAAACAATACAAAGAATTCAAATAAGGTGTCATCATGCAGTAAATGTCAACATAAAAGTATATTATATATATATATATATATATATATATAGAGTTATGTCTAGAAATAGATTGTGTGTTATGTATTATTCATGAACATACGCAACAAAGGCAGGTGCGCAGATGGACATGACAGCAAGTTTGCTGAAAGCTGGAGGCTATGAGCTTCCTTTCTGCATGCAGCAAGCTGGACGGACAGCACTCACGTGCAACCTGCAGTCCCGCATGGGCACCTGGCCGGCCGTGGCTTAGCAGGGAGCATTACTGCAGAAGATCTCCGAACCTATCCCTGCTTTCCAATTAGAAATTTAAAAAATAAAAGATTCCTGACGCATTCCAGAGGCCTAACCTGGTTATGGCGAGCAGAATGCTTCCTCACCCAGCTGCTGCCTAATAAGAATGAATCATGTCCCTGCAGCAGTAGAGAGAAACTGCTGCCGCTGACATTAATTGGCTTAAGAATTCTCGCTGCGCTGCTGGCAGCCCAGCACAGAGAGCAGCGCTCCGTGTGGAATTCTGATCTATTAAACCGGTGACGCTGTGTATTTCTGTAGTCAGCGTGACCCTCGGTGACGTTCCCTTCCTCTCAATAACGAGGCCGACAAGCCGCACGCCAGATGCGTTTCAGACCCACTGACGAACCACAGACCAACCCTTTCCAGAACCCTTGGTACAAATAACTAGGGCTGGGTGTGACAGAATGCTCAAAGGACTTAAAAAAATAAATTATATATATATCAGAGAATTTATTCCCTGAGACTCAGTTCAATTACTTTACAATATTGGTTGTGGCAGAGAGGCACACAGGTGACTGATGAGGAAGAAGGCGACATGTCAGCCCACGGGGGCTGCTCTCCTTGGGCTTGTCTCTGCTCCTTGGCTTTCTGTACTGCCAGGTGGACACACGTCAGAAAGCCAAGGCCAAACCAAATACATCAGAGTAGCAGTCAGTCTGCATGGGCCAAATCCCCCAGCGTGCCAAGGGGGGAGGGGGGGGGGGGCGGTGGG
>JAODKF010000116.1:24862020-24879417 GCA_026779585.1 Mormyrus proboscirostris | reverse complement strand
GTGGCAGTAAGATGTGGCAGTGATGGGCTGTGACAGTGAGGGGATATGTGTGGCAGTAAGATGTGGCAGTGATGGGCTATGTGGCAGTGATGGGCTATGTGTGGCAGTAAGATGTGGCAGTGATGGGCTATGTGTCACAGTAAGATGTGGCAGTGATGGGCTATGTGTCACAGTAAGATGTGGCGGTGATGGGCTATGTGTGGCAGTAAGATGAGGCAGTGTGTGCTGTTTTATTTCTGTCATCTGCAGACCTGTCGTCTTAATTTTCAAAAGAGACTCAAACAAAATAAGTAAGCTTTCATGTTACTCTATTTCCATAATTCTAGGGGGATCTGGCAAATTTTGAGTGGAGGTTCAAACTCGCTATATTGCTACCTGGCTATGTGCTTGGTTGGGAAGAATAAATTTGGGGTGGGGGGGGAATTCGAACCGATAATTTTACTACATGGCTAAGTGGCTGCAAGAACAAACCACATAAATATGATTAAAAGCCATCCAACTACCTACAGCAGCTACAATACAGTAGCTATCCAAAAAAGTCATTTGTACTGTAGGCCATACAAGCTTTTTCAAAATAATCTGAAAGCAGGGCAGCATAATGAATGGAAAATTAGAGACCAGTACTTTAAAATACTTGACAAAATTAATCAGCTGTGCCTCACTCTTACAGGTGAAATGTGTCCATGCATCAATGCTGTTAAGTATTGTCTGCAGTCGGTCTTTGGTACCCTTGCCGTGAGCAGCAAACCTGCCGAGATCCTTTCCTGCTTGGCATTTGGTGACATACATATACAGTATATTTATCAATCAGTTCTGGCAACGGAACAAATCATTCGTAAATGATTATGCTCAATTACACCATTTCTTTCATACCCATCACCTCAATAGCAAAATGCAGCCCCATCAAGAAAATATAGAACTGTCTCGGAAGGATCAGTACATTTCTTCAATCCTATTCAGTTCAATTTGTTTTTATACAGGTATAGTGCCTTCCACAGCAAGGAACTTGACACGTGTGTGTTGCAATACATTCTTATATTATTTGTACACAATAATTCAACAACAGGGAAAGAAAGAAAGAAAGAAAGAAAGAAAGAAAGAAAAAGAAAGAAAGAAAGAAAGTTAATTGACAAAGCAGGAACCAAAAATTCACAAGTGAGAAGAAAAAACACCTCATGGGGCCCAAGGTCAAATGGCTGCCCCCCCCCCCTCCAGGAACGCTAACATTATTGAAAAAGAAAGAGTGGGCTTGCTTGCCTTGCATAAAGGTGTAAGCTGTGATCGAGGTCAAAGTCAAAGTCCTTCAATGAGTCAGTTCTCCATGCTGGCCTGTGTAAGGTGGCAGATTGAAGGCTGCACCCACGATGTTACAGTTCGAAAATTTATGGTGATCTGAACGTGCAGTGGAGGCCATGTCAGATCATGAAATTCCCAAGACACCATGGAATCTGTTGGCACAACACTAACACCATTAAACTAAAATCAGGCGTAGAAGAGGTATGTCTCCATGCTTGTGCAACCAGGTCTTCATAGAGGTATTACTCTACATTTCATTGCTTCTCTAGCATTAATTGAACCTTCCTGATATGGTCACACAATATCTCTATGCTATCAAACAGCAAGGCCTTGGAAACACTCAAGAATAAGTCCTGCATGAAAGGGTTGCTTATCGTGATGAACTACAACCTTGTTTATACTATGTCTACCATCTTTGCACTTTGCCTCTGTTGTTGCATTATTTGTTTCTATCTGTAGAATGTACCTGGCTGCTGTATGCAAAAGAATGATCCTTTGCGTCTTACATCCGTGTTCTATATTTGCTTATTCTACGCAGAGGGTTCCAGATATCTGGAGCCAAAACCCGGAAGCTACAGGCACAAAGCAGGGAACAGACCAGGACAGGGTGTCGACCCATCGCAGGGCACACACTATTCACTCACATACCATTCACACCTATGGACAATATGGTAACTTGTATTTGGGCAGTGAGGGGAAACCAGACAATCCAGAGGAAACCCCACCACAGAGAGAACAATTCAAACTCCACACCCATGGAACCAGGGCAAAGATTCAAACCGTAGTCCCATAGGTGAGAGGCAATGTATTTTTGTCTTGTATATATGGCAAAATATCTAAGCATTGTGTTTCAAAGTGTACAAAATTACTAATGGACTGTTAGTGTCGAAGTAGATGAATAATGTTAAAAAGTTGCTAAACAATCCAGCTGGTTGGCGATCACTGTTTGTAACCTGGTCCATGAAATAGGTTAAATTACAAGAGTGCCTTTCCAAATGACTATAAAGTTCACCACAGGTTTACCTTCAGTGCAGATCATTAAAAGCAGTACTTATTATTTACTCACAGAGCGGTGACCTAGCCGGCACCGCTGTGGCACAGGTCACGCAGGCTAAACCACTACAGCACATTCGGATTTTACACTGTTCCTGATTTATTGATGACATGCAGTGCGGCAGGAATCACCTCCAGCAAACCAGCATAAACACTGCAGAACAGCAGCGCCACATAAGTCTTTCTCCTCGCAGGCTCCATCTGTCAAGCCTGACACATAGTGTTCGATCCCGGGGTCAGGACCGGCAGGTACCACACTGCCATGCTATCATCTCCCATTCGTCTAAACCCCAAAAGCAGGGTGGCTGTACCGAGGCAGTCAATGTAAGGCTGCCTCGCTCAAACCCATGTTTTGCATTCTAGTTTTGGCTGCAGCTTATGGATGGATGGATGGGTCTCCCTAGATTTATTCAGTGGCATTTTTTAATTCAGAATCTCACATACAGCATCATTGTTACCAGAATTACAAGCCATGTATTATGCATAACTGCAAGGCATTTAAATGCATCTTTATAGAAGCACGAATACTTTCAGCCAATTTTCACAATTCCAGTATTGGTTTGTTTTTATTTTTGTTTAAGCGATTCTTGCCGTAAATGAATTGCCGATTAGCAAATCAGTGGGTGGGTCTCATTAATATAAATACAAGCCCGGTGTGTGAGATTGCTGCTCACACAGACAGTAATGAGTTTATCTACCAGGCCATCGGTGCAGGTTCCCTGCTTTCGAGCATGATGGCCCTTCACAATATCGGCATTTAAACGCATGTAATTCCAGCCAGGGTTAAATCCCATACACGATGGGAAGGAGTCTCGTAACCTGAGAACTCTGACGGCACCCAACTAACGAATGATTCGCCTCCCTGTCTGTCTGCACGAGGGCAGGCTGCCATACTGGCTTCTGTGGTGTTGCACGCACGCTGTCGGATTCGTCATGCCTGGTGACGAGGATGCGCGGCTCGTCTGAGTCAGGCTGGGGAGCAGTCGGGCAGGGGTCTGTGGACCACCCCCTCTAGCTGCCTGAAACTAAGAAGCAAGCCTCTAGGGCATCAAGCAGAAAGGGGACAAGACACAGCCTTAGCATCCTGCTAAATTCAAGTGTCGTACCATTGAAGAAAAAAAATCACAAAGTATACAACACTAATAAGTGAGTGAGAAAGTGCAGCTGCATCCCACAAGCCCTGACACATCAGCCAGGAGCAGGAGGAGCAGGAAGGAAGTGCTGCAGTGAGACAGTTCCCCTACACAAGCAAACAAAGAGGGAATTAATTGTAAAACCAGAAAACCAAACTGTATTATTTAATTCGCAATAAAATGAAGTATCTCATAATTTCTCGGCTCTTCATTCAGCAGAGATGTGTGTCTAGTGTGTGCGTATGTATATAAAATGCAAATTGCGGAGAAATCAATGTGAAAAGTACACCTGTGGCTGCACAAACTGAGCTTAGCTCACAATACGAAGACATCAAACCTTTCAGCATATCAATATGCAGGGGCCAAGCACACCAGATGCTTTCATTTTTCGGTTTTAATGACTATGCTGTCTTGCTAATAAGCTCCATAAAATCTTAAAAGCCATTAAATACATATCATTCACCACTTTCAAACAAAACTTTTCCTCTCTTGCAAAGTGGACAGTAAATTGGACAATCACAGTAGTCTGAATCTGGCGATTGTCTAAAATACTTATCTGGGTTTTTACAGAATATATTTACAGAAAAAAAAATAATATTTAGAAATAACTTAGGCTACATGAAAACAAATAAAATAATTTTGCTTAGACTCAGGTATCTCAATATATGATGGAATGCGGAGAGATGTAAATCATATTTCAAATAAGTGAAGGTTTAATCTGGGTTTATGTAAGAACAGACAGCATAAAGAGGCAGGAGCTGAAGTAGCAACAAGTAACGGCAGCAAGTCCGATCCAGATGGTGACGGTGAGGAACCTGCTTCTGTCAGGATCGCGTCTGTCTTTCCTCGGCGTTCCTACATCCCATCTCTGTTTATTTTTCTTTCTGAAAATGCCTGCTTTTACTACGCATACGACTGCCATATATCAGTTTTGGCATAACGTCCAGATGATCGGAGAATAATAATAATAATAGACAAAAAGAATCAAACGGTAATCAAAACTCAGTAATAAAAACTAGATTAAAAACTAAGACCACTCGAAACCTTGAAGGTCTCTAGAGATAGAAGCACGGATCTGCGTCGTTTCCCATCGAATCATATCTACTAAACATTTTGAATTGTCCTATCATTTACAAATAACATTACGTCACTAAATTGATTTCACGAAATACATTTCCTAATAATCAGTACTCACATGTTTTCATTAGTGCACGCTATCGATTTACGCTATGAACTGGAGTCAACAATTAAAAACCAGAAATGATACTAAACGCGATGCAGCTGCGATGGTTTTCTATGCAAAAACAGACAGCTATGGCATTCTATGCGTTTGCAAAATGTAAATCGATCAGCTTAGAAACAGGTAAAATTTAATTTCAAACACGTTATATTTTCCCTCCTCTTAGCGCCCCCTGGTGTAACATAAGTGCACATTCTAACATCTTGAAGGCACCCTAACATCTTGAAAGCCGCCGAAATCAAGAATGTATCTCTGCAACCGGGAGCCAATTGTCCAGTGGGAGGGGCAATGCCAAGTGGGAGGGGAAATATCGAGTAGGAGGGGTTTATCACAAGGAGTAGGAGGAGTTTATGACTAGGGTTGGGGTTAGGGTATCAGATAACAGGCCATTCATTATAAACCCCTCCCACATCGCACCTCTTACTCCAGATTACCCCTCATATTCAACATTGCCCCTCCCACTCAACATTCGGCTCCTGGCTGCAGCGATACGTCTCTCGCTGAAAGGGGCTACAAGAACAGCATTGATGATAAGCATGGATCCACTAGACAGACACGAAAAGCATGCTTTTGCTTCTATCTTGAGAGATCAGATGTGTCACTTCAGTGTAAAAATTCTATATTAATTATTTATTAATCAGGGTAATTGCTAACCTGGAAACTATGCGAGGAGAGAGCAGGAACATAGGGGACACCTCACATCCTTTCTAACAAGAAGTGAACCTAAAAGGGATTTCCAAGTAAGATGCACATCTATTAAACGTATAGTGAATTTGCCCCTAGCCACTGTTTGCCACTATGTTTTTTAAGTATTACTGCTTCTCCCATGACATGAAAAAGTAAAAAAAAAAAGTCTAATAATGGACAAGTTAGTTTCAGCTTTCAGCTGAGTTTCTTCATGATAGAAATTCCATTAGATTCTACAGGGAGCACCTGTGACACAAGGTCATCAGATCATCTAGTGGTCTAATCCCAGCCTCTGTCAAGTCCCTGGGTTTGGAACCTATGGCACCTAAGGAAGGCAAACCTTCCCTAGTACCACTTTGTTTAGCTACTGTGATGTAACATTAGTATTGGGGCCATAGTTTTTATGTAAAGAGGCACAAAGCTCTGTGCTGGTTTCGAAGTGCAAACCATCCTTACAGAACGATGCAGATGTTCATCTTCATGAATCTATAATATGTGTCCAGACAGTATGTTCTTTAATGGTACTGACTGAGAGAGCCCATACATCTGTGAGCACATGGTCTTTTGCTTAGGGTAGCATACAGCGACATGGAGCAGAGGAAAGCTTTGGCTTGTTCCATAGCCATCATAGATGTGTCTGCCTGCAGGAGTGTCTTCCCCACGTGATCCGGTGGCAGTACAGCATCCCAGGAGCATCTTATCAAAGACACCGGCAGACTCTTATTGACAAGCATGTTCAGGAATCTCGATGCTCCCTCCAATCAGAGTGACAGGCACGTGTGAGGGAAGTGTGCACTCTCTGCCCATATTACTTCCGGAGTGTGCCATGCAAGTGTGCACTCTCTACCCATATTACTTCCGGAGTGTGCCATGCAAGTGTGTACTCTGCCCATACTACTTCCGGACTGTGCCATGCAAGTGTGCACTCTCTGCCCATATTACTTCCGGAATGTGCCATACAAGTGTGCACTCTCTACCCATATTACTTCCGGAGTGTGCCATGCAAGTGTGCACTCTCTGCTCATATTACTTACGGAGTGTGCCATGCAAGTGTGCACTCTCTGCCCATATTACTTCCGGAGTGTGCCATGCAAGTGTGCACTCTCTGCTCATATTACTTACGGAGTGTGCCATACAAGTGTGCACTCTCTGCTCATATTACTTCCAGAGTGTGCCATGCAAGTGTGCACTCTCTGCCCATATTACTTCCGGAGTGTGCCATGCAAGTGTGCACTCTCTGCCCATATTACTTCCGGAGTGTGCCATGCAACTGTGCACTCTCTGCCCATATTGCTCCCTGTCTTTTAAAGCGGTCCCTCCGGACAGAGCTGATGACAGCCCTGTCCTAGTCTTTTTGTAATTCCAGTTAAAACATTTACTGCATCAAATGCATTACAGCTTAGCAGACAATTCAGCATGAAGTTATATATACAGCATACAGGGATTCGTGAGGAGTGCTGGGATTAGAATATGAAGGCATGTATCTACACTAGTATATTTCACATTATATATTACACACAGTACAAACTGTGACCTGAGGGCTGAATGCTCAGGCAAAAGAAAAAAAACTTGAAAGCTTCATAAAAAGTTGCTTTCTCACACAAAATCAGAGATTTAAAGGATCCCTTCTGGGCAATGACTGCAGCAATGTTATATGACAGCAATAAGCGCATTCCTCATGTTGAGGACACCAATTCACTTAGGTCATTAGACAGCCTTTTCATTAAGAGGTTATTAAAACCACTTGCTCATAGGATGACCGGAGCCAGATTTCAGCGAAACCAGGGGTGAGTTTCCTGAAGCCTTCTAATGTTATGTCGTTCGTAAGTTTTATGTTTAAAGATAGAACTTACGAACGACATAGCATTAAGATGGCGTCGGGGAAACTCACCCCAGACCATTTCTGGCTTGTGCCCTGAACTGTCAAGGGTGAAGAAGAGACAGCAGACCCAGAAATCCGGAACGGAGAAATGACGCAGAAGCTCACAAGCCAGCATTTAAGCCGTCAGAAGAGCCATCTCCACAAGACCAGCTCCTCATACAACAAATGAATTAAAGCTCAACCAGTTTTTATTGGTAATTATGCCTACAAGCATGCTTTGTGTTAGTCTGCTAGCATTTATAGCAGAGCTGCCCATCCCTGCTCCTGGAGATCTACCAGCAGAACTTGGGTCCTAATTTAACACACTTGATACAGATAATAAGACCCATCTGTAACATCTTGGTATTAGAGCCAACTCAGCTTTAACATAGCTGATTCTAATACTGAGATGCTACAGAAGAGCCTGATTATCCATATCAGGTATTAAATAAGGTCATCTAAGCTCAGCTGGGTGGCAAATCTCCTGGAGCAGCGCTGGGCATCTCTGCTATAAATGCTAGCAGCCCTGATTTATAGTAATGACAGCAGTCTAAGGGATGTATAAAATAGTGTTGGAGAGCAAAGCTGTGCACTCATTCCTTCATGTGCTTTTGCTGACGAAGCGCTGGTAATACACTAAGGGCTGTGAGTCCCTCGGGTCAGCACAGGGCCCGGGGAGGCCCGGCCATAAGTGGCATCTCTGCAGTGCATTAAAGTGGGCCTTCTGTGCCGGCCTAGGCGAACCTTAGAACACGACGGCGGGTAACAAGCGCCGTTATAAAGCGGGAGCAGCGATGGGGACCCGTCTGGTAAACCTTAGCAAGCTGTAGCCCGCTAACAAGGCTACAAATACCGGGGCAAACGGCACGTCGCCCCCAGGGCCGTCAAGCAAGAAAGCTGTTCTGCTCTAGGGGAGCCGTTGTAAGATGGCTGCTCTAAGCACAAACCGCTCTCACACGTCATCTGCAGCACTCATAGAATGTCACAGACATCCGCAGCTTGCATGACTTCATACCTACAGCCTCCTCGCCTGTCGCTTGCATCCGGGGAAGAACCTAAAAGTAGCATCTGGCAACAAGCAAAGACCAGTGGGGGGCCCCTCTGCCATGCAGATCCTGAAAAGACATTAGGCTGGGGCCCCAGGCACAGCAGCAGATCATACTGATGCCAGCTCAGTCACAGAGATGCTCCATGCAGATTGACCTCCTTTTCCAATTCGTTTTACATCTGGTTTATAAGACAGATTTTCCTTGTAAATTATAACTCAATTAGCAGATTACTCTGTTCAGCACTGGGAACCAGGCCGGAAGATTCATACCTTCAGTAACGGCGAGCAAACTCCATGTATCTCTTCAGTGTTGCTATTACTTGTTAATTAGCGCGATTTTACCTCATGTCCGTATCAAATGTGTCTCACCATCATCAAAATATAGATGAGATCCCCGTAATAAGGCTTTATGAACTTCAAGGGTCCATAGATTCTTTACATGTAAGCAATTTAAGTCCATGACAAAGTAACTAATGCATGTGTGAAAGTTAAACAATTATGAATTGTGAGAAGATTTTTTTCTATTCTGAGCTGAAGAGGGCACCAGACTGAACTCACAATATCCTTTTGCACATAACAGTAGCAAAGAAATAGCAACTGCCTGGCATCATACCGCAACTGAAAGACAGATAAATGCATTCCACTCGTTCATGGGATTAAGCACACATGTAAAGCTTAGAGAATGTAGGCAGTGACCGCATTATCAGGTCCGTTATTCAGCGAAACATTTTAACAAACGCTTACATGCAATGTGTTTGTCCGCACTGTGCTGCTGGAATTCTTGCCACGGGGAAAGTGAGCAGGTACCTGCAGGAAACCACGGATGTACATCTGCACATATGCTGCAGGCTTATTTGGCTGAGAATTTACCTCCGCTCCTAGCTGAGACATCCTAGGGCTACCACCTATGGTAAACCAGAAATTAGGTAATTTTGCAAAAAGTATTGTGAAACAGACGGTTCACTTTTCTGTCATATTAGGACCAAGGTTATTATCATTAACAGAAACTCAAACTGAAACAGTAACATAAGCATTTTGTTGACTAAAATTAAAATGAATCTAAAAGCATAACTGGTAAAAAAAAAAAACGAGTGCTTTCCATTTTTTTTGACTTATTCTTGAGTCTACCTATATTGGCCTCAAAATAATCAACAGTCAATGTAGCCCATGCTAAGCATCTCAAATTAAAATTACGCATCCCCCCACCAGATTAAACCGCGCTTCACGCGAAGGAATTAGGCTAAACGTGGACATGCAGCAAGCTGGATGCAAATGTGAAAGCAAAATGTGGCGCCATTTTCAGTAGAATGCAAGCGCTGCAGTAAAGAGCAAATCTGTTGTGGCTGTAGGCAGTCAAGTTTGTGGTACTAAGCTTACGGGAACGAACCCAAGTAACGTGAAGACATACCTAAGCCACCACCACAAACAGGTTAATAATAAGATAAATGAATTTAAAAAAAAAAGTATTAAAATAAAAACTAATTCAAAAAAACGTAACTGAAATGACTTTGGTTGGAACACATTTTGAGGAGGAGGAGAAGCAGAAGATGATGAACGCCTCGAGGCTTCTGCTTCATCGGACAGGCGTTGCGCCTGTACTGGGTAAAATGAATGTTGTACTGGACAGCGTTGGCGACATGGCCCACAAATAGTGGCACAAAGTCTACTGGTGCTTTTTCATCTCCCCTGAGAGAATCACCCGATTAAAGCATTTCTCAGCTTTCTGTGAACAATATCTTTTGTGTACCTCCATGCTGAGCATGATTAAACATCTACAGGACAGTTATCAAGCAACTGTCAGTTGATTTAATCAGCTAAAGCGGTTTGCTTAATGAGAGTCTCTGGGAGTTTGGCTCTGCCAGTCAGGCCCGTATTTGTTAATGATATTTGGACAAGGACTTTCACGTTCCCAGCAGACACATCTACGCAGCGATGCTGGCACCCGCATGACTTTCTGCAGAGCATCCGTGTAGCTGCACCTGAGCAGTGCTGCAGCTGTTTTGAAGTACAGTGTTGCTACAGTATAGACCTGGACTTTCAAACAATCTAACCTCCACTGCTGCAAGCTCTACATTTATCAGACTAGTTTCTGACTATATACAGGGTTTAATATTCAGTCCTAGGATGTCTCAACATGCCCTTATGATGCACTGTGATAATTATCATTGAGCATTGAGCTCATTCCAAACACCCAGTTCTCTTCATTTATACAACAATCTTCCATCCCAGTCGGTTTCTCTGGTCACACTGTATTAGTTCTGGTATAAAACACAGTTCACTTATTTCCCATTTTGCCACCTTCATTGACAGGACAACATTTTGGAAGGCATAAATGAAATGACATCACTCTATGATTTTTACATATAATTCAGGAGGCTTTCAGTGAAATTTTACAAAGCTGTACTTTTGTGGACGTTTTGTTTTGTGGACAGCAGAAAACCGTGCAGCTTACATTAAACCAGTGATTCTCAAGCCATGGGTCGTGACCCAAATTTGGGGCATGGCAAGTTCAGAAAAGGTCGCGAGGCAGAGTTGGAAATGTAAACAATTTAAAACCAGCAAGCTCCTACGCTGATCCACAATCAGATTTACCAGGCCCAATCCTAGAATTAACCTATACAAATGGGTCTTGGATACGCAAATGCTTAACGCAAAACCAGTGAACACACAACCAATCTGAGAAGCCAAACCACAGATGTTTAATTTAAAATTCACTGGCACATCCAATCAGATTTGTGTGATGGGCATTGATTGGCACAAACTGCAGAGTGCACTGCGTGCTTGCTTATAGCATTAATTTAAATCTATACTTGATACAGGGTTGTGACTGAGGTGGCATGATAAAAATTGGGTTGCAGTGCAAAAAGGTTGAGAATCACTGCACTAAACGCTACCCAAAATGCTGGATCAGAGGAACCTCCAAGCACTAAGTTTGAATACCTCATGCCTTCAACTCAGTGCTTAAATTGGTTGATGCAAAATATTGATAATAACTCTCTTATCAAATAATCTAGGCTGAGAGGGGAAAAGGTGGAGAAGGGTGGAGGAGAGAGGGTGAGACAGAACAGAACGATGAAGCCATGCTGACCAAGGTTCCCTAAAGCTTAATCATTTCCTGCTTCGGGTAAACATCAAAACCCCTGTTCTACAATATGCTGCTGTTCATGTTTTAAACTAAAAATGGCACTGATAAAAAATCCCCAATCTGGCTCAAACACTGAAGGAAATAAATCTGTTTTACCGCATATTACTGCAATATATTTCCATGTCAACTTCAGTTACCTAGAGTGTCAAATGGTTTTTGTAGCACAGAATAGTGATTTATTTTGAAGAAAAAAAAAACATTTAGAATAATATTGTATGTGAATTTCTAATAATTTGTAAAATGTATATAAACGGTATCTAAGCTGAATAAAAATACTGTACATTGAACAATTACGTTTAACATGTCTTTTTTTTTATTGTATCTTACACAATATGTCTAGATGCATATCATATAATTGAGAGAAACAGACACCATAATCAGTGTTAAGCAGACCTAAATATATCTGGAGCCCCCAGTAGAAATTCCCCTCGCAATCATAAAGTTTCCTACAATCAAAAAACATGAGTTCTTATCTATTACATTATATTAGAGAAATCTCCAAGATTATGAACTAAAAAGCCAATGTTGCACATATTTTTTCATACTGAGAATACTGTTATTACTTTTTGCTGCAACACTGCGGCAAGGCTCCCTAGAGATATGGTACAAAGGGCCCGAAATGGATTAAATAACTCTATATAACATGTCGTGAGTCTTAGCAACAAATTTATCTAGTCGTATTAAACCAGGGGATATCTACCAATCTCAGGCAAATGTGAATTAAAAGACTTACTTTGGCTTATATCCTCTCTTTTTTCCGATATTCATTCATAATTGCTCACTTTTAAAATACATATTTTCATCAACGGTACTGGGTGTAGTAAATGTTCAAAGTACACTAAATATCAGCCGTTAGAAGAGACAAATTAATGTTACATTAATCGGAGGCATTTCTTTAATATGTACTACATATGAATGGGGAAAAATCACCAGTTACAAATGCTTATATTCTATAGTATTTTCAATAACATAGCAATTAACAGAAACCTGTCCTGAGGTCACACACATTGCTGTGCATGCTGCTTCAGATGAGGGAGACATTAATATCAGTAAATAGGTTGTTTATTTTCCTGATGATGCGACTGGAAGGGAAAATAATAAATAATAACATAAACATTATAAAATGTGATTTTGATAACCATAAATTAGGCTTGTCTATTTCTAGCCCTCTATAATTAATGTAAATAAGCCCTTATCAATCATTTTTTGCAGATCTACCTTCTACCAAATATGACTACAAGTGCTGCGAGTCAAAGTTCATTCAGGAGGGAGGATTTAGATCCAGAAAAACTGGCAGAAGGAAACAGGCAAACAAAGCAGCCAGCAAGAGGAACAGAAACTTCACCACCTTGGATACAATCTTAATATAGCACTGAGACACACACACATACTGTACAGACACAGACACACACACATACAGACACACACATACTGTACAGACACAGACACACACACATACAGACACATATATAGACACAGACACACACACACACACACACACACATATATATATATATATACATATCATATATCAGGAAACAAGAAGCAGATCAGCTCACCATATACTGAATATTTAGACGATAAATATTTTATATCACCCTGAGAGATGTTGCCAGAATAAAAGATGCAGGTCCCACCACTAGGCATCCAGTTTCTTTTCTGGAAAGTTCCACTAAAAGAGACCAGTTTTGCCTGTGTTTATTCCTTATTTTGTTCCCATCTAACTGAACATGTTGTACTACAGGCTTTTAGCACTGTGGTGTCACACAACTGTTAGGCTAACCAAGCTATTATATAGAAGACACTGCAGACGTGCTAATCCTCTGCTAGAGTGAGATGAAATTTATTTAAGTTCTGGAAAACCACAATACCTATGTAATCCACACACTGTGGTTACGGGGAAGGTATAACAATGCGCATTAATAACAAGGAATCTTTAGAAAGAGACAGACACTGTACCTCCATCTGTGCATCATGAACCCTGGACACTGATCTTTGCACATACTGCATGGAAAAAGTCCATGATGCTCTTCTGGAGGAACCCAGGGGTACCGTTATTGTCCTTCACGAAAGACTTTATTAGGCACAGTCTTTTCACATAGTTATAATTAGTTCATTAGGAGGTAGCATTTTGGAAGCCTATCTACTTTTGTGGGCGTCTAACCGAAAATCATAACTTACCAGCCACGCTTTAATCTTAACATAATGCACTCTGATTATTGCTATTGACGAAATTGAATATAAAATTTTGCATAACGGGCCCGAAGCCATATGGTGTTTATAATACCAAACCCGTCTATAACTAAGGGCACAAACTGTAAACGACATGTTAAATAAACAGTACGTTTCATCTGTACAAATGTGTCCAGACTACATATCAGACCACAATCTCATTACCCTTACTGTTAAACTAAGACATTTAATCGTATGAAACATCCCTGCCGCTGCCTTTTAATTGCATCGGGCGGTCCCTGTACTAAAACTCCCCGCACCTCTCTTCTACACGCCTGGTCCACTGCACTAGTCATTATACCTCTTTTGAAACTGCTAAACAGCTTTTCAAAAATGCAGCGGATAAAGCGACTCACCTGGACGCTGGATCGCGTTCTCCTAGAAGCGCAGGTAAACATGATAAACATGTAACTCGATGACACAAACAGCACTCCCGCAAAAAGCAAGGCGATCTCCCCGCTTCAACACCTCCACTCCACCAGGCATACACCATGGAGCAGGCCGTCATAAAGAAAATCCTACATCTGTGGAAATTCAGCCTTTGCGATTGACTAATAGGTTTTAAGTTTGCGAAAAATACAATCAACATAAACATGAATGATTATGTTATACTGCTATTAAAACTATTATTATTATTATTATTATTTTTATTATTATTATTATTGTTACATAACCCTTGATCCTTGGAGAAAGGTTCTCCCTTTGGTTTTCATTTAGAAATGCCTGTTAATTTAACAAAACAAATGTCATGTTTTTAAATACAAACTATACATGACTCAAAGGAATAACTGAATTTTTATTGAAATAGCTGACAAGTTTTAGTTTGTTTGTTTGTTTGTTTGACTACTCAGAGGAAACTGAGATTCCATAAGAAAATCCACCCTCCACCCCCATCTTCAGGTTGCTTATCCAGTACATTGGGCTCCAGGAGGCTGGCAGGCCCAGCCTGGCCCGTGACAGACAAATGTTTTGTCCGCTTGTGCAAATTTGACCCTCAGACAAAAATAATTGGGTAAACCTACAGCATCGAATCACAGACTATCCCAGGTGACAGAGGGAACAAGACTCCAGACAGGATGCTGTAGGAAAGATTAAATATAACACTTTCTTGTGGTATCCGGTGGGTAATTTGGGTTACAGAGACATTCAATTGTGTCACAGTCCCATCGCCAGATCATTAAAAGCTCATTTAATATAAACTAAGATTGCTGCAGGTATCTCTACTATTTTAGTCAGGCAGCGAGGGGCATGTTTGCTGGGAGTGCTGACATGGCACAGTGCATTTAGAAAGCGTTCCATGAACCTTTATTCAACTACAAGAAACAAATTTTACTGTCACAATTAATCAGGATCACACGCACTATATACTTTACTGCTGTACTTTATTTTGAGTTAATCAGTTGGTTTTGTGTAAGATGTACATTATATAAAAGCTCTGCCTACTGGAAAATCCTCTTAATTTTCCCATAATACTTCTCCATTAAACTCTCATTAAAATTAAAAAAGAGATTCAACAGACCTGGGAGCAGCTGGATATTGTATTAATTGTTAAATGTAAATATGAACAAAAAGACAAACTCTATACACGTCATTAATGAATCGTTAATTAAATAATTGCTCACCCCCCCAACTGTACATCCCAAAAACATGCTAAGGTGAATTGTAGTTACCAAATTTACTGTAGGCGTGCATGCATGAGTGAACATTGTGTGAGTGTGACCTGCGATGGGTTGGTGCCCCATCTTTGGTTGTTCTCGGCCTACAGGTTCCACATCTCCTGCAACCCTGAATAAGACGAATGGTTACAGAATATGGATGGATGGAACCCGCAGCATCAGAGGGGCAAGACAGATTCACAGGGGCACTTGAATATGTAGAATTGTAGGTGACATTTTGTCAGGGAGCCCAGAATTTCTAGGTACACCCTGGACTATGGCACCTCACAAAAAATAAAACAGATGAATTCATGAGGAACAGCTGCATGCCCCATTCCTTCTGCAGCAGAACTTCATTGGTCTTTACCTTCATACACATATGCTATCTCTCATACGGAGGCTTGGAGAAAATTCAGCCTCTATCCAGCTCTTATCCGGACGATCACATTGAACATGTTGATATTACGCAAAAAAGGGAAAGGAAAAAAAAAAACGACAGTGCTGACATCTTGTGGACCAACTGTGAATGCTATAGGGTTAAGTGAAAAATGAAATATGAACTGAGGTTTATCCGTTGCTTAATGTCCTTCCGCACATCATCCAAGAAAGGTCTCATAAGGTTAAAATAGAGATTAAAAATGCTGATGGACTAACGGGACGCAGTCATGCACATACTTCAGGTTACTAAAAATATATACATGAAGAGCAATCTTTTTTCCATAAGGGAATTTTATATTTATAGGCTGCTATACCACCTTTGCAACTGCATGCGTGTTTGTCATATTTTACATCATTTTCTTCATTAGCGTATGTCTTGTATTTATTTTAAACCTCTGTTCATATCTAACGAATCTGCTTCCGTCTCCCGCGCGAGTTGGTGCCAGTTAACGGCATCGACGCGTAAACTGACGCTGCTGGATCACAGGTAGAGTGGCGAGGTGGGTAGAATACAGAGAATACAGCAGTAATTCATTAAAAGAATTAGCAGTAAATAATAGTCTATTTTAGGTATTAGTTACTTTAATGGGGGTAATGGGACCATGCTTATGCAAAGCATAATCAGTGTGTGCCCCAGTACATCCCCGTGTCAGAGTAATCATATAACTGTTGGACTCTTCAGCAATCTTCGACGCGTGTGTTGTTTCATTTAGTGTAATTTTTAGAACGCATTCTTTTTTTTTGAACAATCTAAACCTATTTTGACCAGCAGAGGGATCTCATTCCCATTTTACGTTTTACTTTTATTTTCGTATAACGAACATTCATGACGCAATAGTCTCCTGGAGTTTGCCTATTGGTTAATTGCTTTGTGCATTTCACACGTAATATTTTTTGATGTTTAGATATAGGCACAGATATATTTGCATTGAGTTATTTTAAATTGATCATATCTCAGTCTTCGGTAGTTGATCAATCCAGCTCCTATTGTGTGTGTCATTTGCAGAGTTTAAAGTTCAGGTTCAGAAAGCACAAATCCAGACTAAGAAATGGTTTCAACCAACCAGTTGAGTACTTTGTGAAAGTGACTCTTTATGCTCAACTGGTTGGTTGAAAAGAAATCTTACTCTGGATTTGTGCTTAGTGAAACCGAACTTTCCACCTCTGGTCATTTGTTTGTCTTGCTTGTGAAATGTGTGTCAAGATGCACGATGGCTGTTTGCAAACCAAATTTACCTCTGGGTACTGATAAAGTAACCTGAACCTGAAACAACCTTAACAATGTATGCTCTGTGGCCCTGGACGTGGACTCTGCTTGAGCACCATTGTTTAAAAATCCACTAAAACCTTACTGAACAAATGATATTTGGTGTCTGTTGGTGCACATTTTCTACTGTGTATACAGAACTCACGTTAAACCCTTCATCGAATAAATGTTAGCGTGAGTGACTGGCTAGGACCATGCCGGAGACTGTTTTGCTCCCCATAGAGAATGAATGTTATCCTTGAGAAAATAATTTTCCATTTTCTGCTAAAAACATTGCCTTTTAATGGCCTGCACAGCTCTGAGGGGGGGGGGGGGGGGGGGGGGGGGGGGGGGGGGGGGGGG
>JAODKF010000116.1:24837767-24849118 GCA_026779585.1 Mormyrus proboscirostris | reverse complement strand
CCACCCCCTACCAATCTCCCAAAGAGAAAACACAACTACTCATTACTTGACAAAAGGACGATCTGTCAAAGGTCAAAAATAAATGTACGTGAACATTTATGACTTTATTCATGATACTCAATAAAATAGATATGCTGCTGTTTTGTGCTTAAAAACAAAATTTTAATATATCAAAATATTTATTTAATTTTTTTTGATAATACACTTATTAAATAAATAAGTTATTAATGGCTAATCTATGAAAAAGTTTGCCTATCCATCATCTAACCAGTTATCCTGGTCAGGGTGATGGAATCTGTCACAGGCAGTATAGAGCACCAGGTAGAGAACGTGGCATACAGTCATATGCTATGGGAAATTTAGACACCATTAACTGCATGCCTTTGGACTGTGGGAGGAAACCTGATTACTCAGAGGAATCCTACACACAAAGCGGAGGTGGGATATGAAGCATATATATATATATATATATATATATATATATAAACAGTATATGTATAGTTTTTTTAGTTGTTATATGTATAGGCATTCTAGAGCTTGTTTCACCCTTTCCCCCAGCTTACCTCGCTTTTTTATCAGCTAAGCATATCCTCCTAAACATTTTTTTTTCAATAACATATCAAAACGGCAAGAGATATCCAGAGGAATTTGATCATTTAGATGTGAAAAATACCTGATTGCTCTGAGTAATTAACAAGAGTCCCACTTGGCAGCCGAATTCGGCAAACCTGCCTGGCAGCGTGACAGGAGAGGGTGTGGGGCGTGGTAAATTGACCCACCGTATTCAGGCACGGAGCCGTCCCCTCTTTTGAGGACCAGGCGGGCCCGGCGGCCCCCGTTTTTGATGAGCTCGATGGCACGTGCGTGCTTCATATTTTTCGTGCTCTCCCCATTTATCTCCAGGATCTCGTCACCAACCTGTAAACACAGACCGGGGGCCAAGGGACATACCCAATGCATGTTAATCAGTACAACCAGAAAATCTATTAATTGGGATGTTTTTGCTTAGATGATGCTGTGCCGAAGACTTCTCTCCTTCTCTCCTTTAAGGTTGACGCACCCTCATCTTGCCATTGCGGACAGCGGCGCCATCTTCAGCCAGCCTCAGGACATACAGCTCCATGTTATACTCGCGGCCTCCGCGCAGGCTGAAGCCGAAACCTTTGCTGTCTCGTTCAAGGTCGACAGAGTAGAATTCCGCTTCCTGAGAAATAAAATCATTAACAGAATAAATAAACAATTACTATTACATCACAATAGAAAAACATGTACAAGTCAAAGGAAATCAAAAACTTTCTGTGGACTGAAGAGGGCAATGTTGTTTCACAATAAACCACTCTACATTTAGAATAACTGACTGGGCTATTATTCACAGAGACAAATGATTAAATGCATCTATGTCTGCTATTTGCGAATTTGTCCTAGAGGGCTAAAAAGGAGGAAGAGTGAACCTCGGGTTATTAAGTACATGCAGAACCTTTAGCAGAACTTTTCAGAAGTTGTGGCCTTTACTTTCTCTATGTAGCAGATAGTCCAAAGAAAAAGCTTTGCTTCATTACTGCTTACTGTCGAGGTTTAAAGGCTATCCACATTTAATGATTAATTGATGGTTCACTAGTTGGGCATGTGATAAGATGAACGGATGCTTGCCTGGGGGGCTGGGGCTTGCGTTGGAGCTGGAGGGGGTGGGACCTGTGGCGGTCCTTTTGTACTGCTCCTGAAAAAACATAAATGGAAGAATAGCCTAGATAACCCAGTGGTCTACCTCAATATATTGTTCTTAGATGGCTAGCTAACGAGAGCTTTAGCAAGAAATGTACAGGCAAGCGATCGTCCTTCCAGGCATGAGAACATGAGTCACATACACCTGCAACCTTTTCTGCACATGACAGTACAGCACGTGCTACGTGAGTCCTGGGAGTGGGTGGTCTGTTACACTCGACCTTCAGTTATGGGCAAATTAAACAAAAGCATCTTAATTAAGGTTCTCACATATGCAAAAATATACAGGTGCATGCTAAAAATAATCCGCTATTTTATTTTTTATTCAACAAAGCATTAAGGCATCTGAGAACATGGTAATTAACAATGGTACACTTTTCTATCCATGCCATGGTTACTGAACTGTGGTGACAAGTGGTAAATTAAATGTTCATAAGCAAGTGTTTATATTTTAATTTTTATATTTTTAGACTGTAAGTAGAAATGTGCGTAATAAATATTTCCAGGCTTTATAAATATCCTACAGCGAATTCACACATTGGAGGTGCAGGTGTACTGCAGGATGATGGACCTCTAACCACATTGTTAGCGTAGAGTCGAGAGAACGGACACGTCTTTTGGAATGATGCGCCGAATGACTCACCGAGGCTCCGAAGCAGACTGCGGCTGCTGAGGTGTGTGTGTGGTGGTGATGGTTGCGATCTTCTCAGCATTGGTCAGAAGGGATGCATTGGAGGACTCTGCCAAAAGAAAGGTGAGGCGAGCGTGAGAGAATGAAACCCCTTTTGGTGACCATCCCTGTACCCTCAGTGCACCTATACCCTTCATACTCCCTTATCCCTCCAGCCAATAATGTACCACTCCCCAAAACATTTACGCTCCAAAGACTCTGCTCTGGCAACCTACACGCTATCGCCACCTACACACATCTCCCTCCTACTCACTGGCCCCTGTAAGTATTTACCTGCCTCCTTCTATTCAAATCAAATATCCTTGGATGTGTGCTTGCTAGGTTTTGACCACAAACACCTACATGTGACCTTCTGAAGATACAGATAACCACAACCTCCAAAGATCAGCAAGTGTGAATTCCTATCAGCCTGCTATTTGCTGCTCTGTAAAAGTCCTTTTATTGAACATCATCGATGTGGAGAAATGGGAAAACAGAAAATTGTAAACGTTCATATTTGACCTGTGTGAATCATCGTTCGAATTAAAATGCAATCCTCAGCTGGAGTGTTTTCACTTGATGTGTAATTTGTGCTTCACTACGAGCCGAAGCAAAGCAGGAAGATCAGAGACCCTCATTCTGACAGCAGAAGGTTGGTTCCTCCGGCTGACTCATTCCTCCTCTTTCTGTGACACTATGACAGGTCCTTGCTGTTGTGTGTGAAGTTGCTCGGCATTCTGGGAACAAAGCTAGGGCAATTTGAACAAAACACGCCGAACGAAAGCAGACTCATATCATATGGACCAATGCTTCCAGAACAAAAAGGCAAAGAGACCTCACCATGAAATTTTTACCATAAACTGTCACGGTTTGTTTAGCAGCCAGTTTCTAATGCATGCTGCTGTCAGTTCAAAAACGCTTATCTCTCTTGTAATTAGGCAGCATTTGTGAACCTCTCCTAAGGGCACCTCAGAGCAGAGCTGAAGACTTTGAACCAGGGAACACAACAGGAACAGTAATGATCAAGAGCTTCTTTATCACAGCTGGTGACTGGCCTTTGCGTCGCACAAACGGCATCATTATTTCTGAATACAAAACAATGTGTGCAGGGTAACTCACACAGACAACATACATTCTGTATGAATGTACATCCTGGTATAAATATCACCTCACCCCTGCCTTAGGCTTTATGGGGTAATAACACCTGACACTAAGATAATGAGGGAGCCGTGGACAGGTAATACACGGGGACAATGTAGGATTCTAGCAGAGCAGATTCTCTACTTCCGCTCTGATCCTACGTTCTGTCTACAAAGCAAAGCATCAGCATCTTGCAGGAGACACATCCACAGCCAGACTCAATCATTCCAGCAAAGCATCTGCAACAAATTACAGTAACACTTTATTTAAGGCTACGATTTCAGTAATTTATAAACACATTCGTAATGCATAATGCTTTCATAAAGTGTTATAAACATGACTATATTTATAAAAAGGTGTAACACATTAAAGCCATGTTTATTATGCATTATGGATGCTTTATGGAGCTCTCATCTACAATGCACTATAGATACCTTTATAATCCAGTACAAAGCATCCTTAGGGCTTATACCAACTGGTATAATTAGAATTTGGTGATTAGTGGTCATTGTTAACACACCACAGCACAGCACACAGTGTGCAACAATGAAATGTGTCCTCTGCATTTAACCCATATGTGACTTTCGTGACATAGCAGGGGGCAGCTAATTCAGCGCCTGGGGAGCCGTTCTTGGGGCGGGTACCTTACTCAGGGTACCTCAGTGGTGACTTGCTGGTGGGGGATTTGAACCTGCAATGTTTCGATTACAAGTGTGCTTCAAGTGCATTTATGAATGCATTATAAAGGTATCAGTAGTGTATTATAGATGAGAGATTCATAGAGCATTCATAAAGCAATGCATTATAGGAATGCATTATAATGTGTTATGAATGCATTTATAAAATCCTAGAAATATGGCCTAAAGTAAAAAGTTACCCAAATTATACACACCACACAAAAACGACAGAAAGCGCTACAAAAAAGGAGGAAAGAGGTGGAGCCCAGAGGAAGGGCGGTTGGCCTCACCATCCCCAGGAATTATCCGCAGAGCGACAGTGTTTCCAGCCTCTTTGATCAGGTTGACAATGTCCGAGTGGGACTTGTTGGTGATGGAGCAGCCGTTAACGGCCAGGATGCGGTCGCCCACCTTAAGCTTCCCGCAGCGGTCCGCCGGGCTGCCCTCGATGATGCGACCTATTTTGTGGGGCATCGCCACGCACGCGTTGGCAACTGGCACACCAATGTTCGTGTGTGTGTGCGTGATTGATTTTGTACCATTTTCCCCCAAGAGTTAGGGTGAAAGGAGGGCAAAAAGAAGAAGGCAGAAGCAAAGGGAGAAAATGCGGATTAATTTCCCGAGCCACCAAGCTGAAAGACCTGCCAGTGTTATAAACAGAATCATTGTGGAACAGAATAACAGTAAGGAGCATTACAGAAATCAATAAAGACAGGAAGATAACTGTCCTTGGCTGTCGCTACACATTAGGCTAGGGTGCCACAGATTAAATCACCTTTAATCATGGAATTCCACTCCAAATATTCAAATTCTGAACCAAAGTCTCTGCTCCCATTACAAAGCTAGATGCTCAGAAATCACTTTCCAATCTCCTGTCTCCAGTATTTACTGGAAAATACTGACAGTATTTTCAAACATTTTGTTCCGGTTGAGGTTCTAGGCTTCTAGAGTGGGGGCCTACAGCACAGCTGCATCCATATTTATGAAACACCTGCATTCAGGCCCTTGCCATGTCAACACGATTAAGAAACACATACAGTGCAGTTCTGGTTTCTCCTCTGTCCCCGTCACTCTATTCATATACAGCAACAACCTTCAGTATTGAATAGCAATGTCACAGCATTGCAGGAAATCGGGGTGAATAGATCTGTCCTTAACTGGTCAAAGAAATCAGACATCTGAATTTACCCCAGTTTGCCCAGTACCACCCTACTGGGGATGAGCAACCTAAAAGTCCATGTTCTTTAGACATTACTGCCTCATCAATTCTTTTTCCAAATTCTGGATAAACCGCAATTCCGGCTATGTAACAGAGCAGCAGAGGTGAGAGGTAACTAGACGTGGGCAGTATCTAATTTTCAAACAAACAGTCATACTGTTCAGACATTATCCCGAGGTATCCTGCATTTTGATGGTATTTGATGGTAAAGCAATACCATTCTGATATCTTGGTGATAAAATTGGCCTTCAGGGAGGGTAATGCCCACACCTATATTCACCCACACCAACATATCAAATTTTTGCAGCATACCCTAATTACTGTAGTATACTGTATTACCCTAATAATGCCCAAGCCTAAAGGAAAGAATAAGGAAAGCGGAAATAACTCAAAAGAATGAGAACACAGGTGAAAGCAGACCAGCAAAGAGGAAGGATGACGTGCATCTGCACTAAGATCTCAGAGAACACATCAATCACTATCATCTTACACTATTTACACTATACAATAGTAACTATTCTTACATAAATATAATAGTATGTGCATTTTTAAATTGTATCCTGCAATTAACACTCCTTTGAGGCTACTCGGGCATCTTCTTTTAAAATAGCATCTTAGATAATACTGAAACCTTTTCATACACCTATTTTTCACAGTTTTGCAACCTGACTACGGGAGTCCTTCACGATAGCTGTTTGTTCATTATCTTTAAGGGGGTGCAAGGTGTAAATGCCTCGTGTTCTGCAGACAGTACATGGTATGGTCGCCTCTTCACATTCACAAAGGTTAGGGGTGGAAGATCCCAGTGGATGTGAAAATTTGCGTTATGATGTTAATATTAAAGATACAGTATGTACTTTACCAAATATTAAATAACGCTACTGTTTTTATATTATATGAATTTATGTGATCCAAATCATTTTCAGTATTTCAAAAATATTTTTGGCTCATGACGTCTGCCGCCTTTCGGCAAGCCCCAAAAATATTCCTGCGTGACTATTCACAGCCAATTTGCGAATAAGCGAAACCGCGAATGTGACATTCGTAAATCTGGAGGGGCGATGGGACAGATGGAATCAGGCGAGCGTCCTACCAAAGGTGGCCCCCGCATCGGGCCGTGACACCGAGGACACGATGACGAAGCCGAAGCCCTCGTTCTCGCCGCGCCGGATCTCCACGTCGTAGGGCTGTACGGCGGCGGGCACCATGGCGCCGCCCCCCCCACCGCCGCTGCCGATGCCGCTGGTGCTGCCGCTGCCCGAGCTGACGGTGTTCAGGGAGTTCTGGCTGCCCTGAGACGTGCGCTTATCCTCCGTCAGCGAGGGCGCCTGCGTGCTGCTGTGATGGGAGGAGGCTGGTGACGGGGGCACGTCAGCTTCGCCTTTCGCCACTGCGGGGTGGGGGTAGGGGGTGGGCATAGTCAGACAGAGGAACCCCTATTAATTGGAGGCCTGGCACATTTAAGCCACACACACAATGCTGACGCAGGTGTATAATTAAGCTCACAGTCCACAATCCCCCGCAAGAAAGATTAGCAGCCAATGGGTGACTGTACAGGAGAAGTTATTGACTTTCCACTCGTCACCAACACAGGACACCTTCAGTTTGCCCCTTTTCTGCCCCGCTGGAGCTGCGATGGCAATTCAAGCCATTGTGAGGCTCAGATTGGGAAATGGGAGCCACACAAGCTCTCAGAAAGAGACCTGATTACGTAAAATCGATATCCAACATGAATGGTAGCAAATCCCACCAGCAATATTCCAACATCTAATAAAAAGTCTTCTTTAAAAAGCCAAATCTATGGGTGAATCAGTCTGCGTGCTTGACTGTACTTGTGTTCTCGTGTATCCGCTTCACATCATCTTCCATTGCCGAAGACCAGTTCCAATACTCAAGAACAGAAGTACAGAGAATGGTGAAAATCCCCAGAAGTCATCCTTGCCCAGCCCCAAACGTGAAACATACATTGGTGGCATCCGAGGGCAATCCCATGATTCATTGTGCCACAAGTTAGCAAAAACAGTCTAACCAAGACCACAAGCACAATCCTCACGTTCCTGGTATTGAGAGTCGCCCCTTTATAGCAACAACTGGGTTGATCAACTTCATATTGATACCCTCGGTTTCAGAATGAGATGTTTGACCGTATAGTGTAGATGCGACAGGGCACCTTGGGAACCAGCTCCGCCATTCCTGAGACCATCTCACCTCCATATCCAATCTTGCGCCTGACAGTCAGGTTGACGTGCCCCTGCTTGGCCGCCTGTTGCATCAGCTGCACCACTAGCTGGTGGGACTTGCCCACCACGGCCGTGCCGTCCACGCAGATCAGCTCATCGCCCGATCGCAGCCGGCCGTCCTCGTCTGCAGCCCCATACTTCACAATGTGGCCGATGTATATCTGATATCAGCACAAGAGCGGTAACACTGAGCTCAGCTGAAAACGGCAAACTAAAAAGAAACCACAGCTGTCGTGAAAAGGGATTATGTGATGCAAGGAGTAATTAGAAAATTTTAAATTAGAAATGGAAATAGAATAATATAAAGACTAAGATGAGACCTGGGGATGCACTGAATAGCTTCCAAGCGTCACACTTTAATGTGGAATACGGTTTTGTCACGCATTAATGCAAATGGCTGTATAAATGGACTCTATGCCTACAACGATATGGACAAGTTAATATTTCATCAGCCAATTACATGGGGGAAAAATGTGGGCTGAGACAGAAAGGCTTTTCTCACCGGCTCCCCGGGTTCATTGCCTCCCAGGATCCGGAATCCGAATCCCGTATCCTTCCGCCACAGGAAAATATCCTGCTCCTGGAAATCGGGCACTGAAAGATTTAAACACACACACCGCATCACTCCATATTTTTGTGTCCAATGTCCAGCAAAAGACTTCTGATTAAGTAATGTCCCCTGTGTCGAAATTACAAACTGGTGTACTTTTTAAAAAAAAAAAAAAAAAAAAACTATTCAAACACTTCAAAATTTTCTAAGATCTGGACATGTTCAAGGGCAAGGGCAGACTTTGCTGACGTTTACTCTAAAAAGGATTGGTTTAAGAATTAAAGAATGGTGGTGTTTTACAGACTTCGACTGAGAATCCTACTGGGAATTTGTGTAAAGAATTGAAGGCAAGCGTCTAAGCGCAAACCCCACAAGCTACTCAAGGAAGCTTCCAGCAAAACTCACACAGCTAATATAGAGACTTACCCCAAAAAGACCCGCCGCCTAAGGCACTAACAGCAGACAGTGAATTCTGAAGACTTATGCAATATATTTCAGTTCTTAGTGGTGTCTGTCACAATCGACAGCCCTTGAGTAATATATTAATTAAAAATGAAAAATACTAAAAATGTAAACTGCAAAGTTTTTGTGAGGCACTGGTTTACGTCTTAATGTGTGTTTTTGCTTTTCTAACAGTCAGAAAAGGGAGGGATATTTATAGGGTTCTGAAGTAATAATCCCCAAGGCACCTCTTGTCCTATTACCCATACTCCTCTGCTGTCGTGCTAATACCAACGTTAAAGCTGACATGCTAACAGGCCCCTTCGCTCTGCCCATTTCTCTCTGTAATTCTTTCCTGCTCCTCCCCAACACCCTGGCTACATTTGCTCCCTGTCACCTCTCTCCGCACAGAACAAGATGGAGAAGTAGGCAGCGATGGGGGGAGCCAGGAGAATGAGGATATGCGAAGCAGTGATGAAAGGATTAAGATACAGTAAAAGCGGAAGCGGAACGCAAGTTGGTGCTGTGCTCCCCAGGTGTCTGGCACAAAGAACATCACGCGGAATGTGCTTGTTTATCACTGCACTGCCATTTTTCTCTAAGTGTACTTTTTCCAGCCTAATACACCCAAAAAACAGTTTTGTCTTTATTCCATTTAAAGGGCTCTTTTCAGCAGACTGAAGCATAGAAATAACGCGCTCTTTCTGCTACACCTACATTTTCCTATGTCGCTTCCAAAATCCCACCTGTGTGATAACAGTGCCACCCAACAGAATCAACCATTTTAAGTATTATAGTTCATCTGTTGACCACATTTGAGTGGATTTGTTATATTGAACAGGATTTTTTTTTTTAAACAGCCCAAAAATATGCATTTAGATGAATAACCTAAAACTGCCCATAGTGTGTGCCCTGCAGTGCACTGCTATTGCAGTGGAAGGCGCCCACTGCCTCATGCCCTGTTTCCTGGGATAAGCACCAGGACCAAGTGGTTGCAGAAGATGGATGGATGCAATTATTTAAATGTTCTGTAAATTTACATTATTATTATTATTATTATTATTATTGTTATTATTATTATCATCTCCTTTCCAGTGTTGGGTCCAAGTCAATCCTTCTGTCACCACTTCTGGACTGCAGGACTTCCAGACTGAGCGTCAGAGTATTATTGATCTGTGTGTGCACCTTAAGGCCCTCTAAGTCGAGTGCTGATGGCCCTGATAGCTGCTCTCAGGGCAGCCCATCCCGCTCAGTGGGAAGAAGCGACGGCTTGGCAGCCAGTCTGGCCAAGCCAATGGAGCGGACCATTTCCCCTGCAATGGACAAAATGGCTACTACAGTGGAGATAAGCGTAGCTAATGGCTTTGTCCCGTCGCCAGCCCTATTTCCATCCTGGCGTCCCGACGGCCCCTCCCGCTAACCAAACGATACTCACTGTGCATCCCAGCACTTCAGCTACCCGGCCTCATCCATCCCCGCACTGGCCGTATCTGCTCAAACAACAGCCGGCTCCTTAGGGGGTTGTTGCAGCAAGAAATACCGATCATCTTACACTAGCTTTAAACGACCCAGACCAAGGTTTCATATTTTAATGGCGGCAGACCTACATTTCTAGAGAAATGTAATTACCTTCCACTGTGCCTCTAACTGGGGGTAACCAAGGAAAAAACACTGATTCTGGGGTCGACATGGCTAACAGAATCCACCCCACTAATACAATTGGTAGGGGGAAAAGAATCCCATCTGCAAAAGGACTATAGAAACACTGCCTTTCAACTGGTCAAGACTTCTATTTCATTATTGTTTCTTTCTTAAATACATCAGACACAACACAGTTTACCAGCCCTCTCTCCTCCCAGTCTTCACCCCAGCCTCAGAGAAGGCTCCCCTCACTGTCAATGGCAGTCCTGCTTCCTCCTCCTCTTTGCTCCATGTATCTTTTATGGTACAGCTAGTGGAGACCGTCTTCGCCCTTAGGCATGAATAATAGAAGCGTGGTTGTGAACGTGAACTAGCAGGAAGAATCATGAAAGCGCACCTGAATCCTGCCACCCCATCTGGCCCTTGATGGCTGTCTGACAGAGGACGACATGAGTAATCTTTCCCCAAACCTCAGAAAACACAAACTTCAAAATAACACTTATTTGTTCCCAACGACTAAGCGTGTTCAGCGTGGAACAGGAGGCAATCCCATAAGCTCCACACCTTAGTGGCATCATGCTCTGAGAGCAATGGACTTGTAAAGAAACCTCATTTTGCAATTTGATCAAAATCCTCCTCTTTAGCAGCCCAAAACATGCATTTTTTTGATGAAACTTGGGCAACCCTCTCGCAAGGCAATGTTTACCTCGCTGACATTGGCCGTATTTATGTTGGAAATAGGAGCTGTTGATTTATAACTGGAAGAGCCTGAAAACTCCTCATCCAATTTCTGTTCAGCAATTAAAAATGCGCGGCGGGCTGCCAGCAAATACACCCCCCCCCCCTCCCCTCCCCGAGGCTTTTCCACCCAGACTGTGCACACAGTGCTGCCTGGCGCGAGTCGCCACGTACGCAAAGCGGTGTGTACTCACGCCTGCTTTCATACATGCTCCTGGACTGTGCCCAGATCTTGAAGGGATCTGGTTTCTTCTGGACAGCGGTGTCTCCAGGGTCCTGCGGGGGCAGTCCTGGCAGGGGCTGGGTGGGGGGC
>JAODKF010000116.1:24814184-24836244 GCA_026779585.1 Mormyrus proboscirostris | reverse complement strand
GGTGGGACCAACCAATCACATGTCTTGGTCCCACCTCCTCTAGTTGCTTGGACCCACCTCCTCTACAATCTGATTGGTTGTCTCTCTGAACCAATAATTTTTCTTTCTGCCCCCAGAACATTTTTGTGTAAGTAAAACTCCAAAGAGCTCACAAGATCTAGACTCCTCAGGTAACATTAATAATGGGCAAGAAGTGATTGAACTGACCTCTCAGACTTTAATGCCCTCCTACATCTTACACACAATATTTATGTCTGCCTGGGGAGTTATGTCAGTTATAGTAACCGAGGTTTAACCCGCCCCCCGCTGCTGTTATACTTACATTCCACACCAAACCAATACAACCTCGTACCGTCACCAAACTGATATCTGACTGCAGTAACATCAGAGCCCGACTGTGACTCTCTTTGCAACCGCGTGCGACTGCGTATGTTTATGTACATAGCTGTATTCAGCATATTCAACAGCAAATAGCTGCGCTGTTTATTTAGCGAAGAGTCGTGCCACACAATCCACTGAATAAACATATCAGATACAGTTGAGGGTAGCAACATTCTTCAGTACACAACTCACAGTACTGACAAGAAGAATATACCGCAAAGGCTACACAAGACGCTCTGTCATACTGAGTGTCAGTTATGAAGTCTAGTACAAATAGAGCTGTCTGTTACCGTGCTAGAGAGACATATTAAGAACTCAACGTGACATTACAAAGAAAATTACACTGACTTACACGAGCTGTACTAACAGAGACATAATGGCTTTACATAGTAAATAAAATGATTGACAATTACTTAAGGACTGATCCGAGCATGCCATGCAATTTATACCGAGTGAGTTGAGTGATGTTGACTGAGCGACTCTCCCAAACCTCAAAGAGTGAGGCGGCTTTAACAGGTGGCTCGATACTGACTTTTTTAGGTCGCCCTGGGCAACAGGCGATTGTGATGTGACAATGGCCCTCTACGATGCGCAGATTCTTAAGGCGCGTAGCCCTGTGCGCCTCCCCTTTATCTTTGTGCCTCCCTGTCGCCATGGTAGCCCAGCGCCGTTCTATCCATCGCTGTCATGATAATCACGACGCCACACCGAGCCAAGCGCTCGCTTAAAAGCGCCGACGTGCCACGCAAACTGCACGGCACAGAAAAATAGACTAGAGGATAAAGAACAAGGTTACATTGATTAAACGGTCTCTGAATATTCTACTCTATTTAGGGAATTTCAGCTCAACATACATTAAATGTGTTTTTTTCTCATTACCAAATGATGTCCTATGTGCTCTGAAGAAATTGTATTACTCTTGGATGGAGAACCAGCACTTTGTGGGAAAAAAAAAATGGGCTCTCTTAGGAAATATTCCTGTCCTGATTTATATTAGAAGTCTACAGAGGGTGGGACGTAGGCTCTCTGCAAATCAGCAGTATTTAACGGGTATTTTAAGAAGATCATCTTAAAATAACATTCCTACTGTAAAGTGCGTTATTTAAATAAAAGGTGGAGCCCTTTCTTAACGCAGCACTTTCTGTCTTCGTATGAATACATGCTGCAGTAAGAAGAAATCGGGCGGATGACAAAACCACTGGGAGGGGATTGAAACCACCAGTATCTGGGGGGGGTGATCTGAACAGCGGATGGAACTGCTGGTGTGATCATGGTCAATCTCAACGCTAACTGGATCATTCGGTCTGAGCACTGGTTTCAGGCTTTCCCCCGTGGTCCCACCTCCATTACGAGCCACGCCCAACTCCACTTGTCTGTCCCTCCGTGTCTTTCCATTGCTCTCCCGCAGAGGGATAGACGTTAACGGGCAGGGCGGGGAGGCGCGAGCTGATCTAAAAGAGACTTTCAGCTTTTAATAAGCTGTGAATGGCGCTGAGAATCAGATAGCAGAGAGGCACGCTTCATAATGAGAGAGAGAGAGAGAGAGAGGCCAGGGAGTCATTATCCTCTTGGACGCTGGCAGACATCTTGGACGTGAGGTCTGCTTCCATCCCACCTGCCGCTTTCCCTCTTCCAGCTCAATCTTTTCCCTTTGCTTCATCCCCCCAGGACCTCTGTCTCTCAGCCCCCCCCCCCCACCACCTTTTTGGGCCTGTCACATGTCCCTGTCATCCTGTCCTGCCTCCTCCTCGACTGGCCTCGTATATGTGTCTGTGTGGCTGAATGAATGTCTTGCATGAATTTCACTGTCAGACGCACCGTGACATGCATTCATTTCTGCACGCGGGTTGAATCCGGCTACTAGCTTGTAGTCTATTTTTTCATCGCTTTGATATATACTGAAGAGACTCAGTAATGTCTTCAGGGTTCATTCCTTTGGCCACATAATAGTTCCCTCGCGTCTGTCGTCCTCCACCTGTTAGGACCGATCTTCTGCGGCCGTTCTGCGCATTGCTGCTCCTCTAGGGGGCGCTGCCTCTCGGTAAAGAGCACCGATGAGTCTGATGTTGTGTAAGCAGGTGTGTGTTTGAGTGTGTGACAGCCGGTGGCTAGTTTTGGGGGCTCTCCAAGCCAGAGGCACGGAGGCGGGGGCATTGACGGGCCCGAGGCCTCGTACCGTGCAGTGGCACTCGTTTCCTGCCCGTCCTTGCTCCTCTGCTCGCCGGATTGCTGACCGCTACGTTATTCGCCGGCTCCCGCCCCACCCCCGCCTCTGGCTCCGCCTCCGCCGTAATGGAAGCTGAAGGACATGGAGATCTATCTGGTGTGATAAAACGTGACTGTGCCGCGCGGGCATCTCTCTACTGTTTCGGGTGAACAAGGGGTTGTCGCTCATCTGCATTGCGCGCGCGCACACACACACACACACACACACACACACACACACACACGAGTGCCATACAACAGCACATCACACTCACCTTCACCAGGAAAACCCAGACATCTGTGAACAATCATGGTGCAGCGATGCTAACGCAAACACACACACACACACACACACACACACACACACACACAATCGGACCCTTTTGGCGACCGTGACCATACCGATGTTGATTTCCATAGCACAAACCAGTTTCTGTATTGTTTACTAAATACCGTCCCATGAATTAACAGAACCAATAAAAAAAAATCATCCTTCATTTCCCTATTTTTTTCCATAATTGCTGAAATGTTACTTATCTGCTAAAGATGGACCTGATTTGTTTCTCTAACAAAAAAATAATAATGAATGTTACATTTGTCCGCGAGGATATAGGAACTGCCTCACTATTTACCGGTTTACAACAAAAGGCTTTGTTCTACTATAATTTCTTGCCTGGGGTCTAAATTATCAGAAGTAACAAGGGAAATGAGTCATGCATCATAATACGGAGGGCAGTCGATATACGCACATATACGCACATAATGAATCCGCTACTGCAGACGGTGACCTAGGTGACTGTGAGGGTTCGGGGTGAAGACCGGGAATGACCCAGGTGTGGAGGGGCAGGACAAGAAGTACGGCTTGGGGTGGAATTTGGGAGGGGGGCCAACAGCCCTGAGCCCCGTGCTCTAGGGCGCCCCCTGGTGATCTTGACTTATTTTTTTTTAGTAACAAAACGCATAGCTCAAATGCCTGCTCCCACCTATATTTATATAACAATTTTGAATATATTGTAAATTCAGCTGATCAATCCGCCCCGCGCTTTGATTAGCATATTATTCATGTTCCATCATTTTTATTCCTTCTGCTTCCTCTTTTGGCTCCAAAAAAATAGCCCAAACAGCCCTCTTTGGAGACCCCTTACCAATATGTCAGCCTGGGGCCCCTGAAGTCAGTGCGCCAGTGGTGGACAGGGTGATAGGGGGACAGCTGTGGAGAAATAAGTGCAAGATGTAAGGGAATCCAGGCTGGCATCAGGTACAGCTTGGCATAAACATCGTCTGCGATAATCAGACTTCCGCATGCACTAGATTACACAGCGCTGACTCAACCCTTATTCTTAAAAAAAAAAGAAAGCGAATCTGCCTCCAGCTGTCAAGATAAAAACAAGGTGGGTCACAACTCCCAAATGATCTAGTACTTGTGTTTGCATTAAAGTCATTTATTAGACCTGTATGTGAGGTATGCAGCGGCTCAGCGGGTACCGCTGTCACCCCGCACCTCCGGGGCGGCGGGTCGGAATCCAACTGAGGATTCATTGTGAATAAATGTGACATGGGCTCCCCGTGCTGGTTCGGTTTGGCCCTGGGGGATGCGCGGTTCCTTCCTGCACGCCGGTCAGGTGGATGAGTAGCTCTACGAGTGAGCGTAGCCTTTTGTCGGGCATCCAGGAAATGTTCTGCATCGCCGCAACCGTAATTAGACAGTTGTCTGTAATGTTTAAACAAACTTAATCAGCTGCGGGAAATGGTCGCAATGATTTTTTTATTATTTTTTTTTTAAAAAAAAAACCGCTTCATATCCTTTTTATTAATCCATTGCTCGAAGCGGGCAAGCTCAGTCATGTATCTATCTATCAGGTTTATACAGGAGCGGTTAATACCGGTTATCTCTGCGGGCGAACGGTAAACCCCGGCGCTCGGATCGGAGTGGAGCGGCGAGCCGCTCATCTGTCAGCCTGCCTTCAGACTACTAGTACGCCCAGTTACGGTTATTGTTTCATTCCCAGCTTCTGGCGCGATAAGGCAGAGATGCTGTCGGCATAGCGACGGGGGAGGTGGCAAACGTGCGCGCCGAACTACGGGGCCCTAGAATAAATAAGAATAAATAATATATAAATAAATAAGCCTGCTTCGGGTAATTGATGGCTTTATTCCTGCCCCAGCATGGCTGTATAAGAACGACTAAACACAAAATGGCAGCCATAAAAACGGCAGGACATTTGTCTTAGGTGTCCACATTCGCGATGGCGGCAATTTCACACTTGAGTGAAAAGAGACTCAGGCAGGTAATACTGAATAGCGCGGGGCTAATTTTTTCATCATAGACTGTTTGTCTGGGAAGGATCACCCACCCCCCTTCAAAATACCATCATTAGGCTCCTTCTGCTGGCCTGACACGTCTTTAAGTTTTAATTACCTAATTAGTTGCGTAACACTAGCGCAGAGAATCTACCTTGGATTTAGGCATGTTTCGTAATGAGGAAACGGGATTTACACCTGAGGAACTCTAATGGTGAACAGAAACCTGAACACCTAGCAGCTGTTACGGAGCTCTCGTCTGCTAATTGAGGTGCCTCGCAACCCTCCCAGGTTGTGGGTGCCATTGCCGCCCATCGGATCTGTGTCCCCTAGCTATTTTGATGGTTTTTTTTCCGCACAGACTCTCACCTGTGATTAGGTTAGTGTGTCTAAATTGCCCGTAATGTGTGCTTGTGTGTCCATAGTGTGTCTGGATTGACTGACATCCCATCCAGGGCTTCTCCTGCTCTCTGTTTCTCTTGGATAGGTTCTAGCCTCACTGTGATTCTACAGTCAGAGTTTCAAGATGGACGGACGGATGGATGGATGGATGGATGGATAATTTGCTCGTATGTACCCCTTAGGTTTCTGTTCAAGAACAAAACAACAAAGTGAAATTAAAGCACAGGGGTGATGATTTAAAAAAAAAAAAAAACCCCGCACTGTGATGAAGTTGATCGTCGTCAACCACCTTGTTTATTTCCAATAAACAGAGCTGAAAACAAAACACGAGGTCGTCGTCCTCCAAGGCTTGCCATTCAAGGCCGGCATTGAAAGCCTTAAATTAAATCGTGTTAATGAATAAACGGCTGAGTGTCAAACGGGAAAGAATCCGTCTGCGCGACACTGTGTCTCCTTCCGAAGCCTCCTTTTTTCCTCAGTTTTCAGCGTGACTTCGACATTACAAATGACGCATTTTGGAGACGACCATGCTTTCCCTTTGGACCTCCAGGTCTCAGAGAGCCCGGCGCCTTATTTTACGTATCCGTAAATGATCTCGCCTGTGTGCCGCTTGGCTTTTTGACAGCTATATGCTTATCATGGGCTATCTGTTCCGCTTGTACGTCACTTCAGACTCAAGCGTGCGCCAAAATAAATGAAGATTTAAGTATGAACTTAATGCTACTGGGTTTTACGGGTCTCAGAATATAGAAAACCACCATACTTGCCGGCAAACCCTACAATGAACATTTCCCTCCATTCTTCTTCCTCTCCTAAGGTAATGAACGACAGACTCCATCGCTGCTCCTGAACACAGTCTTCATCCTCCTCTCCCCTTTTTAATTCTTAACTACTAATTTGTCCATGCGGCTAACGACTATTCAATCAAATTAGGCCTCGCTGAATCATTTATAGTGTTAGCTAATTATATCAATCTTTTTTTTTCCAGCCTCCTTTCCCATTGGGTGGAGGAAGGGTTAGTCCGCTGCCACAACATGGCTCCCGAGAAGCAGCGGCGGAGACGGAGTTTCTAAGGACCGGCGTTCCGGCGTTCTGTCGAGTTGAGCTACTCGGTCGAGTGAGGCTACCTTAGTGCTAATCGATAGCCCTAACCCCAAAAGAATCCTAAAATCCTAACCCTAATCCCGAAACGGTGGAACTGCACGTGCGCAGAAAGGCTCGACAGGTAGCTCAACTCGTCAGAGCGCCGGCTCGCGTCTGGCTTATGAAATCGGCGATGCTGCGACGGAATCTGATGGAGCCCCGTGGCCGTGCACATTGTGTCGTATATTGTGACCTGTGCCCTCGTAAAATTCTCATCGAAGGAGCAGATTTCATGCTAGCTGGGGGGGATTAGCACTGGGGGACAGGCAACAAGCTTCCAGTGGATGTCTGGACCACCGACCCTGGCCAATAAAATTGCTTGTTGATAAAGAAAAAAAACAGAATCGAACTAAAACATTAGCAGTAACTTGAGTTAAGGCTTTAATTTGTCCTACACAAAGCCGATCTATCTTTCTGTCAGTAATCCAACTATTTAACTGCCGAATGACCCCGGATTAAGGACGGGTAATGGCCGGGCCGAGTGGGAAGGTGCCTTACGGCCACCAGTACCATTGCTACCCGTGTGGCAGGCTCTCAGACGCACCAATAATTGGATATTTGTTTACAGCAGATATGCTCAGCTACTCAATAATAGAGGCTGAGTCCCGGAAGAGACCCGAATCAAATATAGAGGATGGGGAGGGAAAAACGGGAGGCTGCCGTGTAACTCACCTTGACACGCTTACTGACAGGGGGGGGGCGCTGTGTTACGTGGCACGTTCAATTATTGATGAGTTAGAATTAAAAACGATGGAACGTCAATAATATGCTGGTGAGATATATGTTTGCCTGGACGTGTGCTTGTCTGTGTGTGTGTGTGTGTGCGTGTGTGTGTGCGCGTGTGCGTGTGCGTGTGTGCTTGAGTGAGGCGGTCCACATACTCATCCCTTTGGGGTTGAGTCAGATATTGGGTAATTTCCAAGTGTGTGGATTATAATTGACAGAATGGCTGATTTATTGTGCCATCCATTTTCATCTGTCATGCTCAATGTATTTCAATTTCATAAGCAAATGATCCACCGAAGGATTAATGGTACAATGACGGTCATGTGACTTGCCCCTCGTTTTCGAATCGTTCATTGTAATGGAGCAAAAATAGCAATGCGGTATAATTCAGACCATAATTCAGATTTATTGGTTTTCTTCTAGATCAACAATCTGGGCTGCTGGGTTGTAAGTCCGCATCTGCACCGGCTCTTTGTGCTCAGTGCAGGCGCTGATTTCCTGACCTTGTGCTTTTAGAGCGTGACCTGACTCTGGGAGTTTGGCTCAGTCCCAAAATGGGTCACGTGATCCCAGGGACCCGAAACGCTGCTCATCACCCTTGCTTTGGGGCTCAGAATTCTGGGTTCAGACGACGTGATCCGGCGTCCGCGGGGGATGTACGTTATTGCGAGTGGACGATACCATAACGCAGAACCTCTCTTTGTTATAAACAAGACCGGGTCGCATGAGACCGCCGCTCATGTTTTTCCTTCGATCCAAATTGCCCTTGGTGTGTGAGAACGATCCACTTGCAGAGAAAACAAATAACAATCGGCTGTCGGTTGGTGCAGCTCCATACTGGCACCTAGTGGAGGTAGTGAGTAATAGCAGGGAATTCTCCCCAGGATTAACTTAGGAAGCAGATGCTGGCAAAACAGAATAAATATTTTGAAATATTTATTGATTATATTACTAAGGTTTTGAAACCAATTCCTAACAAAATGGGAGATGCTGAAATAAAATATTGACTGGATGTGTTTGTTTTTCTTTCCCAATTGATTTGCTTCTAGTTCTGTCATGTGTTTCACTGCTCTGCTTTACTCCCCATCCGGGGGCCCCTGGGAAAAGTCTTGTACCTGGGTGCTGGGGAGCCCAACACGTCCGTAAGAGAGCCAGACAGAACAGCTTGACTGCAATAACTTCACCGGCTCGATTGCAGGCCCTGCCGTGACTCACTGCCACATGTGATTATCGTTAACGCTCGCGGGGTTGTCGAGGAATGCACGGCTCATGCTGAAATGCGAAGATGGGACCTGCCGCTGCACCCTTGAGCGGCCCCCGCTAATGGGTTAAACTGCAGCTCCAGACGTCTCGCCTAAGCGAGTGAACGCTGTCATTTATCAGTGTGTCAGGTGAGAAGCGCCCTTCTCGTTATGTCGGATTTTCTTCATGGGAGGTGGGACACGGCTGCCTCGGGGCCCTGGTTTCATTCCCGCCCTCAGCTCCGCACGTCTGGATTTGTGCCGTTTCAGGAGCTGTCCTCCTACAGCCCAAAAACATGTAGTTAGGCGAATCAGTCTCACAAAATTACCCCTTGCACGCGTGTCTACGTGCATGCGTGTCTGCGTGCATGCGTGTCTGTGTGCATGCGTGCCCTGCAAAGGCTCGGTGCCCTAGCCAGGGTGCCCCCTGTCTGTGCGTCCAGGGGGTCGGCCGCATGTTTTGCAAGGTAACTCTCTCACATACAGTGCGGCAAAAGCGATGAAGTTGAGTGAAACAGATGCATTCTGACACCCAATCTGGAGCTGTCAAGAGCTATAGGCTGTTAGGCCACGTTAAGAGGGAACAGTGTCTAGACATCACGGGAAGTATGGGACCTTTTCACTTGTGTAGCTGTGTGTTTCCGTGTACATCAGTAATAGGCAGCCGGGGTGTCGGACCTAGTAGCTGTGAAGCCAACTGCGGAATCGGGAGGTGATTGGTGTGTGGAAAACCTCATAAAATTTTTCGTCCCCTCTACTCGGATAATGGCTACAGCTGGGGAATCAAGGCAGGGGGCATTATGAGCTACAGTCTTTAGGTGCCTATCCGTGCCTGGAGTTATCCCTCCTTAACCTACATGATGGTGCTTTGCAGGAGATAATAGCGATAGAGATTAATCACCCTGGGCTGGAAGTGTGCGCGAAAGAATGTGGGACGGAGGGGAGACACGGGTGCCCGTCTGCGCCCGGCAGAACGTTAATCGACACAGAGACGGCGCTTAGGCTGGCAGGCGCGTGCCCAGGAGCCGGTTAAATCACAGCATTGCGTGAAAATTAAAAAAAAACTCCGCCGACTGTATAGGTTACCATGGCTACTGCGTAGGTTTTAGCCCCACGCTGGGAATGCGGTCGCATGTTATCGCCTGGTCCCTTATCTCATTTTTCATTGCTTATCTCCTTCCATGCATTTAATGATAAAATGCGTGGCCCCCACATGCACAACCCCCCCCCCCCCCCACACACACACGCACACACGCACACACACTCTCTGACTGGCCCGCAGATCTTCGAGCATGCAACAGGACCCATCTCTGTGGCTTTCTGCTACTTCTACCAACTGATCTCCGATCTAGACACAATCTGCGAGGACAGAAGAACTGAAAGCCACGATCAAGAAGGTACATGGAGACTCACCAGCTTGGGGCTCCTCTTCACAGGTACGGCTCCTGTAAAGCACCATCAAACAGAGAAGGGAGACAGTCAGTCAGCGGTGCGGGAGACCAGCTTCCCCATATCAGCGCCACGGGCAGGAGACGGCGGCAGGAAGCTCAGGGCCTGGCTGGCGCCGGGATTGGGGGGGTTGGGGGGGAGCGGGACTGTGATGCTGGGAAGGCAGTAGGGTGGGGTTACAAGGGGATCTATCAGCATCGGGAAGCCCCGGCTGGCCAGCCCACCTCGCCCCCCCACCCCCGGCAGCGAAGGCTGGCAATGTGTGCAGTCAGAAATCTAAGCGATTACCCATAGAGAACGAGTCCAGCAGGCGAAACATTACATTAACAGCAACAGTCAGCTCTCCCCGCACTGAAACCATCTTCTAAACAGCGGAGCCCCCAGCAGCTCGCTGGTGAAGGCTGTGTGCATTCAGAGACCGCTCGCCCTCTCTCTCTTCCCCCTCCCTCCGTCTCTCTCCCTCCATCTCTCTCTCTCTCTCTCACTCACGCTCCATTCCCCTCCCTTCACAGTGGGTAGTTAGCTCCATTCCCCTCCCCCACAACTCCCACACAAATATAGACAGTTATACACACACACAGGTTTGTAATTATATCTTTGTGGGGACACTCCATTCATTTCTATGTGGGAAAACTCTAATCCCAACTTGACGACCTTAACCCCTACCCAGCCCTAACCTTAACCATATAACCAAACAGTAACCAAATAAAATACAAGACTTCTGGCATTTTTAGTTTTTTGATTGCAGTCACAGATTTTTATAAAATTGACTTTCCCCTTGTACGGAACAAAAAGGCAGTCCCCACAGCATCAAAATATCAGGTTTTTATCAAACTGCGGGGAACGTTCTGCTCTCTTATTGCTCTCTTTCATATGTATGTAATATATATTATTCATCTTCACTATATAAGTAGATACATTCTTATAGAGATGCTGTAGTGTTAGTAGTAGTGTTGCTGGTGAGCTCACAAGAAGGGTGGGGGACAAGTCACACTGGTGTCAAACTCTTGCATTTACTTCCACAAAGAAACTTCCACAAAAAGATATGCAAGCACATACATCTCTGTCTCCATGTGGATGACAGACAAATCAGCAGGACATCTTACGGTCTTTGCTGATCTTCACAATGATTACCGCGCCGCAGAGACTGCCTCACCATAATTTAGCAATCTGTGATTCCTTGCCGTAACTGTCCTGAATGAACAATGAGAAAATAAACACGGCAAACCGCTCAATACTTTATACCATTGCGGTAGCCAGACTAATGGTTTCAAACGTAGCCCCACTGAACACTGCCGTCCACCCCGGCTCTGAGTCACAAGATGTTCAGCTAAAAAACCATGTTATGTGTCTGCTGTAAATCAGCTCAAGCACTGTGGTCTACCAGTCGCAGACATTATGATGTGCTAAAAATTTCCTGTAATTGCACAACCCCCTCCCAGCCTACATGATTTATAATTGATTTAGGTTCTTACTAATGAGGACAGAGCAGGATTTCTCTTTTTTTCATGCTAGGTTATTTTTAATTGCTAAAAATAACTGAGATGCATGTGCAGCAGATCTTTTTTTTTTATTTTATTTTATTTTTTTTCACAAAATGCCATGTCATTTATTAGTCAACTATGCTGATTGGAATAATATTCATGCATCGATTGGTATGATACTGACATCATCTCCTTATGAAATAACCTCATATTTAGGTCCTGCTGTATGCTTCATTTACTCCTGAATTTCAGACACGCCATCCAGCAGGGGAGCTGTACACTACCGGATCACGCTGACGACTCGCCATAATTAAAGCGCCACAATAACAATACTCTGCTTCCCATTTCAAATGGAGCGTGAACAGAATAGTACGTCCCTCCTCAGACCTGCCCTCTTATGCACTCATCCCAACATATACCAGGTTTCTGAACGTCCTGTGGATGAAATGCTCTCTAAATAAAAACAGCAACCCTGTGCTCAATAACCCAAGACACAGCAATGCCGCCACTTGGTATTACTTCAGCTGAATGCCCGTGAATGCCAGCTAGCGGGATTAAAAACCGAAACCCCAAAATGTACGGTTAATTAACCGTGAACGCCAACACTGTCTCTTCCCCTGAAAGCCGGTGTGATTTAAACCGAGAGGGGATATATGCGAGAGGAGCAGCAGCGGAGAGGGCTTCCGTCTTACACGGCGGCCTCCATTTCACTCCCACGGCGACTGAAGATTAGCCGCGAGCCTGTTGCCTCGGCGAGGCGCTTCCTGAGCTCGCCGGAATCGTGTCACGCCCAGCAGCCTTTAATCAGGAGCTTTTAGTGGCCCGATTATCATGTACGGCGGGGGGTTGGCCCTCTGTCACCGTCAGCCTCGAAAGAGCCGCTTCCGACCGGCCACGCCATCTGTCACAAGGACGCCGTGAGCGGACAGCCGCTCTCTCCTGATCAGCTTGTGATCCGACCAGCATCGGTGTATAATTTGTACACACGTATAACTTGTACGCATGCCAATAGCGCTATCCACTCTGGACATCAAGAAAGAGAAATCTCACAGGGATATCATTATATTCTATCTATTTGTAATTTCATATTTATTTTTGATTAATTCTTATCGGGCAAAATGGCTGGATATTTCAGATTTAGGTAACAAGGAGTGAGATATGGGACAGCCCTGATCACATCCCCTCGGGACAGCCACAGTGTGATGCAACATTGTGCAAGCGTCCATCTCGATAGGAAGCAGTTATAACACAGCGCAGACCTTGTGCTAGACAGCCTAGGGCTCAGCACGCTGCTGTCACTCAGCTCTGGGCGCATCAGGCAGATGTGCAACGAGCAGGACAGGGCGCTGGAGTGGACGTAAGGAGCGGGAAATCTCATCGCAGGCTTTCAGAGGGGTGGAGCTCGGTAGAACACATGCACCCCCACCAATGTAGCCATCCATGGATGCATAACACACTCCCAGATCCCCCCACTGCTTTTCAAACTTGGTGGCTGTCGAAAATGATATAATAATAATAATAATAATAATAATAATAAAAACTGTTTCAAAACCCTAGTACATTGTTGATAGAGTACACTGCAGTCTTCACGTTAGTGGGAAGTACCAACTGAAATAAGAGTACTCTTTTTTTTTTTTTTCTTGTGAAATGAAAAATGCATTAATTTTAGTTTGAATAAATACCAAACAAAAATTCCTTTCCCCTAAATGTAATAAATATGCTTATGTTCATTGTTAATTGGACAGTAGCTATTTGCAAATGAACCATAAGTTAGTAACAGGATTTATGGTGTTTCAGAAACTGGACATGTGACCAGTAAACTTCTATTTTGCTGGAGGGGCTCTTAAGTTGTACCTTTGAGCCAAGTGCTTAAATTGATTTGCTTCAGCAGATCTATCCAGCTCTGGAAACAGACGAAGAATAATTCTGTGTGTCTGGATATATGGTTTGCCAAAAACACAGGAAATATTAAATAAACATTTTCGTGCCACTAATCTTTTTACATTTTTTGATGATTTTATAACATTGCGAACGGTGTATCAAGTCGCAAAGCCAAAAAAAATGCTTTTATTACTTTTTTTTTTTACAATCAGTAACAATTCCCACTGAAATTAGAACAGACAAAACAAAAAGACTGATAATATGTCAAATTTTAGCTTCCTTTAATTTTTAATTCTACCATTATGCCTTTCAGTCTAATGCTCACTCGAATATTCTGATGCCTTGCCTGCACATTTTTTTCGTTGACCTTTGAGTTTCTCTCTAGCTGGCCCAAACCAGCCATCATCAATCGGCGAAGAGTGGAGACAGAACACATGGCACAGATCGCCCTCTGACCTCTCGCTTTACGCACACTCAGTTTCTCGTGAGGTGAGGACGGCTGCTGTTGTGCTGATGCCACTGTAGAAAACTGCCCAGCAGGACATGTGCCTTCTGCTAATGAACCGCTAATAATCTGCATGATTGGTCAACATACCCATTATAACAAAACGCAGCTGTGAAGGGACCTTTTTCCACATGGGCAGCTGTCTGCCATCAACTAAACTCTCCAGGATTTCTCAATGGTATAACAGATGTTGGCAATAAGGAGGGTATCCAGAAAGCTACTGCTCACTGTGCAAAATAAAACACGATAACATGTTTAAAGGGCGGTGTCAGCCTGACATGCAGGCAACTCCAAAAAAGTGTCCACAATCTATGCAGCACCTCCATTATGGAGACAAAATCAGCTCTACCAAGCAATGTGGCTAGTGAGTGAATTTATAACAAATTCTAATTGTGATCAATCATAATTTCATGACCATTAAGATTACGGCATATTCTGCAGAGTATTCGTAATGTTCCAGATGCTAATGGTAGAAGTAATAAAATTCAAACACTTGCAATATACCTGCTATTAAGGGGCAAATCTCTGCTCCATCACTACAAATATAACCTGCGACTATATGACACATGATAATATTACTCATTCTTTAAACCCAAACTTTAATTCAACACCAACGTGGGAAGCAGTGCAAGTAAAGCAGTTCGACTTATAGCATTTGTCCTAAAGCATCGTGACTCAGAATCTCCTTTTTCGGCTCGATGGCACTTCTTGGATTAAAATGTCAAAAAATTGCCTACTGCGTCAGTTGCCCACTCAGTAATATCACAAAGGCACAAGCAGAGGACACTGGTACAGATGAAGTCATGCTCCAAGCACACCCTCACATACTCATGACAAGAATGAAAAAATAAGGCAGACATAACAAGAAGTGTGTACAAAGCAGGCAATATGGCAGCCATCATCTGCCGCTGCTCACTCATAAACTCATCCGTGTCCATCTTTTTGCGCCACCCGGGCTTCCTTAGTAATTTGTTCATTCAGTTCTCATTCCTACTTGTTTACTCTGTACCAGCATGACAACTACACTGCCTCACTGTCTCCCCTTCATCTATGCCCATTCGCTTGATCCACCTACCATCCAGAGGAACAGAAAGTATAGGACCAAAAGTACTAGTATGCTTACTAAACGGATAGGATTGGCTCAGCCAAGCTGTTCTATATGCCAACAATGAGGTAACGTTCAAGCCCTCATGACATATTAATTCTATCAGTCCAGTACGTACCTCTCTGCACCAGCATGGTGACCTCACTTCCTCTGGGACACTTGCTCAGCAGGTCCACCACTTGGTTGTGAGTCATGCTCTGGACATTCCTCTTGTTCACTTCCACCAAAATGTCCCCCTCCCTCAGGCCCCGGCAGCGGGGGTAGTCGACGATCTGCTTAACCCTCTGGCCGCCCCCAGATGGGCTGTCGGCAATGGTGAAGCCAAAACCCTTGTCGCCCTTCTCCATGTGCACGGTGATGAGTTCGGGCTGTGTGGCGATGGAGGAGGCGAGAGTCACCACATCGTTGGGGTAGGGGGAGGAGCCGTCAGAGGCCACCTCCGCTGAAGGGCTGTAAGGCCGGGGCTCCTTTGGTCCACCAACACTGTTGACACCTTGTCCCCCGTGGTTAGAAGGTGGGTCGTAGCTCTCCTGGCCATTGACAATGATGGGCTCTTTGTCCAGGATCGCCACCGAGGTGACCAGGCTGGTGTTGGGGTCATCGGGGTCGAAGGGCAAAGGGTAGCCGCGGCACAATTCAAGGTCCACCATGGAGCTGATGGGTATGGACTGGAAGATCTTCACTACTTGGGCATGTGTGTACCCCAAGACACAGGTGTCATTCACGCTCACAATCACATCACCTGCAAGAAAGCAGAGGATGGCTTTTATGAGGTAAGGAGAACATCCATGACGATAAACAGCTAATTATTAAACAAAAATCTGCTTCTGTTTCCTTATTGCCACAGAAACTGTTGGAACCCACCTGTCTCCATCTTCCCATCCAGAGCTGCTGGGCCGTCCAGAACCAGACTCTTAATTTGCAGGAATTCATCGGGCTCGTCTCCCCCGACCACAGTGAACCCAAATCCCCGGCGACTCTTCTTCAGTTTGGTGTGAATAAATGTCCCTTTGAGCTCAGAAGGGTTCCGGGTGAAGAACGGCTTTCCTCCTGGAATGGGTCACAGAAGCATAACTGTTTATGATACCAGGAATAAGTCTAACCTTGATGAATTAACACCACTGAAGAAACACATTGTTGTTAATATAGCTGTTAGGTCAAGTTAAACATTAGTTGATATTGAAAGCGCGTAAAAGACTAACGGCATTAGAGTCACCCAATTAGCATTCACAAAGATCAAAAATTCAAATAAGTTCCAAATACTCCCTATAGTGCTAAATCTGGGGTAAACAGACAAGATCTTTCTGAATATGGAAAGGAAGACGGGAGGTATTCATTTCTGTCACTTTGGGTAAAAGACTCTAAGAACAAGAGCATTTCCAAAAATAAGCAGCAAGAAAGCTGAACCTATGCACTAAAGTCACGACTTGCAAAGGTCAGGCCGAGGGCACGCTGTCACTCTCTCACCACAAAAGACAGAATGACAAGGTAAAGCCTCACAGAGGATTTGCTTTAAAACAATATATTACTTTGTCTTACTCTCTTCCTAAGTGGTTGCATGCCAATGCAAGCATTCTAAGGCTTGCCCATTTTCTCATCGTACAAGAAAATTAATTCTGATATTGTTCAACTGACAGGAAATTTCTACCTGTACCCATTAAGAGAGTATTAACAAGGAACTGATTCCGTCAGTCATGCTAGTTCTTAGAACCACTCTTGTACAGATAACAAAGAAACACTATGTTTCTCTGATTGGACTCAAACAGCACTTTGAGTTATGACTGCGTGAGAGAAGCAGGTCATCAAATACTGTATAAAGGACATCATAATGTCTATGTAAGGCTGAGACGGAACATTCTGCATGAGGGTTGATTTTTAAATCATCCTAAATATGATTTAATGCTGTGCTATCAAACTGCACAGCAGAGGATGAACATAATAAGCCAACGCCATAAGTGCTTTTCTGTTCCTAAACTAGGACACATAACCAAGGCTCTTCAGGTTAACTGCCTTTTTCAAGAACATGACATGATGTTTTATGCAGGCTGCCCCGGCATTATTTCGGTCCCATGGCCAGATCTTCAGTCACCACATGCATTAAACCTGGCCAAACACATGCTTATGCAATACTAGGTGTGTGATTTTTCCCAGCTTTGTGCTATAGAGAATACTGGTCAGAGTTGGTGAAATGTTTAGAATATCATCTCTGACATAGCTACTAGTAAATCCAGCAGTGCAATACACTATCAGTCACAGTAAATCAGTCTTTATGAAAGTTTAATGACAGAAGAAAATGTGTTATCTTGTACTGAAGAGGGAGGATCAGCTGGTGTGTTCTACTTGAGCGAGACCTTCTAAAGCTCCGCCCCCGCTGCATATTCCTCGACTCCTATTGGCCACCTGTTCTTACGTTGTGCTTTCTGGTCAGGTGCCACAGTGGCATTTACCAAGAAAACCACTCACGTTTGGGCCCCTGTGGGAGTGGCACTGCAGGGCCTGTCTGAGGGTCCCGATACGTCTCCAGGTGGTTGTTGGCATAGCTGGCAAGGGGCACCCCAGCTGCTGAGTGTTCCTCCATCCATTCTGGAGGGGGAAGAGAAATATTTCCTTGTGCATCTGATGCCAGAAAAAAAAAAAACACACACTCACACACACACACACACACACACACACACACACACAGTGTGCACAAACACTACCATAAATATTATTGCTGAGCTCATACACAAGCCGTATAGTCACGCGGACGGCATATACGAAATTATTCTGCTCACAAAATCAAGTGGCACATGGCTGATTAATGCACACGTAAGCAATGACTGCAAATTAGAAAGCTCCCGCCTTCGGGCCTCACTGCCCCAGTCCTAATTTGGCTTTAACTGTTCAAATTAGTTAGCTGGCTGAACATTCAAAGAGTCGCTGTATCTACAGCCGTATGGCATGATTTTTTAAAAAAGAAAAAAAAAAACGGGTCTTATATTTTATGGTGTGATGAAAATGCACTTCCGCTCAACTGATGCAGACATTACACTTACAAATACTGGCAATGCAAAGCTTGTAAAAGCCACGGAAAGAAAAAGAAAATATCTTTAACGAGGGTTCATCCAAAGATTACATAACAATTGGCAGGACAACCGAACACAGGGGAAATGACAGAAGTGCTGAACGCCTGACTAGGAAGGAGCTGTGAAGACAGCACTCACCTTCCGCAGACTGCTGCTGATGAAGCTGCTTCTGGCGCTTGGCCTCCACGACAGGGTTCTCATACTGCGTCTTCCTGTTAATGTGGCTGAGAGATGAGAAGGTTCCATTGGAAACTCCATAAAACACCATTTAAGTCACTTCTACATAAGACAATCAAGACAGAGCGATAATGTTTTGATCCCCCTCCTTTGTGAGTGCTTATACTTTGATTGCAGTTATCACATCTATGTCACATATGCATTTTGTCATTGCCTTAATGGCTGGACTTAAAAGTCAGCCGAGAATTCAGTGACCAGTGGAATGTAACGAGCTCCCTTCTTCAAGAAGTGTCTGCGCATGTTGCATTGTCCTCCCAGTACAGTCGTGGCACAGTCATTTAAAAACATTTTAAGAAAAAGAGGGCTTTTCTTAGATCCCTGTTTGTGCACTGCGTCACTGGATTAAATATTCTGAGTGTTCAGTAATATGCCCATCACCATGTCTCACATCTGCAAAGCGGCCCCCTTACATGCACTCTGAATGTCAAACTGCTCCGATTGCTTTCTCTGTAAATACGGCACTAAATATTTTAGTATTTACCCATCCCACTTTTAACCATCTGATGATGTATTTTCAGGCATCCTATTGCTCATCTTTTAAATTTAAAAATTAGCTACAAGAATAAAACAAGCCTTGTGTGCTGGAATCAAAAAAACTAATAATGTCAGAAGATTTGTATTTTATTTGGATACTTATGGTTAGGGTTAGGGCTGGGTAGGGTTTAAGGTTGTTATATTAGGGTTATAATGGAGTTTTTCCCATATAAATGAATGTATGGTCCCCACAAAGATATGAATGCAAAAATGTGTGTGTGTGTGTGTGCGCGCATGTGTGTTTCCATGCCCACCTAGGTTGTCCCCCAAGCTGGTGCTCTGTGCAGTCTGGGAAAGACTATGCCCCCATCCCCCCAGGACCCCGACCAGATTCAGTGGTTAGAAGATTAGTGAAGAAAAGTAAAGGTGTCATGCATTGTTAGAAAAGCTTGAGAAGCAGCTGGCAGCAAAGTAAACCTTCAGCAATGAAAAACATTAAACGTCTGTTCTGTCAATATGCCATCAAAAAAAAAAAACAATGGATAGCCTTCAAAAGTTAAAAAAGAAAACAAAACAAACTTACTCCACATAGTACACTCCATAAACCGGATCATCAATTTTCTCCCATCCAGCAGGAAGTTCTAGAAAAAAGAAAAACATGCCACGTCATTACTGCTCCGGTCCAGCAGTACAATATACTGCAAATAAACCTACAGTACTGTATAAGCACGCTGTAGCAGTACAATGTACATTTAAAAAAATTGACAAATATGAACTTCCAAAGCTGCAATAATTTCAAAATTTCAGATAACCTTCAACCATGGAGTATATTACATGTGAATGTTCTTTTGTATTTGCATAATTATTGGCACTAAACTTTATCAAACGCCAACTCAGCTTTACTGATAACTCATATACAAATATCCAAAGTTTTTTTTTTTTTATTTCATTAAAAAAACATTTCTTATGAGGGGCTATTTCAGTGAGTAATGCACAAGAATACATCAGAAACAATTTGTGTAGTCAGTTTGTACCTCAAATAAAAATCACTATTACTGTATAAGTTTTGGGTTAAAGGACAGTGTTATGAGGATCTGTTATAAGACAGGTTATAATCTATAAGTATAATCTAAAATGGAGAAAGAGGTGAACAGACTTCCTGCGAGGACACTGGAAGAGAGCCGTGTGAAAATGGCGGCTGCTTCATTATGACAACTCATTGTTTATGGTAGGCTTGCACTGTAAACTATGATGCAGTACTTTATCATCACTGTCTTGTCTTGTGTCACAGTTAGCACATGCTCTTTACATCTCTCTCTGTGATTAACATTTGCTATAGAGTTCCCACAGCCAGTATGCAATTCACCTGATGTCATCCTTAAAATGTGTCCCTGAGGCTTAACCCTCTAATGCACAGTGCTAATTATGAGGAAAAACAGAAAAAATTGGAGTTTGGGGGTCATACAATTAATTTTTATTAAAAATTATATTAAAACAATATCAGAAAGCCTCCAGCTTGTACAAAACAGGACAGATTATGTTTTTATACTACAAATAAAAATCTGTGCAGCAGAGACTTAAAAAAAAAACGCATCAAAACATTCACCATCCGCGCCGAGTTTCTGCAATGGGTCCAATTTCACAATCAATACTGTTTGGCTGCTCTCATTTAATCTGTCTGAGGGACATGTGGCCATATGACCGGACGCTTACAGTTGACAAGACGTCTGGGAATCCAGTGCATGTTAGATCTTCTCTACTGCAACACGAGCCAGTCTATGTACCAGCTCTATGTATGAGTCATTAAAAAAAAAATCACCCAGACTTGACCACACTAATCTCCCATGTGCCCTCATAAAAATGCCATTCCTTTATAAATATGTTACTTAATTATTTATACATTTAATAGACGTGAAAGTGCAAAAAAAACACCAGAAAATGATGGCCTCAGATTAATAATACATGCCCCAATATGGGAGATTCAGACTAAGAACCCATTTCTAAAAGAGTAAGAAACAACGATAAAAGCATCAAAGAGAAATTTGGGATCACCCACTGTCACACAGCCAGCAAAATGTCAATAGGAGAAAAAAATCACGTTTTTCAAAAAAGGGTGTTTGAGGGGGAAAGAGGACCCTACCCAAGTCATTATCCGGCTCTTCAGTGTGTACCCCTTCTTCTCCAAGGAGGCAGTTGCAGAGGTGTAAAGTAGATGAGCAGAAAGAAATAGGTAGATAAAGAATTAAGCGAAAAATCTGAGAGGCCTTGCTGGGTTACATTTTGATTTTATCAAATGCAGTTGGAGGCTAATGAAGAACTGGTCACTAATTAGGGATCAACAACCAAAGAAATACTCTGACTGACAACGGGAGTCCCTAATGGAGATATTTCGTCCAAGAGGGGGCAAATTTCAAAACATATGAATTTATGCAGTTCAAATATACAGATTTTGCATAGATGCTACTGTTTTAAAAATAAATATTCTTAGTAAACAAGGTTCTTCCGTGTGGAACAAAATTGTGTGTAGGGACTTGTATTTCAGCCAGAGAATGCAATCACTCTCATAGGGTTATTTGTCAAACAAACTCAAAAATATGACTGTCAAAGCTCAATTGTACCATCTGTGGGTTACAGGAGTGTACTGCATCAGCCTGCAAACGTGTCCAAGCACTGCCAAATAGTGACACATCAAAACGAAAAGCACAGCATGCCCTACCGTCATCTTCACATTCTTCCAGCGGCTTCTGGAGCTTGTCCACGCACCTGGGGTCGATCCAGGATGTCGTCTTTGTGTTGTGGCTGCAAAGATGACAGAGGCATATGTGACCAATTCTTTGGGGTATGTGAGTCACACAAGCAAGAGCATGTATCAGGTGCAGCTCGTCAAAGTCACACCTGGAGATAACTGTGTCACCTGGGTACCTAATATCATTTATTGTGCAGCTTGCGCTACTTTTGGTTTTGTATTTTGTCCTTTGAAGCAGCTCTCAGAGGAACAGCTGAGATGAGAATTACAGAGCAATCAAATGCCCTGCTCAAGAGGACAAAAACAAGAGGCCCTCTATAGATTTTAACAGAATAATCTTCTGATATTTGTTACCAGCAGCTGCAACATATATTGTCATGGCAGAGTCACCCTAAGGTAGAGACACCCTGTGGGAGTCCCCCTATGGCAAAGACACCCTGTGGGAGAGTCACTCTATGGCAGAGACACCCTGAGGGAGAGTCACTCTATGGCAGAGACACCCTGAGGGAGAGTCACCCTGTGGGAGAGACACCCTATGGCAGAGACACCTTGTAAGAGAGTCACCCTGTGGGAGAGTCATCTATGGCAGAGAGACCCTGTGGGAGAGTCAACCTATATATTTTAGTAAGTGTGTACATTATAAAGCAGACCTCTCCATACGTAGTACTTTAATGTGAGGACAGTGTGTACACTATAAAGCAGACCTCTCCATACG
>JAODKF010000116.1:24777117-24787583 GCA_026779585.1 Mormyrus proboscirostris | reverse complement strand
AAAACACGCAATAAATTTAAAGGTGAATGTGAGTAGTAGCATTATTATAGTTATTTTGTTAAAATTTTCTATAGCTATCAGGATAATATCGTTGAGTTCTTTTGGCAATAATACTCATGCAGTGAAAATCCAACGTGACAGCCATAGTGTGAAAAGACAGTATTAATACATTACTACATTGATATGACAGCACATGCATGGGTCAGTGACAAATGAGAGCTGGCAAGATGAGCAATTAAAAAACCTTTCCAAAAGTATGCAACACGTTTCTTAAAATGTACATTTCGAATCAGTTATTTTCATGTAATTTGAAATCCATATTTGCACCACTTTTTTACAAAAGGCAACACTGAAGATACCTAAAAATGTCAAATTCAGTAACCACAAGAGAATGAAAAAAATGAAATATTTTATACACAGAGGGTATGCAAGTGTACTCATAAAAATAATTACTTCATTTTCAAATATCACATACATACATTAGTATTATCTCTAAATTTCAATTTTATGTGTTTTTTTTTTTTTTTTCGGCAATACTGAGCAGGACGTATGCTGAAAACACCAGCATTTAAACAGTCTTTGACAAATTATATAAAAATTTTAAAAAGCATGTCAATATACTGCATTAGGGGGATGATGTTTTATTCCACATACATTTTCCTATATATTATCATATTTTTATGTAAAATACTGGTTACACCAATTGATACAAACCTAGACGACACTTATTCTTGAAAACTCCACAACTCCTATTATAACGGAGAATTTTCCTTTTCTTAGCTAGCCTGCACTAAACAAATCTGGAACTTGCCTGGGGACAGAGATTTATGTAATATCTGTGTGCGGGGACATCTGACCATCTAGCAGAACTGACACAGGCAGTAAGGCTGAACACAAGTGATCAGCTTCTGTGTGACAGTGTGATCCCAAGTGTGTGTGTGTGTGTGTGTGTGTAAACTATCTTTCACTTCTTCCGGCAAGGTAATTGGCCCTAGTAGCAGGATCAGCATTCACTTGTGCTCTTTGATGAGCCACTTGCTTGAAAAGTGGCAACTATTAGGGGAAAAAAGACTTATTTTGTACTTAGGGGTGGACCTCAAATTATTATCACGGTTTTTATCACTTTTTGGACGGTGACGGTATTATATCATGGTTAGTTTTTTGCACGTTTTGGGAGGAGGAGCATGTCCCTTTAACGTAAATTTTAAAATTATATATTAATATATTAAGTGCACTTTAAGACAGGTTTGGGTGGTTTTATTTCAAAAAGACATAAAATGGTGTCATAGGTAATGTTTTCTCAAATTTGTTTAAAAATTGTCAGAGCAATTATACGGTTAATTTCAAATAAAACGTTGCCAACTTCGGTCAGCTGGCTGGAGTGAGATTTTCAATCAAGTCTGCACACACATGCACACGAATTTACATGTACGCAACCATTTTATTACCTTCTAAATAGTCTGTAGGGTTTGCAAACTACCCCAAGGGTTCTGATGTCACCAATTTTAGATTTTAGGACAGACCAGCACTCTGTTAGGAACATTACAGCTGCTGTTATTGAAATCAAATTTGACAGGCATTATCATGGACACTTATGTAAGCATATGGTCCTTCTAAGAATGTTTCAAACATAATTTTTCAATAATTTCTCATTTTCATAATTATAATGAACTGTCAGTGTTGTCCTGGAGTCATACCATTTGTCATAAACCTAAGCATACCTGACCACACCCTAAAAATGTCAAAATAATAATATTTTAAAGAGAGTTACTATAAGCTTGGCATGCAACATCAACTCATCGGGGTTCATCTCTGTAATATTTACTATCACTTGGATTTCTTGCATAAAAATGCTCCTTGGATGGTGGTTATACCACCTTGCCATTAAAGGAAGTTCACCCAACTAATGTGAATCACAAAATGAATTATAATGAATTACAATGATTTTCTATTACATTAGAATTATTTCAGAGAATAAAAGTAAAATTACGCCTAGTTGATAGGATACTTTTTTTAGGCAAGGTGAATTATTTGGTACCAAGTTTTTACAGGTTACGCCTCATTGACATTTTTGCCATCATGCCCCAAATATTTTCTCAAAATTGATTAAAAGCTGAAATGTAAGACTAGGTCTCTAAAAAAGAAAAGTACGCAAGTAATTTACATTTTTATCTTCAAATTATAACACCTTTAAATTTATCTAAGCTATATAGACACAAAAAAAATTAGCGCCACGTCACTGACCCATGTAGTAAGTGTGAGCATTGAACAGATGGAGCTGTAAACGGTGCAGAACTGCAGAGCGTCAGGTGTGACACGTATAACAACTGAGATAGGGAAAAAGTAAGGGCCATTACCAAGAACTAATAATGTCCGGTGTACCACAGCTTATCCATGTATTACTTTGCACTGGCCAATTTGATTTTTAAAGAGTTCACATAGTATTTTTGTTCCTCCCTGGTATCTGACAGGACCAGCTGAGAATGCCTTTCCTTCATTGTGGCTTTGTACTTAAATCCTTCTTTTTGTAGTTAACCCCCCATCCCCCCCAAAAAAACCCAAAAACACCTAAAAATACAGTGGCATGCAGTCCTCATAATGTTACAGGGATTCTCTGGCATGCAAACATTACAGAATAATGTCCTGACTAAGCTCTGAAGGTTTCCGTTGTACAATAAATCTTCCCCATCAGTCCCCTTTATCTGCTGTCCACTTTCTTTTTAAAATACATCTAACATTTAACAGGCGAGGGAATGCTATTTACCATGCAGGAACACGGTAAAGCAACACATGCAGGCAGCCTGAAAAACACAGGTCAATAGCCGTCTGGTGGAATAAAATTGAGCTGCAGACTGCTGTGCTGCCTCCAGCATGCAAATCAATGTGGTGTTTTTGTGGGGTGGGGTGGACGATGAAATCCCTGACAAGTCACCAGCTAGGACCCCCTACCATACGATGCATCTTCACTGAGCAACGCTTGCAGGAGGTCTAAAGCAGGTGCAAATGGCTAATGATGACGGTACAATGCTGGGTGTAACGATGGACAGGAGTGGATCATCTCCCGCAGGAAGAGTTCTGTGACTCTCAGTAAATCCCAGCATCTTAATTGACTGCTGGTAGGTAACTTGTTGATTAATCACAAAATCCCCAGATTCACGGTCATGGACTATTTGGGGCAAAAAGGACAGAGCCAATTCTCATCAATGGACCGTTTTAGGAGAATGAAATGTAGAGCATCACATCAACTGAGATCTCTCCTGTCACAGTGTTATGTACCTGTAGTGCAAACTTATAAGGGTAATGTGACATTATGCAGAAAATGATAGCACTTATAAGTCTGCATTTAAATAAAACTACAACGTTAACACTCGGCTGCTATTCATACTGCAACAAAATGGTTCAACGCATAGCACTCAGGCGCTGTTGTCACATCTCCAGGGTTGGGTTTATGAATCCCACCCTCCTCCAGAAAGTTTGCATGTCCTCCCAGTGTTGTGAAGGTTCTCTCTTGATACTTCAGTTTCCTTCCACAGTCCAAAAACATGCATTTTGGCTAAGTGATGTCTCTAAATTGCCCATAGTGTGTGATATGTGTACGTGTGTGTGTCTGTGTGTGTGGGTTCTTTATATATTACACTGTGAGGACCAAATATCCCCACAATATGATAAATACGTGTTATTTTGACCTTGTGGGGACATTTTTTTGAAACTCAATTTTATAAATATCTGTCATTGCAATAAAAAGGTAAAATAGTCATAAGTCTTTGTATTTTGATTGGTTAATTATTGCTAAGGTTAGGACCAGGTAGGGGTTAAGGTTGTCATAGCTGGGATTAGGGTTTTGCCCATAGAAATTAATGGATGATCCCCAAAAATATATGCATACAAACATATATGTGTGTGTGTGTGTGTGTGTGTGTGTGTGTGTTTGTGTGTATGTCTATGGGTTTGCATAGATCACCTTTGAGGACCAAATTGTCCCCAAAGTGAAGTAAAACCTGAAATTGGTAAAAATGCCAAAAGTCTTGTTTTTGGGTTGGTTACTTATGGTTAAGGTTAGGGATGGGTAGAGGTTAAGGGTGTCATGATTGTGATTATGACTTTTCTCATAGAAATGAACGGACGGTCCCCATTTAGATAGGAAGACCGACGTGTGTGTGTGTGTGTGTGTGTGTGTGTGTGTCTGCCCTGTGATGGACTGGCATCCCAAGTATGACGTATCCCAGCCTTGTACTCTGTGCTGCCTAGGAATAGGATGGATGGATGGATGGATGGATGGATGGACATACTTTTGTTTATTTGTTGCTTTGAGTTGAAATTATGAGTCTCGAAAGGATATATATTTCATAAATTCAAAGTGCCTTTCAAAAGCAGGATCAAACAAGGAAATACAGTCTGATAAATTTAATTTGATGACTTGGCATGTTACACACATAATTTATATATATAGTTAAATGCCACCAATCAATCTTCATGATTCATTTAGCTGATCCCGTTGCATGCCCTGACTTCTAACCTACCAATTAACTGCAGTACCATGATGAGGGACTTTGATATAAACACATCAATATTCTGCCTCAGCAGTAGATGACAGTATAGGAGAAGGACTTACAAGGCACAGCATGGCGATACAGGTTCTCTCTGATGGTCTGCTGAAGAGCGTGGTCTGGGGACATTTTATGAAAGCTCAGGCTCAGATAGTGTTTCAGATCCTTATTTAACTTGTTTCCTGCAGGAACAAAGGAGAAGACGTACTGGTGATGTTACAAAGAAACAAGAAATCATTTCTCCTGGACATATTGCCAACATTTTGGTAGATCCAAAACACTTTAGTTCAATTTTGTGTTTTTTCTTTTTTTTCTTTTTTAAAACATACTGAACTAAGAAATAATACCAAGATTTACTCTGACTTAGAGGGAAAAGAGAATATTTGAACTAGCATATTTCAAACATGTTTACAGGTAGTCCAGTTTTCTCCCACAGTCCAAAAACATGCAGTTACATGAACTGTTGTCACAGGGCTCCCTTTGTGTGTTGCTGTGCATCTTTCCAAGACTCTGTACACTGCACTTCTTGGGATGGGGGGGTCCAGGTGCATTTAGTGGTATGGAAACCTGATAGATATTAATACCCGAGTAAAATACAAATTCAATTTCAAGATATATTTTCAATTTACACTTAGTGGCTACTTGATTAAGATCACAAGTACCAGGAAGGACCTACTGTTGCCTGAAAAGCCCCATCAATGGTATAAGGAAATGTGCCTCCAGAGGAGCCTGACTGCACAACACCGGTGTAACTGAGTTGTTATATTTTACCTTGCGGCTTCTCCTGTTAACGAGTCTGGCCATTATCCTTTGACCCCTCTCATCAACAAGGTGTTTTCACCCACAGGACTGCTACTGACAGGATGATTTTTTGTTTATTGCATCATTCTCAGTAAACTCTAGACACTAGAGTCTATTCTCACATGGTACAGTCCTCCCATTCTGGAACCACCATGTCAGTCACTAACAGTCACACTGCATTCAGAACCACTTTATGATGCTTAACCACATTGAACCTCTTCGCCTTGTTGCAGGGAGATGTTATGCTGTTTGGCTGGAGCAGCTGTGTGTATTAACAAGCAAGTATACTGTACCTAATAAACTGCACGCTGAGTGTATGTGACAACACTGTCTCTTCAAACAAGTTCATCACAGTTAAATGCTTGTTATACGAAAGAGAACTGATGCAGAACCAGACAAGAATCTGTTAACAATGCTCTCAAATACCCACCTCGTTCATTTCACATCAGTTACTGCTTCAACGGGGCTGAATGACTTAAAAATAAAGAATGGTGTCTGGTCAACTCCAACCACCCATGGAATTCTGAGACTTCAATCGCAGAAGCAGGAAACATCCTTAACAGCCTATTTTCCTTCCAGTACCGCTCCGCTTGTGTGTGTAGCGGTCCAAAACCAATCCCTGAAAACCCGGGGCGCCAATGCTGCATATATCCTGAGTGAGATATCGTCCGTAAAAAGACTCTGAGATCCATGGATACATGGGAATTTTAGGAAGAGCGCAGCGTAACTGGAGCAAACTCATATGAGTCCAGGGAAAATGAAAACTGCTCTGTGGTAAAATTTTGAATGGAATTCTGGAATTGCAAGTGAATAATTTTAAATACTGTGTTCACCCATCTGAGTCCAGCCACTTATCCAGCACAGCATCATAAAGGGAGACAGAGCCGATCCCAGGCTAACCCTCAGCACAGGGCAGGGGTGACACCATGGATAGGATGCCAGTCGATCTCAGGGTACACACACTCACACACACTACCAAAAACATTCATTCACCTAACTGTATGCAGAAACTGCAGTATATGGAGGAAATCCATGCAACACAGGAAGAGCATGCAAAGATTGCATACAGAAAGCAGAGCTAAACTAGGCTTGGCTGGTATCCGTTTTTTCATACTGTCATACCTTCTGGACATTTCACCCCAATATATGCATATGCCTGTATTAAAATCATAGTTATATTAAAAAAACACAAACAATGTAGGCTACTGTAAACTCCAGAATCAGAGAAAACCTAAACAGGAAGTTAAGTACTGGGGAAACAATGAGACAACTCTTTATTGAGGAGTTAAAAAGTTAAAAACACTACCCTTCATTTATTGACACCACTCCACACATCACATAACCACCCCATAGGGTGTATGGGAAATGTAGTTATCCAATCTACTAACAGTAGTGTGAATGCATTCATACATCATAAGAACTTGGGCAAAATCACTGAGAATTATATTAAATATTAGTCCTGCATGCAAAAGGTCACCACAAGCACTTATTTCTGCTGGCTAAGTTGTAATGTATTGTAATAAATCAATTTCATTTTGGATGTGTATTGGAAAAAGTTGCAGGTTATATGTTACAGATTATTTATGAACATTGCGCATGTGGATGAAGTATTCTTAAGGTACCATAAAGACGAAATGAACAAACTGACTGGCTCACCTTTATCATTGGGAAGAAATCCAAAATGCTCTCAAACAGAGGCAGAAACATTTCTCTTATTTACTCTTGTGTGTTATTGCTACCACTCGCAGTCGCTGTCTTCCTCACCAGTAGATTGACCTCTGGTGGTATGTGCTGTGCACTACAATACATCACCTCAATACTGCATCTGCATATCAATTTAACAGAAAGAAGTGTCTGTATTTTTGATGGTATTAAAGATTATACCTTCCGAATTTGTAAATACTAGGGTATACCATCATACCATCATACCGGCCAAGCCTACGTTAAACCCCAACCCTACCACGTTAAGTCGGCCCCATTTCAGATTTTAACCAAACCAGTCCTGATTGTTTTTTGCCTTTTGTGCGAAATTTTTGTTTCTGAGATACAAATGTTTGTCTACATGGTGACATCACCACCATGAAGTTGCCCCCCCCCCCTTCGTGTCCAATTTGAATCAAACCAGTTTCTGTCATTTCTGCGGTTTGTCGTGAATTTCTGCCGTTAATTTTCATTTATGCTGCTGTAGTTTCTGAGAACACTGTAGCACGTCATAAACAAAGACAGTATGGTTCGCCATAAAATGGCAGGATGAATGGATTGGGCAATGCAAGAAAATTGAACACGGTGCATGCATGCATGCTTCAAAATGGAAGCACATTCCATTCAAAATGGAAGTGCAAACATGAAGAACAAATTGTGAAGTACAAATTAGGCAAGGGGTACAGATCAAGTAGTGAAACTACCTGCCTGACTTTGACCCCTCACCGAACCATATTTTACTACATTTACAAATAAATAGTTTAAGTGTATACTTCCTAGCGAAAAAAACCATCTTCATGATCAACAACTCACTGGTTAAACTTTTTCCTCCAAATAAGTCAAAAGAGCAGAAAAGGAGGGATTTTTTTTTTTTTTTTACTTAAGGGATCATTTGTGGACATTTTGATAACAATGAGTTGGGAAAACTTGATTGTCCTAGAATGTTGGTCTAGTGATTTTGTGAGCCTGGATTTTGGAGCTTCAAGTCATGTCCACTGGTCTGAGTCTGCGTGCTTGTGAAAAACTCAGATATAACTTTTTGTTTTTAAAAAACTCTATTATTATTCAGGCTTCTATTAATAAAGTTTTGCACTAAATAATTTGTACATTTTTTAATGACACTCCTTAAGTTACGCAGACACAGGGCTGCATGCCCCCCATCTCGAGGTCAGCAGTCCAATAATTAAATGGAAACGTAAATAATTAATCCCAAAAATATATCTGTCCTTTTTAATTGCCTTTTCTCACTATTACTATTTAATTAAAAAGGTCCATTAAAAAGATTTACACTGATAATACAGACAGAACTAAAAAAAAAACTGAAGTTCTACTTTCTGCATAAAAGGCAAAACAACAGATTCATCAACAGAGTGCACTACCAGTCAAAGGACTAACAGAAAGCATTTTCGTAAACCTGATTATTGAGAACTGGATGACGTGACACTGACTTCTCCAGACACACATGGTTTCCCTAAGCCTACTTGAAGTTCAGCAGACACAGAAATGCACTACCTACCACTAATCAGTCTAATGACATAAATTATGTTGCTATTTATTAAACAAGCACTATTTTGTTTTAACCTTTTACGTAGGTGCTATATTTATATACATCAGTACACTTAAGACAGGAACTATTGTTATTCTGCTTAACTGGAAAAAAAAACAACTCATTTTAACTACTCATCACAACTTGATTATAAATTCTATAAAATTAACATCTCCATCCCAAGCATTAACATCTTCCAACCCCCAAGAGAAGACCCTGGATGAGATGACTGTCTGTAACAGGCATCACACCCACATAGACTTCAGAGGATAGTGAAAGATACCTGCTCCACCTAACAGCAAGTCTTTGGATGGCAGGTGGGAACCTGCAGTGCACAAGAAGAACCTGGAAACGCCACAAACAGAGAGAGAGAGGCTGAGATTCAAGCCCCCAACCCTGCAAGCCACTAAGAATTACAAACTCTAAAGACAAAATATCAGGCAGATGCATCATTAGTTTCCATGCAGAAAAAAAAAACAGATAAACACAGGGAAGAAAAAAAAACAGGTGGCAGGACTCAGCGAGTGTGTGAGCTTGTGAATTTACAATCATCACTATGCCGCGTGGAGAAAACACTTTAGGTGATATATCACTGCTTTGTAAATGAATGCTGATTTGATGCGCAAGGATCAGTCTTTGAATGGATCAGAAAACTGTGCAGATTCTGGGTCTTGTGAGACTTACGAAGATTCATGATACATACCGATATTAAAAAGTAACAATACCCCACATCCCACCTCCTGATAATTCCAAATGTTAAAGATCTTACGTACTGTAAAAGTGAAACAATGCCGACAGAAAGACATAAAAGTCTGTGTTGGTAAACTGATATTAAAATATGAGCAGTTCTGATGTTGTAGTTGCTGATCCAGCAAAGAGTAAATGTCTGGGGTGCAGCTGTGATGGTGGCTATATTCATGCTGTATTTGTAACCTGTCGTAATATTTTTCCCTCAGTTGGGGGGGGGGGGGGCGTGGGTTGATGGATTACTGTCATTAAGTGCTCCTTCTAAAGCTCTGATAGAGCAGTCCTGCTGGATCGGTCAAGCAGGTTTGTGAGAATGGTTGTAAATCAATGCTTAGTTTATTATTGAGCTCCTTAATTCGCTGCCCTATCCAAAGGTAAAGAGACGAGGAGACAAAAGCAGATTACAAGCATTTTGGCATTTCAGGGTTTATTTACATGCCTAAAAATAGTCAGTTTTCAGGATTTTCTTTAAATAAACTCCTCTACTGAGTCCTAATAAAGTGGCATTACAAATTCATGAACACTTGCATTCTGCCAGCCCACGACAAAGACTTCATTACTTAGTACTGGGCTACTGTACATTAGGTTTTGTGAATGCTTGTAACAGCTGTCTCTCGTCAGCAGTCCGTGCAGCCGCACCCGGCCAGACCACACCTTGTCTCACCAGTAAACTAGGCACCCTGGTGAACAGGCACTGTATGAGATCCTTCTCTGACAGTGGCTTTTGTTGAAGGATTCAGCCCGCTCCTTACAGGACTGTTGATGCAGGTGCTTGTCTGCCTGCTCTGGAATTCTTCCCTGTTTTCTGCATGTGACTTGCACTTGGTACTTTGTCACTGTTCTCACTTCACAGCTCAGCTTGTTTTGACCTTGGTTTTTCAGATTATGTTTTGGTACTTGTCATTTCTTGGAGTGAATCATTAAAAAACTGTTCGCTCTACCCTTGGGTCTTGGAACTCTTTCATCGCAATGATGACCATTTTCTATAATTCCTGAAAGCCACAACAGATAGATTCTGAGTACACACCTGTAAGTGTATACAGTGCTAATATTTAGATTTTAAATATAGATATACTTGTGTTTATTATGCTATTGTCTATACACACACCCACCCCCCCGTTACC
>JAODKF010000116.1:24758982-24769603 GCA_026779585.1 Mormyrus proboscirostris | reverse complement strand
GCGGCCGTAATAAAATAACGAGCCTACTATACCAGAAAAGTCAGTCATTAATCCTCGTGTCATCGTCTTCCTCCTGCATACTAAAACCACCGAAGTCCTCTTCCTAGTTAGTCCGTGCTTCCTAGATAGTGCGCCCCTGGCGACCGTTAGCAGTAAAAAAGATTGATAAGCCGCACCGTTGTATAAGCCGCAGGGTCCAAAGCAAGTGAAAATAGTAGCGGCTTATAGTCTGGAAATTGCGGTAACTAGTAAATTGTAAGTACGGCATAATTTATTACGTTTCTAAGCCAACACTGTGTAAACATGGATGGGACTCAAGCCCCCAATTCTGTATGTGTGAAGTCTGCATGTTCTTGTGTTTCTGTGCGATTTCTCTCTCACGCAACAGACATAAGGCCGTATTTGACTATAATCTGTGCCCTTTGATGGACTGGCAATCTTTTTGGGGCATACCCTGCCTTGTGCCCTTTGTTTCCCAGGACATGCTCCAGGATCTGAGCACATGGGTAGTACTGATTTCAACAGTGACATCAGTTGATTTTTTTTACATCATTAACAATCATGTATACTTTAGAGATACAGTGATCCCTTATCTTGCTAATCTTTCCTGCTCATGTCAATTTCTCCTCTTTAACATCAAAAGGGTTCATCCATTTCTTTCCACACAAGCCACTCAGATACTTGTTCAATCTCTCGTCATCAGACTAGACTACTGTAACTCGCTCCTAGCAGGTCTGCCTCTGAGCACCATTCGTCCTCTGCAGTCGATCCAGAATGCAGTTGACCGACTCATTTTCAACCTCCGCAAGGTCTCCCACACCATACCACTGCTACGGTCCCTCCACTGCCTTCCTGTAGCTGCCCGCATCAGATTCAAAACACTGACTCTTGCCTACAAAGCCAAATATGGACCAGCACCTTCCTCACTTAAAGAACTTACCTCTGCACTGCATTACACTCCGATCCTCCAGCGTCACTCGACTGGTCGCACCATCTCTCAAGGCACAAGGTAGACAAGCATCCAGACTCTTCTATTTTGGCACCTACTGTATGCGGTGGAATGAACTTCCACTAGATGTCCGAAAGTCATTGGGTGTATTAAATGTATTACTTGCCAATACGGTTTTTAGACTGATAGTATTCTTAGCTGGGTTCTTCTGAACTATTATCAGAATGTATTCACTTATGAGACTTCTAAGCACATCAAGTCGCTCTGGCTAAGGGGCGTAGGCCAAATGCTGTAAATGTAATGTAAATGATTCAGGGCCAATTCAGGAAAATGGGCTAAACTAAGCTCTACCATTGGTAAGATGGCACTCTACCACTGATTAGTGATGTTTCACTGAATGAATTCACTGTATATGCAGAAAATTATCTTCGCACCCTGGCTTTCTGAGGGGGATGTTTTTTGAAGCGTGACACACACGGACAACTGCTTAAAGACCACATGCTATAGTCAGGAAAATGAATGGATTACCAAGGCAGCACAGTGCTACGTATGCAGCAGCGTTCAATGCACATGCAAAAAGCAGACTGGCAGGCAGGAAGGTTGATTTACTGTGTTTTCACATTAGAGAGCAGCAAAGCATAATGATTCTGAAACTGCACGGCAACCGCTGCAGCTGGGGTGTGGGGGGCGTGAGACCCCGGCCATGCGTGCCTCTCCCTCGATTGGGGGGGGGGTGCCTGTTGCTGATTGAGATTCCAGCTGGCTCAACACTGCCCTCTGCGATCCTCTTCACTGGGCTGAGTCTGCATCACGGCTCACATCACCACGGCAACCGAGCATTATCAGCCTCAGAATGATACATTTCAGGCTTGAGGGCTGCCCCCTACCGGCAGTTCTATATGTGCACGTCAAGAAATGATATTTATGCATGTCAAGAAAATTACTATTCTGCCATATAAAATAAGAACCCCTTTTCGCTTTTTTATTAATAAGGCATGAAATTATAAGTTTGTTTTGTTTTTTTTTTTTTAAGAAAATAACGCAAGATATTTTTGGGAAAAAACACTTCATAGCTAAATAAATGACATCATCTTCAAAAGGACTGTACCGTAACTTCAGCGCCTGCCGGCGATGATCAATACAGAGACCCATCCATCCAAACAAATTTCTGTAAGTATTTGTTCCGAGTACCCAAAATAACTGGAACAACATAGGCTGTGCAGATTACTTGTATCGATTTGTAGCCACGAAGATAGAAATTAGAATAAGAATTTAACCGGTGCGGAAATAACGAAACAGTGCAATGTATAGTGGAAAGCCATCAAAATGACATATGACTTAGTGTGCTAGTGCTGGCCAGATGATTCATTGTTTGGCCCAGTGTAAGGGGCATGATTATGCTTTAAACAGTTCAGAGCTACTCGCACTCACACAGCAGCATACCTGAATAAATACCTTGCTTATTATTCTGGCCCACTGTACCCTATGAACTCTCTCAGTTTTAAGCAGTAGCACACTACAGTACATTTGTTCAGGAGATGGATCAAGTATTAAGTCCTGGAAGCCTAACAGCAGCACATATTACAGATCCCACTTCATATTGATAGGTCAGTGCTGCAAAAAGAACTGCTGTGATACAGGTAGTGCCAGTAGCACCAAATACCACGCATTACATAAGAATTATTCATTTTCCCGAACTGACTTGAAATACACAGGATCTGAATCAGGCTACTTCCCTCTGACGGAGATGAAGAAGACGTGCTGAACTGTCCAACAGGATTCAAAGTACGAAGCAAAGGAAGGCAATGCTAAAAAATTTCTCAGATGCTCATCATATGAAGTCTGTGTTATTCCAAGTGCTCACGACTGCTTAGAAAACGGTCGCATCTCCTATTAGAAATGGCGAGAACTGTAAAGGCAGCCATCCCTCCCTCTCTGGCAGAAGGACTTTGGAGGGTCAAAGGACTCCACACGGCCCCAAAGCTCTGCATATTAAAACAGGTCTGGGAATAAAGAGCTGGAGGTAGGCCATAGGTGAACATGGCCATACACTGGAGCAAAGGTTTCCGCTGTCGGACTGACGCTAATTCAGCCTACTGGCTAATTTTGACTCCATGTGAGTCCTGTGTACGAAAGGACTCACTTCTGACACACAGAAGACTCCTCAGCATACCATGAGACCTTAGATTGCTCTGCCAATATTAAGGTAAATACTGATAAACTTCATGGCAGCTGTGCAGCTCACGGCACCTTGAGAATCACCTCCAGGGTTTTCTCTCGACCAGTCGAAACAGCAGCTGCTCCCTGGCACGTTCCCCTCCTCTGAATGTAAAAAGTATTCATGCTTCTGTCTGCCCGTGATCATCAGTGCATATTTACTCTCAATAAATGCTTACTTCCTCATATTAACATTATTAACATCACACTGACAATTATTCTCCTTTCCTTGTGCATTACCAGTATAGCCGTGTAAATCCTCGTGTTTAACTGGGAAGAAGCACTGAAATCCAGGTCTCGGCCTACACTAGCTCCTGCCCTAGGTCTGCTCCTCCGGCCACTTTGCTGGCGTTTCCTACCGCTCAACAGCTCATAATGGCTACCCGACCTCAACGTTCACTCACTCCGCATATCCATCAGCTCCACGAAAGGCCTCTTCTATCCAACCTGCTTGTGCAGAAGGACCCCCAGCCCCGACGCCGTGTGGCTGCGATCGAGTCATGGACTGTCTGAGCAGGCAGCCCGGTATTCAGTCCCGAGCCAGTGAGACGGAGTGAGACGAGGGGTTTTCTGTCTAAATTTAGCAGGATGGGACTTGAAGCTGAAAACGACCCATATCAGAGGCAGACTGAGGTAAAGAGGAGCACGTATGCAGTGTCAAGCCTGGAGTGGAGCGGGACCCCTCAGCCGTCATGGACATTTATATTCATCTGATATTTATCTTTCTCCCCCATTTCAACACCGGTGCACCAAAACACGTAATGAGATCGCAACAGTGTAAAACTAAATTAAGAAGAACATACATAACAGTGTTTGTAATTCCCTGTAAAAACATAAAAAAAGTTAATCAAATGTGTATGCTGTTAGAACTACGTTAGTAGAGGTATAGAAGCAGCTCTGGCTTCTGTTAGTGGAGTCAGTGGTGTTTAACGCCTGTAGCTGGAAGTTCATCTCAGCAGATAATCAGTGTCAATCACCTTCATTTACCCCTGTAATCAAACTGCAGGAGTTCACCCAGCACGAAGTAGGAGGGGGCCAAGGCCAAGCCTGGCTGGCTCTGCCCATTAAATACCTAATTTTTAACAATAAACTTTCTAGAACAGTAGCAGAAATACCTAATATTGGTTCTCTGCACAAAAGTAGCTTTTATACTATTTATGATTATTTGGTTTCACAGCAGAAGCTTCACCCACAAGGCATTTACGGTTTAATTATCATACACACATACATGTTTCGTATCTGCTTCTCCAGCAAAGGGTTAGTGAGAGCCTGGCGCCAGCACAGGACACAGAGGACATTCTGGATGCAGGATTAACTTTTCTTTATTTTCGTTGTGTTTAGCCAATATATACAGTGCCATCTTGCAGCTACAAAAAATTTTAATTTTATATATATAAATACAGTGTCATCTTGCAGCTATAAAAATTTTAAAAATAAATAAATAAATAAATAAATACTTAGCTGGACAAACAATTGAAATAAAAAAGAAAACTACAACACTCACATTGCATAAGTGGGCACAGCCTTTAATAATGAGGACTGCAGCGGGAACCAGTCACGTCCCAAAGCACAGCTAAATCTAAGGGATATTCACCTGTTTTCAAGAAAGTGATTCTAATTAACTCAAAAATAAAACAACTGGTGCTGTAGGATTTCCTTGAAACAGAAGGTTGCATCATCCTGGGTTTGCAAGGAGCTGACAAAACAAATCAGGAGAGGGGTGTGAAGGAATATTAGTGTTAGATGCACCATGGACCATCATGCAAACTATCATCAATATATGGAGAAGATGTAGGACCACAGATATATTGCAAATATTTGGATGTTGATGACAGGTCAAGAAGACTCATCACCTCAACATTAAAAGACGTGCAGGAAATTATGGGAGTTAGTAGTTACTTTCTGTCTGTCACAACAACCTCTCGTATTTGGCGCATGTCTGGGTTATAGGGTAACAAGGCAGAAACCATTTCTCACTAAAAACTTCCAAGTCTGTCTAAATTTTGCCAAAAACACAATCACCCCAAGCCATGTGGGAAATGAGGCAACTGTTGGCTTTAATTTTGAGAATTATGTTAGGCAGAAGGACAACGCAGCGCATCGACCACAGAACGCCATACCTACTGTGACGCATGGTGGTGGGAGCATCATGCTTCAGGGCTGCTTCCCTTCAGCTGTGACAGGGGCTCAAGCCAAGACAGACGAGATAATGAGGAGCTCCAAATATCTAGATATTTTGGCACAAAACCTGCTGGCCGCTGTCAGGAAGCCGAAGATGAAGAGGTATTTCAGCTTCCAATTTCAAGAAGAGCGTGTACATTTTTAATATCCAAATACTAAATTGAAACAACACAGGTTAAGGACTAAGTTTTAGGTCACTGCGCAGTCTTAAAAAACAGATAACTCTTCTGTCACAGGCCCAGCTGCCTGTGTCCAACACGAACGCCCATTGCTGTTGTTCCGCATCAATTATGCACACACCACATAAGTAGTATTCCAGGTGGCAATACTAAATCGGTGGTTCTTATGCAAATCTTCAATGTGACTATTCCCAGTCACTATAATGAATTGAGTTTTTGCTTATTCTCACCCCCCCCCCATCCCGTGAAAGGCACTCAGACTCTGACGCTTACAGCCAGTTCTGTATCCCAGTGACTGGTTCAATTGCTTGCATGTTTTTCGCTGTACTGATGCCAAAGAGCTCTTTTCGTCTTCACTCAAACACAACTCCACCCCCGTCTCCACATAAATCACCCATTCCTCCCTTTGACATAATTCTGAGGGATAGATTAGCAAATTCTGCCAAAAAGTATGTTCAGGTTTTTAGCACTGACGTCGGAAAAACATCCCACACCAATGTGAAATTATATGAAGTTTTCTGCGAAGAACAGCAAACGAGAATTATTATACTATCAGCTGTGGCTGTGTGACGACAGCATTCTCCACATTAGTCACCATCTTGGTGTTCCACCCGTGCTGTGAACCAGCTGGTCAAGCTGGCTATTTTACATTATTTTAATTATTATTAATGCAAGGGAATGGGGTGGCATGGTGGCCTACAGTACCAGTTAGCATTGTTGCCTCATATCACTGAAACCTGTGTTCAAGTCTCCACTAAGGTCCCATGTGTGGGGAGTTTGGATGCTCTCCCCGTGTCAAAGGGTTTCCTCTACATGCCTCAGATCCCCCCACCCCAGCACAAAAACATGCTGAGGCTTATCTATAGGTGTGCTTATGTGAGTCAGTAGTGGCAATGGGATGGCACCCCATCCTGGGTTGTTCCCTGTAGCCCCGACGACAGGCTCCGGACCCCCAGAACCATAAACATGAATGGTCTATAACCAGCCTCTTCTATCCAACCTGCTTTTGCCTTGACTGTGTAGCTGTGATCGAGTCATGGAGTCTCTGAGCAGGTGAGCCGGTATTTATTTTATTGGATGGATGGATGGATGGATGGATGGATGGATATGTGAAACTATACATTTTCACACACCTTTTTAAGATCCTCTTTCTACCTGCAATTCTACCCCATGAGGCCATTCTGGGTGCTGGCCTGTCAGCTCCCACTACCTTTACATAGCCTGTGCTGCAGCGCAGTGATTGTGGATTAGCCTGTAGTCTCAGAGTCATCTTCAGTGACCCTAGAGCTTTTGATACAACACATTCCAGTTTTCCCCCAAAAGTAGTCAATTCTTCAAAAAAGGGATTAACACATATCTCATTACATTAGTTACCAGGTTCACATAAAATTCTTTAGTTTAAAAGTCCATTCAATGTTATAAGATTAAAAGCATGTTACGTAGCCAAATTAAAGAATATTTTACTGTGTATTGTCCCCAGTCTGTTATCAGGGCTATCTGTAGCTTGAGAGCTGATGTCTTCATGGTGGAAGGTCAGCCTGAATAAACAGATCCAATTCTGTGCCTCACTAAAATGATATATTGCAGTCAGGCAGCAGCACTGTACTGTACATGCTGTTGTGATAAAAAAATGTCAAAGGTCACTGCTTCCATGATTCAACACACTATAAATCTTCATATATGCAGCTGTTTGCTTACAATCTCTTATTTGGCAACAAAATATAAAAAAAGATTATAATAACAATAATAATAATAATAATAATAATATTTTGTCAGGATAAGTCCGGGGGAGTATTCCACGAAGCAGGATTAAGAGAAAGTCTGATTTATTTCGACAAGTCTGGCTCATTTAAGTGGGAGTTCCGTTCCATCAACATGCCTTAAATTAATCCCCGCTGAGCTAGCATGGACCCGGGGGTTATTCCATGAAAGTAGCTAAAGAAAGCCAGACTTTCCCGAAAGTTTAATTAATCAAGGCTCATGAGTCGGAAAAGCCTGTAAAATGAGAGCAGTGTTTTTCGCCGCTGCTGATGGATCTGTATGGGTTTGATCCCCATAGCCAATGGGGAACTTTCTGGGATGAGTTCACGTGTCATTCCAACTGTATAATGTTATTCTGTATTATTTGATCTCTGTAAAATACTTTCAATTGCATCCGTGTGAAATGTTCTGCACAAATAACCATATCTTGTCTTTGCTTTTTACCAATAAGGACTGTAACTAAACAAAAAATATCTACCTGTTCATATTAAGTTTTTTTTTTTTCTTCTTCAGTTTTAGTCGATGCATTTTTTGTTTGACTTTTGTAATACGGCTATGCTTTTATTTAAATTATTTTGGAATCAATTAGAATTCTGAGACTTGTTTTTATAGGCCTTATTATATTTATTACATGACATGAGTAGTGAGAGCGAGGAATTTCGTCTGACGGAATAATCTTTTAGGAATCTGAGTTGTCTCTAAGCAAGACAGTTAACGTGGTCCGAAGCAGACTTGTTCACTCACCTAAGTTACCATGGTAACTCAGCATTGATGGAATGGAACTCCTACTTAAATAAGCCAGACTTTCCATTAATCCTGCTTCGTGGAACACCCCCCTGGTGTCACTGGCCATCCTGATCTGTGTTCTCCTAGTTGTGCTCCCCTAGTTTTGCACCCTTCTCAGTTCCTAGTGTTCTGCTGCTCCCTGGGCTGCTGCGTGGCTGAATGGGCTGAGCACGTAGCTACTAACTGCGCATCCATTACAATCATAGATTTGGAGCCTGCGTCTTATTTTGTTGCAACTTCTTGTTTGTCAGGTATTCGTACTGTTTCAGTCCCTAGTACTTGTTAATTACCTTCACCGGTTCCTGTAGTTACTAGTCCATTGTGTGTAATTGGTAACAGGCCACACTTGTCCCTCATCAAGCCTTCGTTATCTGTATATTGAAGTGCTTGCCCTTGCCCATGGTTGGGCAGCGTGTCTGTTTCCTGAATATGCTATCCGAGTGTGTTTCTTGCTTGTGTTCTTCTAGTTCTAGGTGCTGTTAGTCCTTCTTTGCCTTCCTGCCTGTGTTTAGACCCTTAGTGGTCCCTTTTGTTTCATGTCACATCGTAACAAATAATAATAATAAAAAATAATCCAATTCAAATCCAATATATAATCCAAATCCAAATTTGAGTTTATGGCAACCATCTGTTATATGTCTTCCATATACACCATATATGTCCTCTCTTCCCTGAGATAAAAAGAGTTAGAAAATGTACTTTAAATGTTTAAAGGTTAAATCAGGGGTGGCCAATCTGATCCAGAAAGGGCTGTTGTGTATGCGGTTTTTCACTGCAGCTCCCTAATTAGATTAGTAATTAGAGGACTGATTGGTTGAGGAGTCCTCCCACCTGGGATTGAACAGCTTTCCTAAAGGTTGTCCCCAAAACCCGCATACACACTAGCGGATAAGAGCGGCCACCCCTGAGTTAAATGTCTAATCGTATGATTATAATAAAATATAAACCTAAGAAGGTAATCTGTAGAATTACTGAAAGCCACCCCCATTGCTGAGAGATCCTGATGATAACATTTGGGGGAGGGGTGGCATCCCTAACTTACAATCCCAGAGGTTACTAAAAACTTTTCTTAAGAGGCTAATAGTAGATGTGTAATCCAAATACACAAAAGAGAAGAGCGCTGATTTGTCAGAGGCTCAACTCTGTTACTACAGAACACAATTCACCCAAAGTATAAACACAACTGCATAGCATAAATATTAAAAGCAGACACATGACGATTTTAAATATCTACCACACTGGGGTTGCAGATGGGTCACTTTTGTCATTCCTGCGGCCACCCTCAGTTCAAGGACAGACTTTGTACAAAGAACAGACCAAACTCTGTTCCCTTCTCACCAAGAAAAAATGTGACCTTTAAACAAACCCAGGGCAAAGTACTGTATACCCTGTGAGTCGGGACGGGCTGTGATTGTGTATGCAGAGTGCGTTTTTCAGCCCTGGTGTGATGGCGGACCGCGGGTGGCCAGACCAGCCAGGGAGGAGCCAAACCAGACTTTCCTCCTTCAATATCAGGGCTACCTGTTGTCTAAGGCACGCTGTGGCTTATAACCACACGCTCCAAAGTCATGCTGTCTTTAGGCAGGAAATGTAAGGGGACTGTGTTCCTGTGAGAAAGCCAAATATCATCATCATCATCCATCCCTTACAAAGCAAAAATCGAGGGGAAAAAAAAAGCTACAAATTACAGCATAAACCACAGCCCACTATACAACAAACACCACTGCCTCATTTATTTGTGTCTGCACTCATATACGCAGTAACTTGAACAGCATGTAATTTTCCACTGAACTTGAGAAGAACTGACTTGAACCTAAACTACCAGGTCTGTGTCATTAAAATGATGTACAGGAAACAACAAGCATTTTCTCTCTCTGTCAACCCTGTCCCCAAATATCCACTACCTGTGCTTATATGCACCTCCCAGGTGAGGTCTTTCATTAATTAGTCTGGATTGTTCATTTTTAATGATGAAAACACAAGTTTCTACGAATTCTTTTAGTAACACTGATGTCATTTTAATAGTAGCATCAGTTAATTAACCATGACTTACTCTTTTTTTAATTACATTTCACAGGTGTGGCATTAAGTCCTGTTTATAGCAAGAAACCAATCATAATTAAATTTCACCTCCAGATACATATTAAAAAATCAGGGCAAATGATGCAGAAGTAAAGCAAAAAGAGTTTTTATATGGGCATTCCATGTGCTTTTTCACTTTTATTTTAACAGAGAGAGAAGCTATACATCTATACAAACTTAGTATGTGTATGTGTGGGCAGCACAGGACCTTAAAGGGACGCATGCTTCCTATACAATTTGTAACATGGTTTCAACTTCAGAGAGGGAAGCAACCCAAGTAAAACAAATGCCGGATGAACTGAGCTATTTCAACCGTCCCCAGCTGTAGGCCATAAAGATCAAAGCTGTGATGATGTCACCTTTTATTTTCCTGTTTTTAAATGGACACTGCACAGAACACTTTTATGGGATTGGTAGGTTCGACAGGATTGGGGGCGGGGGGGGGGGGAGGTAGTCATAGCCACTG
>JAODKF010000116.1:24728144-24740321 GCA_026779585.1 Mormyrus proboscirostris | reverse complement strand
TAGGTGTCAGGGCGTAAGGGCCCATTCAGGCACACTGCAGCACCTTCAGTAAGCTCTACAAAGCATATAGGTGTCAGTGCGTAAGGGCCCATTCAGGCACTCTGCAGTGCCAAGGCAACAGCATTTGTGATACTACCCCTAAATTTTCTATGGGAATTATGTAAATGAAAGATCTACTCCAGAAAACTCTACACCAAAAAAGAAGAAAATCAGCTGAATTTCAGCTTTAGGGTAAAGGGTATCCTGTCTGCAATTATTTTAAATACTTTAAAATGGAGTCATTTTAATAAATCAATTGGCATCACAGAAACCTAAAGCATAAGAACCTAACACAAATGATTTCACAAGAGCTGTATGTAGATAATAAAAACAATTTTGCTAAAAACCTAAAAACCTGCTAAATTACTCGTGAAGATAAACAGATGCAGCACAAAAAACAAAGCAAACAAACATCGACAATCAAAAGGCCACAAAGACAAATATGGCAACAGGATTCTCCAGCATCGCCGATGACTCATGCAGCACGATGAATCGATAAAATACCATCAGCAATGTGAAATTCCAAAGGATCTGATGAGGACTTATGATGACTGATGAGGAAAAAAAAAACTGGGGGAAATAAAATTTAAAACATTTATTTTTCCTCTTGAAAAAAAAAAAATCCTAATTCATTTCACTTGCGGCCTCAAGACTGATCGGAGAACACGTGAGCCTGGATATGGCCAACAGCAGAACAATGGCATAATTCTTTGATCTTCCTGGAAACGTTAGTTTACATTGACACATCTGCTGAGGAGAACCATTGCGGGGTGAATATCATTTCACATCTGGAAGACGTATAGGTCTTTATGTGGGGGAGGCCAGGAAATGCTCACAGATTCTCACCAGGAACCCAACATTTTCCATTGATATCTTATACTTTCAGATACCTTTCAATTTTATTTTCTGTCAATCAGACAAAAATGCATTAGCATCACACATGATCAAAAATACAATATTTGCATCTAGTGATGAGTTTGTGGAAAAAAAAAAATCCAAATTTATCAGCTAGGTGGAAAGCTGTTGGAGATGTTAAACCAGCACAAAAAAAACATTTAAACTTGTAGAACATGAACTGTTTAATTTAGAAATGAATAAGTAGTTTGAAAGATTTAGATGCATGCTGCCAGATCTGAAAACCTACAAAAAGAGATACTAACAAAATCTAGTAGTATTTCTAAGTAAAACAGCATTTGTAACCCACTCATTAGGCCGGAAAGCAATGGGCGCATGTCCCTCCTGAAAAGCCTTCAGGTTACAACCACCAACATGCTAGTAGTTCTAGTCATTTTATGCATCTGGGTTCCTCCATTTATAAAATGAACAATACCAACAAAACAGTTTTCCAAAAAAAAAACTCACAAGAAATGTGATTAAATGATTCTATTTAGCATAAAAAGGAGAATGTTCTTATTCAAACACAGATATACTGATGACTTCTTAAGGCTTTTTATTGACACATTTGGGGAGAATTTGTTGCTGTTGTGTCATATTTGGGTTCCTACGTATTATTTGGAAAGAACCAATTATCAGAGCATACGGCTGACTTTTCTATGGGTTAAAAAAAAAAAAAACTTTTATATCTCTAAAAATAAAACATTATTTCTACCTTTCCACAGAAAGCTTTTTCAGAAAAGATAAAATTTTATGATCGGGAGGAAACATTTAAATACTTCAAAAAGCGGGCTCTTCCAGTTGCTTTGAAAGTGGATCTAAGAGCATGAGTAGTTTATGTGTAAACAAAACTCTAGGTTCAAAACTCAAGATCAAATCCAGTGCGGGAAATATCTGCTTTTTACTAAGTTAAACTGACGAAAATAGGATCATTTTTCCACTATCACTTTCTGCGTGAATGTCACAAAAGAAGCAGTTAATTTAGTCAGGCAATTTAAACTGACTTAATCAATTATGACAATTCATATATTCCATGCAGGAACTATATTAACTAATTAGTTAACTTTAGAATAGCTCCTGAATTGAATACATAAACCATCATGATTGATCGATGATGAAAAAAAACATGGGATCAATGCCCAACTAACAATGTTACAGGTTAATTAATGCATTAAGTAAGCGTGTACAACTACATTATTTGCATCCCCATTATTTGTGACCATAAAATTTTACTTCCAAGAAATAGACATCTTTTGCTTTACAGCATAAAACAAAAGGATGATTAAGATGACTTCAGGAAAAGAATTGCGAGTGTTCTTTATAAACAGCTGCATAACATGGCTGTCCTTAAAATAAAAAAAAAAACACAGTTAGAGAGCACAGATATCTATTCTTTAGAAAACAACATTGTGCTGTCCGTTTTAAGGGGTGACCAGTGTGTACGCAGGTTTTTGGGATAACTTTAGGTCAGCTGTTCAAACCCAGGTGTGAAGGCTCTTCAGCCTATCAGACCCCTAATTAGTAACGTAATTAGGGAGCTGCAGCGAAAACCAGCATACAGCCCTTTCTGAATAAAACCGGCCACCCCTGGTTTAAAGTATGTTGTTCAATTACTCTTATTTAGAAACTGAAAAGTAAGAACTTAAATTAATGCACACTAGTCTACAAACTTCAGTGACAGAGAAGAGAAAAAAAGAGAGAACGGAGAAAAAAAAAAAAATTGTTGAAGAGGACCATATTATATCCATCACTGAAATATGTAAACATTATTTACAGTGGATAAAAAGGAAAAAATAATCCTTGGGAAGAAACAAAATCATTCACTCAGCAGTACATGATTTCTCACTGATGAAGACGCAAGCAAGGAGCCGCACATCACAGGTCAGAGATTCTCAACATGTGGGTCGCAACCCAAATTTGGGTCACAGCAAGTTCCGAAAGGATTACAAAGAGTTGGAAATGCAAGCATTTCAAAACCAGCATGCCTTTCTAAGCTAAATGTAGCATTTCATAAAGGGTTCCCTCTATGACTGGTGTCTTAAACATAAAACGTCTGTGATTCTAATTTGGCATATCCATTTTCTAATTTAGCATTCAGAAACCATCCATCCATCCATCCATCCATCCATTGTCTGAAACCACAGAATCCCAACCGGGGTCGTGGGGGGGACCGGAGCCTATCCCCGGAACAATGGGCGCAGGCGGGAACCAACCCCGGGTAGCCGCCAGCACAACACAGGGCACATTCAGGAACCTAAATTTCAATTTCAAATCTTCATCAACGCACAAAACACACCATATTCTTCACGATTTCATTTAAAATCCTAAAAGGAGTCAGAAAGAACTATAATTCATAATAAACTTCTTTTGAAAAGCAACAAAAATTTTAACCCCCTACCACCCAGGGCAACATACCGGATAACAAGAGACTCAAGCAGTCACTGAAGGACCACTCTGCCCGTGAGAAATCAAACAGTATAAAGGGCAGCGAGCAGTGAATGTGAACACCAGTGCCAGAGCTGAAATTCACTCACCGGTCCCCTTTTAGGTACCTTCTTATGTTTAGCATGGATTATAAATAGGCAGACGTTTGCGTTCCATTTTTCTAATGTGTATTCAGTCCCATTGGTACGTGTGTCTCCCATGCCTTCGGGATAAATCACCTGACCTGACAGAGATGACCAAAGCCAAATAAAACACCACCTTTAGCATTCTCAGCTTAGTGTGGAGTTAAACATATTTCACAAGTTTAGAGAAATGACAGCTAGATCTACACTTCAGGTATTATGAAACAGAATCTAAGAATCTATGCAGTCATGTAATGATATGATGACCTAATCAGACAAAAAGGTGTGGGTATTAAACGATAGTTTTGATTTAATTCATTTTAAAACCTGAATTCAGAGTGTTTGATGTCATTAAAACGTACCAGTACTGTAGTGTAAGCAGGTAACATGTTGGGTGTAATGATAAAACTTGCATAATATATTATTATACAAATACTTATGGTTTAATTAACCACAAACTAAGTCTTAGTTATATACTGATTGCCTGTTCATTGATCATCAATGAATTATGATACATGCTCGATCTCAACAATTGGCGACCTTTGTAAAGATCTGTAAAAAGGGTTAGAGAAAAGTCCACCTTTTTGTGAACTAGCTTCATCTCACACTGAGAAAAGAGGACAAAACTCCACCCGTTCACTGAAATCAATTTATTCAAAAGAAAAACAAATCCTTCATCAAGAAATAATTATTTTCAACAAAACCACAATTATTGGCACCCCAGCATTTAATACTTTGTACAGCCTCCCTTTGCCAGTATAACAGCACTGAATCTTCTCCTATAACATTTAATAAGGGTGGAGAATACAGAGCAGGGTGGCTGCCCTTCACGGACAGCTTACAAAGAGCAACTGTACGAAGAGGAAGTTGAGGGATCAATAAAGTGTCTATTATTATTTCTGGAATATCCTCCAAATAATCTGTCAGCATGAAAGTACCATCTGATGAGGTAACCCCAAAATTTTTACTTTATCTTGTAATTCACCAAGAGTGATCCTTGGGTATTTCTTGCCTCTCTTACGATCCTCTTCACTGTACATGGGGCCACAATAAACTTGGGTCCTCTTCCAGCCAGGTTTGTAACAGTCCCAGTTGATGTCCACTTTTTTGTTATTGCCCCAACAGTAGAAATTGGCATATTCAGGTGAGTAGCTACTTTTTAAAACCCATTCCCAGACTTATGAAGGTCAGCACACTTCTCCCTCATTTGGTCTGTGTTCTCTTATCTTTCCCAGGTTGATGGATGACTGAGGGAATTTGGCCTCTGTCACCTCATGTTTTTACCCCAGTTAATCAAGAAGTCATGGATTACAGTTTGAACATTCCTAAACATTCCAATCAACTCAAAAGATGTACAATCTTACAATGTGACACTGTACAATGTGTTTTTGTTAAGAATAATTATTTCTTGACGACTTTTTTCTTTGATTAAATTCATTTCAATGAAAGGTTGAATTTTTCTAATTTTTCACTGGGAGATGAAGCTACTTCACCAAAGGGTGGATTTTTTTAGTAACTTAAGTATTTGCGCCACGTCAAAGTGTTACCTTCATGCTGTGCTGTATGTGAAAGGAAAGCTACACTATGTATTGTGCAGTGGCGAATATCAGTGCTCTGAGTGTTAAAACGCTGATCGTAATAGAGAACGAACTGCATGTTATTAATAATCACAGCGGCCATAAATAAACGCATCTTTTGAAGCTGGCTTCAAGTTCGCTAAACGCCCAATCGCTGTGCACGTGGTTCTTAGATTCTTAGAAATTCAGATTTCCATCCAAATGCCCCCATGTTTAATACACAAACCCTGCATCTGAATTTATTTTTCTATATACCGTCACAATGAGCAATAACAGACCCATAAGGCACAACAATAATGAGGAATGTCAAGTCTGTTATATGTCAAACTGTTTGCTACATATGAATGACAGATGAATGCTGACAGTAATATTCCTCACCTCACCTGTATTCCTTTCTGAAGGTTCAAACGACTTTCAATTACTGGAACTGACCTACCGGCTATTTTACAGAAAAAACATTATTTCATACAGTTAAATATAAGCAAGTCTTACTCAAACTTGCTAGAAGTCAACTTATTAGACGATATAGGCGACGGCCTAGGGCACCATCTTCTGAGAGGGAGCCGGTTTAGCAAACCGTACATTGTCATTTAGAAACATTATAAAAGGGGAGGCTTATATAAAGATAAAGAAAAAAGCCTAATGTCTGCATTTACTGAATCCAGTCGTATCAACAGAAATCTATCAATTAGAGCACACAAGTTTGGTTTAATCACAAAACACGTTTTGCGTTCATACACCAGATACGACACTTTGAGTCCCACAAACCACAAACACTATAATTGGGGAAATCTGACATCTCAAGTGCTCAGACCCCTTTCGGAGATACAAAAAAGCAACAGAGAGTTAAGCATAAAGAATAAAGCCACAGCCCTACCTTGTCTGACAGTTCTGAACTCCACATGGTGTTTGCAATTTTGCATCATTGCCAATATGTCATATAGGGGCAATCCAGGCACCAGGAGACCCTCAACTTCCAGTACTAAATCTCCCTCGGTCAGCCGACCATGCCGGTAAAGCACATTGTCTTCATCAACTTCCCCAATGTATGGAAACTCGCCGTTCTCCGCTCCGCCGTTCAGTTCCACGTTATACTTCCCGTGAACGTCTCTGGCTACCAGGCACTCCCTAAGCCTGCAGGTCCAATGGCTTTTCTTCTGTGTTTCTTTGGACATGGTCAGAAAAATCTCTGTACAAAGCAAATGGCCCAGCGGTGAAACGGGAAAACATAAAACGTTACTTCTCACTTATTAATCAGAAAGAAGGCAATCATATTCCGACGGTCCGCTTTAAAAAGCGCACTGACTTCCAGATCAAAACCACATGTTTGGAAATTTTGATTCTCAAATTTAACATGCTTGTCGTTTCATCAAAGTGATCTTAATCCAGTTTGCGCCTCTTTGGCTTTCTGTCGTTAACGTTGACTTTTTATGTACTTTCAAAGTATTCTTTTTCCTACCGCCGACGAACACTTTCAGTTCTTTCCTTTATAGTTGCCGATTTCACCTGTACGCTCAGCTGGGTCAAGGCTCTCCGACAATCGCGGCTCCTTTAAGCAGGTACAGCGCCGTCTCTCATGTTAGAGCTCATTGTGTTCCGCTGGTTCCTGAAATTGGGATTAACTGATAGCGAAGGGGACGCATGCGCCCTGCTGCGCTCCCGGGGCCCTGAAGCAGATCCAGGGCTTCACCTATATCACTGGGTCCTAACGCTCCAGCCTCGATCGAGTGGCGTAGGACGGGCACGTCCTGGGATTCATTCACAAGTCTCACAAAATGAGCAGAGAATATTTATCAAAAGCAAAATTTTCACTTTAAAATTATTAGGAGCGAAAGTAAATCGATTCACTTTTTACAACGACAGTAATAATACAAGTAATAATCCATCCCTTTTGCAACCACTTGTCATGGTTAGCCCCCCGTCATAAAAATAATAATAATTATTATTATCATTGTTGTTCATCTGTTATCTATCTGTAATATAAAATACATATATATATATATACTCTCTCACACACACACATACAATATAGCAATTGGCATATATTATTGTCACAGCTTCCATTCTTATTAACAAAATGAGTTCTAACTTGCAAATATGAAACTGGAGATAGAAATGCTGTGAAAATGACTCCTTTAAACCACACCGCTTCCTCAGTAATTACGGTACACATCACCAGTTTTGCTCTGTCAATCATTGATTAAATTTCACGTTTCCCATGCATCTATACTGAAAGGTGATAGGTAAAAGCAGCAGGTGATAAAATATCACAAGGAAAACAGCACTCACTAAGTCATTTCACTGTAATATTTTGGTTTGTTGTTTTGCAAATTCTTGAAGTAGAAGTATTGAAGTAGAAAAAAAGAAACGGTGAATCTCCATGGAAGAGTATTTTTTCAGTTTTTCTGCACTTACTATCTAGAGATTGAGTATCAGTGAACAGTATATGATTGAAAAATATACCAAAATATACTCTAGTTTTACATGCTGATGTTTTAACACCATACAATTCTGATCTGCAGAAGTACCGAAGTTCAAATTGTGGCCTCACCTGAAAATACAAATTGGAGATCAGTATACTTTTCTTGATTGCAAATGTACCTGGAAATTCTGGAGCTGCTTATTTAAGCTCTTAATCATTTACTGAGAAAGCAAGCAATGTGCAGACAGCTTTCACACATCTGAAGTCTATGCTTTTCGGCTCTGAAATGCCTCATAGTCTTTCATCAAATGATCTGGTAATACCCAGTGAATGGTTCTGATAGACTGAAGAGCACAGTAAGTATTAAGAGGATGGGGGAGGCAAAGCTGAAAAATTCTGTTGCTGACTATGGTTCGGGGGGAGGGGTGGGGGAATAAATCAAGTATTAGGTAATTCTGCTCGTATTATGTAATTCCCCTGACGTAAGAGTTCTATAGAGGTTCCACAGCAGTATCACTGCAGCATTTGCCATGTCCGTCTTTGGGGGATATTTCTTTCTGACTGCCATGGACGCCTTCTAGAACATAAGGTCACAACCGCAAGGGGCACCATCACTGGTGTTTACGGAGACTGGAGACTCCCCCAGGAGTTTACTGACAGCCACACAGTACTGCTATTGTTTCAAAACGATCTGCGGAGAATTGCCTGGAGAATAAAATGGCGGATAAGCTGTTTAATTGAACATAAAAGTGATGAAAACTAATTTCGGATTGCAAACGTATTTCATTGTATTATATACTGACTATGCTAAGGGATTAATTCCAAGGGCTAGTACATTTATTGATTGCAAGAAGCTTTTTCAAGCACATCACTGTAAATTAAGGTTGCGCTGGTGCTCTTCTAAAACAAAGAATCCAACATTCCATGTCATAATGTATACATTTTTATATACTATTAAATAAAGGAAAATTGTTCTCTTAGCCAATCAAAACATTTGATCTGGAATATTCTCCGTCTCCAGCTCTGTTTGTACTGTAATGCTATACTCCACCTTTTTTCTCAGACTACACGAGTGACCGCCATTCAAGGATTTCAGGAGATAATCAATTTACACCCCTCAAAGAACCAGATTTATGCTGTATAATTATGCAGAGAGGAGAGAGGATGCAGAGAGCATTCTGAGGTCATACATAAAAACTTAAAAATACTACTTTGCTTTCATTGCTCCTAAGCTCAGGCATATTTCTGAGTGAACGTGTCCAGTGTTCATAGGCTGTTACATGGTTTGGCCGCATCTTGTGTGCAATTAATCATGTGTCTCACAGGGTTCTTACCGTCCAGGTTTATACCTCCAGGGTTGGGAATTTGAATCCCACCTACACTCTGTGTGTATGGAACTTGCATGTTCTCCTTGTATTACATGGGTTCTCCTTGTATTGCATTTCGTATGGACTTCTTCTGGGTTCTCTCATTTCCTCCTGCAGTCTATAGACACTCATTTAACTACTCAATTAATTTATTCATTCTTCTCTAAATTCCCTGTAGAATTGAATTTTGTTCCCCACTGGAATCCCATCCAGAGTGTCCTATGCCTTGTGCCCTTTGCTGTCTGGGATAGGCTCCAGTCCCCAGACCCTAACCAAGATAAACAGTTACAGACTGGTTGATTATCCCTGCTTAGCACTATACAAAAAAGCAAAACATCAAGGCAAAGGCAATTATGCTTTATTCCAATACACATGATTCATTGTCCCATAATGTTACAGTTAATCAGCAAAAGATATTTAAAGATTTTATCATGTGAAATATAAGATTTTGGCCAGCTACACTGAATATTCTCCCAAATGTTGCAGAGGAAGCAGGCATAGCAAGATATTTTCAGTTAACCTGTGCTACCTCAGGAAAGCTAGTTCAGTTTCCTTTCCAATAGGCCAACGGGATGTTGACTCATGTACATGGTGACATCATGTGAAGCTTTGGCAACAAGTGAGGGACTAGATTCACTTTCGGTGTAGGAAAAGATTTTAGAATGTTTCTTTAGTTGGCCCCTGCTGACATCATAGCCAGCACTGAGATTTGGGGGGAGACACTCAGCTTTTATATGTAGAATGACACTTTATTGATCCATGTGAAGAAATTCTCTTTTCGCCTGGCCCAGCTTGCTCTCCATGACACGCAGTCACACATTTGTAGGTGAGAGCGAGCTTGGCAGTGAAGGGCAACCACCGGCAGCAGCGCCCATGGAGCTGGGGCTTAAGCATCTTGCTTAAGGGCTGACAGACATGAATATTCTGCTGAGTCTCTAAGCTGCAACCTTGCGATCAGAAGCGCAGAGGCAAAGCCCCCGACTGTGGAAAGATGACGGCTAAATTATTTACTCTATAGGTGCATCCTGTCCTTCTCAATAACATTGCCGTACGTATATAAATTTATATAACTTCAATTCTATTTTACTTCTACTACCAAAATTCCAATTGCAATTGGAATTCAAATTCAACTTAAATTCACAAATCAAATGTCCGACACTGAACCGTAAAAAAATGCTGGTCTGATCATACATATTGGCAATAAAGTGAGTTCTTTGTTCTGAATGAATTAGAATTTCAGGGCCATTTTCAATGCAGTTCTAAATGGAGTGCAACCGTTATTGCATTCTTATTTCATATGCCTTAGATCTAAATAGGAATAATACACTGGTTAGTCAGTACATTCAACAGTATATATTTGAATCTTAGAAAAAAAGCATGATTGTAGTATATTTCTGCCAGATATACATTTTCTGTGTAATACTTTCCTATACATTTAAATTTACAGCATTTGGCAGATGCCCTTAGCCAGAGTGACTTACATAGGTGCTTAGAAGTCTCATCAGTGAATACATTCTGATACTGGTTCAGTAGAACCCAGCTAAGAATACTATCACTCTAAAAACTCCGTTGGCAAGTAATGCAATTTATTTTTATTTAATAATAAGAATATAATCCTGGAAGTGCTAATCCAAGTACTTCCGAAAGAGGTAAGTTTTTTGTCCAACTCAGCTGTTCGGACATCTAGTGGAAGTTCATTCCACCGCATAGGTGCCAAAACAGAAGAGTCTGGATACTTGTTTTCCTTGTGCCTTGAGAGATGGTGCAACCAGTCAAGTGACGCTGGAGGATCGGAGTGTAATGCAGTGCAGAGGTAAGTTCTTTAAGTGAGGAAGGTGCTGGTCCATATTTGGCTTTGTAGGCAAGAGTCAGTGTTTTGAATCTGATGCGGGCAGCTACAGGAAGGCAGTGGAGGGACCGTAGCAGTGGTATGGTGTGGGAGACCTTGCGGAGGTTGAAAATGAGTCGGTCAACTGCATTCTGGATCGACAGCAGAACATCCTTTAAACGTATTACAAAATGTATTACAAGCACTTAATGCTCTGGAAGGTCTGGAAAATTTAAAAGGGCCCATAATATGTTCCAACCTGTTTATAAAACTGAACAGAAGTGTGCTTGCTATGCTTTTCACATTTTCCAATTAGATTAAAAACCGACAGAATTGTTGGTTATTGTAGATCTCCACATATTCCTGAGATACACATGTACATTGAATCCAGGAGACTAACATCCTCTGTTGTAATTATAATAACTTATTGAAATGTATGATTCTCATCACACTAATAATGAGAATTTTGTCAGGAAAAACCCTTCAACGCCGCTCCACCAGTCTACCTGTGCCATCAACAGGAAATTAAGAGATGTAAACAGTGCTGTTGTTTTCATGAATGAGCTTCGTCTGACAGGAAGGAACACTGCTGACCTCACTTACAAATCTGGGAAGCAGAAACACTGCGTTATACATGCTGCGCGTTTATCTCGAAGCTGGCTGTTAGGAAGAGATCCTGCTGTGGAAATAAATATGCTGCGATCAGATTTTGGGCATGGAAATAAAAATAATTCTCTGATCATTAGAATTACCATTACTGTGCCAATGTTAAAACCTACTGCGAGATGCTAGAACCTCAACAACAAAAAATTAACTACTGTGCTACTAAAATGATGAAAACAAGTGTTAAGTAGTCTAAGCTGTTGTCTTAATCACGGTCCAGTTAGAAGCTAGGTTATGGATGCACATGGCCGCCTTTTGGAGGATGTTACAGTCACTCAGCAGTAAGCATTGTCGCTGCATTTTTCCAGGGCTGTGGGTTAAACCTCATTAATATCACCTGTGCTTATTTCACATTTTCTGCTGTGTCTTATGGGGCATCTCAGGTTGCTCCAGTTTCTTACCACAGGGCAAAGACACGCACTTGCGGTGACTGTTGTTCGAATGAGGGAAGGTGTGACAGTGCCCCGTGGTGGCATGCATATACCATGCTCAATATCGCCTTACCCTTAACAAAACACGTTAAGCCGCAAGTTTTTGAAACATTGCTGCGTTTTCTTGCCTCCTATAAGGATTCACACCAATTATCATGTCAGGTCTCGTCTGACCCGTAGGCAGATATGAGCCAACTCAGCTGCACAGAAGCTGTCCCATCTTTAACTGCTGCAGCGGCATTTCCCAAAAGCATTGCAGTACTTGGGAAAGTACTTGAGCCTTATGTCTCATTGTCATTCAGGGAGCAGAGAGGGAGACCATGGGGGTGCGTAAGATCAGCCTTAATGGTGATAACGTGAGGAGGTATGTGCTGGCACCAGCTTGCCAA
>JAODKF010000116.1:24704176-24720006 GCA_026779585.1 Mormyrus proboscirostris | reverse complement strand
GTCGGGTATCAACGTAGATTCAATGTTTCTTGCTGACGGCATTTCAATGTTGATTCAATCTGATTTTGCTATCTGGGATAGTCCTGCTTTAAGATTGTAACAACATAAACAATAGGCACAAATGATTATTCCACCAGAAAGGGTACAACAGCGACTTGGTATTTCAGTTAGATTGAGGAGGGTCTGGCAGGAGAAAAGAACATCATCCATCGTGGTGTAAGGGGGCGGCTCGCAGTGAGTAGTGAGTTGTACATCTCTCTGTACAGTAGATAGTAGCAGTGTGCAAATTGGTGTTACATGGTAGTAAGAGACAAGAGGCGAGTGGCGGGATTCGTAGTGATAATTACAGAAAGAGACAGTGGAAATTTCAGAACCTTCAGGTATGTTTTGCGATTCTCATTTGGTTATTTATAATGCAGTACAGAAAATAACACAATTTAACCTGAGGTCAGTGTTTGCTATGTGACTCTCTGCTGCATCTAAGTTAGTTGTGTATGAATACTCTGCATAACCACTTACAAGTGAGCTCTTAATTAGATGAATCTAAAATAATAAAATAAATCTTGTCTGCTTGTCCATTCTTAACGCAGTTCTGCTCTATAGCTGAGTTTCCAGAGCTGATTCTTCTAGCATCCATAAGCCTGTATGAATTAATGAATGAATAACCTGGTGAAAGTTTAATTGCATTGTTGGAGGAAGAAGAAACATAGCCTAAAGTCGCTGAACAGTTTTGTGAAATATCAAGTATATAATGCTGATTCAATGTAATGTAAACTAACTTGCTATGTGGAACTATTTTCAAGTGTTCAGTGTTATATTTTTGGAAAAAGTGGATTTGTTCACAACTTAATTATCAAAGCACTATGTGATTCGGGTCATAATGTTGACCTTGGTGTTTTAGAAATGCTTATCTTCAATGCATCTTTGTATTCCATTCACTTACGTATGTAATATATGTACATAATTCATAATGTATCAGAATCAAGTGGGTTAACGGTGACTGTTGAACATGAACAGCAGTTTTAAAAGCAACAATTCAGTGATAGAAGAAATTATATCTTACTTGCTTAAATTTACATATGTAAATAATTAAAAACAGTTTATTATCAGCTATTTCATTATTAGTACCTTATTAAATTCGGTGATTAGTGGTCATTGTCAACACACCACACAGTGCGCAACAATGAAATGTGTCCTCTGCATTTAACCCATATGTGACGTTCGTGATATAGCAGGGGGCACAACCTTTGATTTCTAAGCCTGCTTAAATCATCTTAACACCCATTATTCCCAAAGCCTTGTTGAGTTGTGTTCATGCCCCAAAAAAAACAGCCAGAAATGACAATAGCTGGGCAGATGCGGGCATTATGGTGATTAAAATTCTTGTTCTAAAAAGGAGTTCTTGCACTTTTATGAGAAGTTATATATCTATTTTTCTTAATAAATCATTTTAGAAAGTTTTTATTAGCCTGAGTTGAAGCAATAAATCATTTTTTTTGATCCACTCACATGACCAATTGTCAAAGTCCAGGCCGCATGTCTCAGGTGCGTGATTAAGGGATATTATCACCTAGTCCTAAGATACAGATCTGTTCACTTTGTTCACAAAAGCCTGATAAGGAGTTTTATAAGATGTGTATATAAACAGGAATTGTTATGGTATTTTTTTAGCTGAAAACCTGAATCTGCCTTGTTTATCACTGTGTCTTGTTAGGTTCAGTCCCTATCTTGCCCCATATCGTGCTGGCCATCGTGTTTCCCAATGGTTCCCTACGTTCGGCAATGTTTGAGGCTGGCTGGAGGCCTTGAAGCCACAGTAGCCCTGGGAGCAGGAAAATACACTGTGAAAGGAGCCCTTTGTGTCAGTAAGCTGTGCTGGGACCGTCCTTGGCCATGTCAGACCGTGACTCCTTTAATCTGCTCAATATGTTTACTCACTAACGGAATCGATTCTACAGGACCCTGCCTGAAAGACAGTTTATAGACCAGGGTTATTCAACTAAAATTTAAAGAGGTCCAGTTAGAGAAAACGTCTTGAAGCAAAGGTCCGAAACATCATAATGTCTATTTAGTGTGATGTATATTTAAATAGTCTATCAGTTGTATCAACATTGCATGTAATCAGTACCTGACTGTCAAATCAAGTTAATTCAATACAACTCCTTTCGAGATGTCTGCATACATGTGTAACACTTCTTACCTTCTGTACTGTTTATTTTGTGGTACCAGAAATACCACATGCTCAGTATAACCAACCAGTATAACCGATACCATTTGATGTTAGTATTCTGCTTTAAAAATTAAACTTTTTAATGATTTCAAACAAGATTTAAATCTTAAATCTATCTATTTTTATTTTACCAGGAAGTCCCATTGTGATTCAGTTTCTTTTACAAGAGAGACCTGATCAACATAGCAGCCGCACAAACTTACAAACATGTCAAAATACAACATATATTTCGAAACTCCTTTATCACCCAGGGGACTTTGCTGCCCCCTGATGGCGCTATAGTTGACTGACATGGTCCAGAAAAGGAAGACGCTGTCCTATCATGCATCTGCAAGCATCTTGCAAGGCAACAAGGACAGGAGCAGGTAAACACTGTATTTTTTTATTTATTTATATGTGTTAAGCACACTGGGGAACCTGTTGTGAACTATGCACTATGTAAAAATGCATTACATTGAATAAAAGGGCTTCTGTACACCCCTATGGACTGCACACCCCTTGCTTGATAATTATTTAAACATACTATATTCATATATGTGCAAGCAAGCTTCAGTTGGCTGGTGCTTTGTTGTGTCTCAACAGGATCATGCCAGAGTAACTGTAGTGTGAGTATGGCCAGGGCACTTGTGACCTGTTGGCTAAATCTGGATAGACATGAGCATTACCTCGCTGAACCCTTTACCTGCTTATGGAGTTGGGGTAGCATGTTACCAAGAGTGTGGTGCGACTTCACATTTCTGGTCCATCTTACCTACATCCTCCATCACAGTCAGGCACAGGAGGGACATCGGGACGGAGGAAGATGGTTAGTCATCTCAAGTACTTGGCCATCCATAGTGTATGCAGCACCCCATCGATTCAGCCAGGTAAGCAGGCCTGGTAAGTATCAGACTGCGGCTGATACAAGGGTGTAGGTTTGGGTATGGACAGTAAGGTCATGTCCCTATAAATACTCTACTGTCTGTGTTTTAGGGGGATGGAGGGGTTTGAGGTTGATTTGGTCCTTACCAAAGTTGAAACCAAACCTACGCCCTTGGGCTGGTTTATATCCCAAACTTATTTCATTTTATTTTTCTTTTATTTAACCAGAGTCTCACACTAAGACAAAGTCCCTTTTCCAAGCAAGCCCTGGCCAAGAAACGGCAGCACCAGGTTAAAACATAACGTACAATATAAAACATAATCGTATAAAGGCAGATTAAAGAAAAAACGAAGTATATGCCAAAAACGATCTAATACATTCACAATGATACCTTACAAGATTTTCAACACAGTCTTTAAAATCAGGAAAAGAAAAAGTTTTAACTGATTTTGTTATACGTTCCAGGAAGAAGGTATGTTATAGCAAAATGCTACCTAATGAAATTCAGTTGTTATAATGGGTTAATAAGAATGAGATTATTATTAGCATCACCTGACATTACGTATTGTTGGTTAACTATTAGAAAATATAGAGACGCAATGGTACCCAACCAATAATTGCTTTGTATATATAAATATAGCAGTAAGAGTGCATGCACAGATAGTGGATGCCAGCTTCAGAGACGACTCCATCACATTGATGAGTTGAATTTCCAGGCTTAATTATGAAACGTATAGCAGTATGGTAGAGTCCAAAGAGTTTAAAGCAGTTTCAGAGGTATACATACATAAAATGCCACCATAACCTAAAACAGCTACAAAAACAGTTGCAATGAGCTTTCCTTGCAGGCAGACTAAAATATTAGTTATTTCTATAGTTATTTCTAAAATAGAAACTCAGTTTAGTTAAAACATTTCTTTTCTGTCATTTACCTGGCTGTGGGGATGCTTGTGAATACCCCAGAACTGAGCTGACACAGTATTAACTGACTGTCACGCACTCCTACGGTGTGTTCCCTCTATGTCCCGTTTTACTGGTGCGGCAATGAATCTTCCAAGGTCCCAATGCAACAATAATTATTCCACCGTTATGTAAATGCATTGTATCAGTGCCAAATAATCTCTGAACAAGTTTAATTACGTTTAAATGTTTGTTTTGTGTTTTTCCCCCTCTCTTTTCAGCAATGTGACACCATCATACATGCTACAGCCGTGTGATGGAACACAGCCCTGCCAAATGAGAGAAGCGAGAACAGGACAAGTCGACCAGAACCTGCTGTATACATTCCAGAGAAGGTTCATTAAGCTTTTAGTGATAACAGAGCTGTTGATGAGGCGCTAGGTCTAATTACAATAGCGGCAGGGAAAACTAGCCCTAGCAGCCAACTGGTCCACAATAAAGAGTAGGGGCACAAGTATTGGGGGGCAGAAACGTCTTTGGGTTGCTTAGATGATTGATTGGTAGACAGGCAGACAGGCAGACAGACGGACAGATAGATCTATAGATAGATATAAAAATTAATTAACAAGGGAGATTTAGTCATACATAGTTATGTAAGGTGTCATTCTCATGCTTGTTAATGCTGTCCTGGCATGTGTGGGGTGATAGCAGGGTCACTGGCAGAACACAGTATAGCATTTGTTGTCTCTGTAGCACATTTACTGAACTGTGGTGGAATAACTAAAATTGTGCCACCTGGTGGGAATTAGAAGAATTGTTCATAATGTTCAACAATTTATTCAAACATCCTCTTCTTTGCATCATAAAAGGACAAATGGTAATGGAATAGAAAAACATCCCAGATTCAGTATTAGAGGTCTGGTAAAATTATGAGGATGTAATGTCCATCTCCATTAGTTAGTACTGCAGTACACCACGATTCTAGCATGTGGATGATCCGATTGCATAGGTCACAGTCACCCCACAATTAACATATAACAAATTCATTATCAATTACGTATTTGTACATTGCAGAGATTATCTAGCCAGCAAGGATGATTCTTATTAATTCTTTTAAAGAAGATACTTATAGCAACTGGATACAACATTATCTTAAGCGTCTATGTTTCTTTACATTTCAAATCTCTAAAAAGTGCAAGAAACGCAGAAAGGGATTTAGTGCCAGTTCACAAGCGAAAATCCAGACGGAGGAAGAGCAGATTGGATTCATTTCACAGTAAAGGACAATAGCTGACCTTCTAATTTTGACAGCTGTGCTTATGCAAGCCTTTGCTGTGCAGTGCATCTCAGGACAAGCTGACTATCTGATAGTTTGGTGCTGCGTTAATTTGCTAAATAACATAACACTCCTGTCTCTATAAAATGCTTCCTGGTAGATGTTCCATACATAACGGGCAACTGAGTTCTGCTAAGTGTAGAAATTGGATGACCTATCGGTTCTGACAGGATTTATTTTGAGCCTGATTGCGTTTTTGCCACAGGTGACAGAATGTATGAGGTATGAGGTTGACAGGTGTAACTCACTCAATTGACTGGAGTGCTACGACACCGGAGATAATTACTGGACAGCAGTCTGTTGCCATGGAGTTTCGCAGCACTGTGGAATATAGAAACCAAAACCAAGGTGAATCTGTTTTATTGTGTTAGCTTTCCAGCAATCATTCATCCTTTTTATTCTTCACACACAGTCATACAGGTGCAACGTGCAGTGAAAAAAGCTAGCCTGCTCCAAGACTGCGGGAACAAATAGCAAACTGTTATGTAGTATTATCATAACTAGTTTCACATCCAAGCATCTCGGTCTTGGGCGTAGAACTATATTCACAGTATCTTGCTAATTCTGAAGCAAACTTAAATTCAGTGACAATTAGTTTGTATTTAATATAATGTACAATAGCAATGTGATTGTGGTTACAATGCATAGTTCTTAGAATATAAAATTTGACTGCTGTGATGGGGGATCTCTAAAATAACTGAAAAATTTTATAAAAATGTCAGTATGTTTTAAATCATGCTCTTATTCTCCAGGTAACACCTGCAGATTGGAGCTGTACGTCTCCGATAACATTAATAATTATTGGAACGAGGGTCTTATTACCCCATATTTCCTCCTGGGCGTCACTCATTTGTAAAAAGATGAAAAATTACTTTGATAAATTGTAACATGATTAAATCATATAGTGATTTAAAAACCCAGGTATGTAAGTCTTATTAACTGAACCTATCCCGAATGACATAATGGATTGTTTGTTTTGGTAAAAGTGCATAAATAGTGACTGTGGCTGTCTTGTTTTGCTGCAGGTGAATATTTTTCCTGCTTTGATCCTCACAAAGACTTCAGGGGTTACTTGACCTCATGCGCCTGCCTAGGAGTCAGGGAGTGGCAGCTCTGCATAAGAACAGCATCTATTACAATGCGGGCATCTGCAGGAATCACCAGTGCACCTTCAGAGTGGAAGCCTACGACATTGAGCAAAAGATCTGGAAACGCAACAAGGACCTACCCTTTGAGCAAGACAGCAGTCCCAACATCGAAGCTCTCCTTGCTGCTGGCAGGTTCGTTCAGACCACACAGGTGACCATGGAGGAGTGTATTTTCAGGACCAGGTGCAGAAACTCGCTCTACCAGTACGACGAGGAGGCAGACAACTGGACCAAAGTCTATGACACTCTGCACTGCTTCTGGGACCTAGGCTTCAATTTTGAGTGTGTCGTGGCAACATACACACATTATTATTGATTGTTTATTATTTATGGCTTTTATTATGGTCTGGAGAACAGTATAAGTATGAATGTATAATGTACTAGGTATGTCGTGTATATTGTACGGTGTGATTCTGTTGAATGCAGTGTATGTTATGGAATGCAATGGCTTTGAGCCCAAGAGCCCATTGTCCCCTTGGGGACAATGAAGTATATCTTACCTCACCATACCTTGCTTGACATGCCATAGACGAGAGGACATAGAGCCTTAAGAGTATTAAAGAATCCTTATTGATACAATGGGGGGCTTTAAAACCCGCAGTGCTTATTGTCTTCTATCTGCCTGATTTCTTACCAGTTGTCATGGGAGGCTAAACATATTAGTACAGTTGTTGTGCTGGTGCTGATTGATAGTACTGTCTTAGGTTTGTGTTGATCAGTGTTATTCAGTACTGTACTGACAGTAAGCTTAAACAAATGAGGGTTTAGACTGGCTTTGATATTTTCTTTTTAATGTTTGCATGACAAAATATGGACTGAAGGGTCCCAAGTTGAATGAAAATGACAATTGTGGCTTGGTGACCCATTCTGAATACAAGGTGGCTTTGCTCAGTCTTACTGAAGTATAAGTCAAACCGATTGATTTGTAGTCTAATTACTAGAGGATTCTGGGGGTGTATACTTACACTATGCAAGGGGTCTTTCTGAAAACGTAAAAGAGAATGTGTAACATACATGCATGGAATTTTGCTTTAATAGAGGGTTAATCAGCTGTACTTCCAGTATTCTCTGTTTCACTCTGAAAATCTGGACTTCATTCTCCATGTTACTATAAACAAAAGCTTTTAAAGTTATGTTCAAGTTACCCAGCTTTCCGCACAGCTGGAAACGTGTGCATTTGGGCTTTAATATCCTTCTCCAAGCAGACTTGTACATCCTCCTTACACATTATGCGCATTTTTAATTGCCAGCTACAGCATTAGTACCCTTTTGGGTGTTTGAACCTGTACTGTAACACACTAGGTATTGGTTTGGATTTTGAATGCAATAATGTATGAGAACTTGATGCATGATTACCTTCAGTTAATAAACATCATCGGCAATGACAAGCTCAACGTGCCACTGTGGCTGCTCACTGCAGTCGATTCCTTAAAGTCTCACTAACTTTGTCATACTAATTAACACTAACTACCAGCAGCATAGAGCCAGCACACAGAATCTTACTCTCATACTCCGTGAGAGTATTTTGTGATCTGTATTACCAATAGAAAGCAAGAAACCGTCGTCCTCAGAGGTAGTAAAGTTTCACAGTGGCTGTTTCTATAGCTGATAATATCCATCCGTCTGCCTTATAACCAGTGGGGCCTGGAGCCTGTGCCAGGCGGGAGAGGGCACAAGGCTGGGCACACCCTGGATGGGATGCTAACGGGTTATTTTGTACATAAGTCAGGATGGATGGGTGAGTATCCCTCCCCCCCACAGGACTTGAAATACACTGACTAGTCTGAAGAACTGAATTGTGGGAACAAAATTGCACAATGCTGTCAATACACAGCACTATATTAAGTGTTTTATTTTGGCAATATTTTCTCCATTATGTCTGCTGTCCTTCCACTCTTTCACAGAATTCTTAAACTTGAAAGTTTTTTTCAACTATATTGCTCCATCTCCCTGTTATATACGTTAAGTGTAAATAGGTGCTAAATGGTTTTGCCCTGTTGAAATAACCTTAGCGTCCTAAATGGACACTGTCTCTGCAGTTACACTAACATTGTAAATCGTTAGTGACAACGTATTTTTTTTCCATTCATCCTTTTCTCAGAACAATAAACATAAAACTTCATTCACAAAACTTTGGCTCACCTTGCAAAATCAACTATTTATGATAATTACCATATGCTGGTCGTCTTTAACTTTTGCTGTGTTTGCTGTGTGTCTATGTTTTCCATCTTATGTATTTGTGGTGAATGGGAATATGCACTGGGGAAGCAGGTACTGTACAGAGTTTGGATGGATGGATGGATGGATGGATGTGTTTATAGTTTAGCAGACGGAGTGAGTCAGATTGCAAATTATGAATAACATTGTGAACATTACCGAAGGCTTTCATAAATGTGTGATTGATTCAGTAATAGTTGTGTTCTGAGAATGGGGTTGAATGTTTTAGCAATTCAGAAAAAAACGGTAATAGACGCATTACAGTATATGATCCTTACAGAAAGATCCAATTGGCAGCATTTTTAAATCACATTTTTCATGTAACTTGTTTTCAAGGTCTGAGTAGGTACATCAGTGATGAAGCTGTAATGTGAAATCCGCAATGCGCATATTTTGATAATAAAATGTGCTACAAAGCAAGTTGTATCCTTTAAATGTTTTTTATTGCTTACTTGACCTAAATTCTAACCCACATTTTTGTGACCTATGTTTCAGGCACGTGTAGAGCGTGGGGTCGAAGCGTCGGCGGCCACAGCACCTGCACCTTTTGCAAGAACGACTGAAAGTGTGTCTCTTTTGCGGTCATACCTGCCCCTTTTCAATCACCGACGGTCACGCAAATTCTAACTCCCCCCCCCCCTCAGGCCCTGCCAATTTACAAAAATGTACAAAAACCACGCCCCCCCTCCTCGTTCGAGCACCTGCCCCTTGCAGTGTCTGTTGGCAATACATAAACTACAAAAGTCGTTATTACAGGGAGATTATTATTATTATTATTACACTATAATTATTATTATACTACTACTAATAAGCATCTACTTCTACTACCGCTACTACTAATAATAAACATACCTATACGTGTATCTATATATGAAATTATAATAAAGTACAAACCAGTTCAGCAGTAGCCTGACCTGCTGCATGCGAAAGCCGATCGATCGATTCCTTGGCCGCCACGTGATTCCCATGAAAAACTTGGATGTTGTTCCATCCTCGCTGGAGCCCATTTCGAAGCAGCGTTTGGGATAGTGCGCTGTTGGAAAGTGAGCTGAAACAGAGGTAAGCCTCTATTCTGTCATGCTCTATAGGGTGGGATTTTTTTTTAAAATTAAAAGTAAAATAATACAACGTTAAGATAGGTCTGCCTGTAATTTTGAAAGTTTTTTTTAATACCACATATTCATAGATTGGTCACCTCTACAAGCAGTAAATGAGCATCTATTCATCCTTATCCGGTGCAGGATCACGGAGTGTTTATTATTTATTTATTTATTATTATTAAGTAATAGACACCATAAAATTACTATCGTACTTTTTGCGCGTTGGACACATAGGTCCACCTTCACTACAAGAGCAAATACTGGATGTTTAGGATTGTCCGGGAAAGAGCGCAATGCCTTCTATCGTATATACTTACAGTTATACGTATGTTTAACCGACTGTGGGCCTGCATAGTTATTAACCTTACACACAGTCTAATCGTAGTTTTGGGAGAAAATCAAATACATGAAGTACAATCCGATTTATTCCCACCTCAGGAAGTGAAGGAAAGTTTACTTTTTGGAAATTCTCTCTCTCTCTCTCTCTCTCTCTTTCTATAGTTACAGCTCTGGAAAAATTAAGAGAGCGCAGCACAGTTTTTTGTTTCATTCATTTCTCAATTTATGGGTGTGTGTATGTAAATAATATACGTATTTTTGCAAACTGCCACCTGGTTCTTCTCTGTTTCTTATTAATGAAGGGCGTCTTTTTTACTTTATGGGACTTCTGATACGATCCTGATACGGACTGTCCTAGCAGTGCACTTGACACCTGCACTTAATGTTTCCTTTTCTTTTCTGAAGGTTTTTGATGTCATACTACAATTCATGAGAAACTTTTAGATAAATTAACAGTCGTCTCTGACATTAGAGAGTCGCTTCCGCCCTCTACCTGGCTGGTTTTTGATCATTCCCAGTATCTTCTGTTTCACCTTGTCATAAATGTGTTTAAAAGTTAAAATATGACCGAGTATAGATTGATGATATTGCTTGAAGGTAATTCTGTTTCAGTATTTCTAAAGCTGTACTACATATGTCACGTTTGGGATAGGCTGAAAGAGATTATATACTTGTACTTTGAATTTGAATCATTCTGAAAATCTGGATACTGATGATGAGGAAAATGGTCCCTCACAGTCACAGTCCGGTCCTCTATGTCCAGGAAGTTTGCATGGATTTACTCCTGGGACTTTCAGCGTATTTGTGTTTTTGGCTTAAGCACATTGGTATCCAGAAATGACCTTAGAAGTGTAAGCATGGGGCAAACTGGCCAGGGCATAACCTGCGAATCGCGGAATAGCCTCAAGCAGAATCGGTCCTAGACAGTGTGGCAGCCTAGGTGAGCATCACTGCCAGCGCCCCCCCCAACCGAGTGGGAATTAGCTGTCATGTCTGCACCCCCCAAAAGGTGGCACCCCATGTCACCTATAGAGTCGACTACTTTTTTTTACTAACTTCTACACTTAACCTAATAAAATGTTTAATCATTTGAACAATATAAAGGCTTGGTAAAAAAAAAAATACCTACTGTTGAGCTGCAGTAAAATGTCTGAAGCCACACAACCACATATCTTGATATCACTATCTTGATAGTGTCCCGTTATTAAAAAGCATTTTTAGGAGATGGTGGCTTTGCCTCTTTATGGGAACCCAGAAGCATGTTATTTTCTACACAGCCATTGAGTCAGCATGCCTCCAGCGACTGCGACGGACCTTGGGTACCCCCCCCCAGATGGTGGGTGGGGCTGGGCAGTGGTGTTTGGATCTTTCATCTCTATAGGCTTCTCCTACGCCTTTCCCAAGGCCCTCACCATCTACTTTAAGGAGATCCAGGAATACTTTTCCATATCCTACAGTGAGATTGCTTGGGTGTCCTCTATCATGCTAGCAACTATGTACGCAGGAGGTGAGTTTTGAAAATTAACACTTTACTTTTGTTTTAATGGATCGATAAAACCTGTGAAGAACTCATTTCAGATCATTTCACATATTGTTTCAGAAAAGAATTATGGATTGAAATTTTGCCCAGTTTTTTATGTTGTTTGTTTTTTTAGACTAGTTTCTATTCAGAATTCAGAATTGAGTTGAAACGACATATAAAAATGACTCAAAAAGTTGGTTTGGTTTATGTATGTTAAGGCCATTGTGAAGACTGCAAACTGGTTTGTTGTCTAGGTGATAACAGGGAGTTTTCATATCACCTTTCCTTATGCCATTTAGCCTGTTTGATAATAGCAGTGATGACAGCTTCTTTTCCACTTCCTGGACTCAGAATATTTGTCAGACTCATTGTCTAAATCCACCATAAATGGTTTGTGTATTCACTCAATGTATTGACTAATACCCACAATCTCTTTCTTGTTTCAGGACCTGTAAGCAGCATACTAGTCAATCGCTATGGCAGCAGACCTGTGGTCATGACTGGTGGGATAATGTGTGGAATCGCTATGGTAGCCGCTTCTTTTGGCAGTACCATTATGCATTTGTATTTGTGCATTGGAGTCATTGGAGGTATTTATTATTGACTTAATTAATTATGTAATTTGTAGTGTCATTTTCTGTAGTTGTTCTCAGATTAGAACTTTTGTGAGAGATCCATCCATCCATCCATACATCCATCCATCCATTCACCTGTTCAGTAGAGGGTCACAGGGAGGCCTGAAATCAATCCTGGACACCACAGGGTACAAGGCAGGGGCCACCTTGGGGGGATAACTTTCATGAGAAATTTCTTCCACTAATGTTGGGCAAAATTCAAGTAAATCTATATTGATTTTCCCAAAAAAAATGGTCCATTTAACTAATTTAAGTACTTAAACGTAATTTATAATATAATCACTGATTGATTCACTTTATTGTTTTCTGACTCCTGTTCTAATTTCCACAAGTGCGATATCATTTTTGGAAATAAACCTACAACTTTGCTCATTTTGGTTTTCATAGGCTTGCGACACTTGGACTGGAGTTATCATGTGGTAAAATTTAAGGAGACATATTTCCTGTCTGCTTATTTTCAGCCTAGTGGGGTTGATGTTCTCTCTGCCACGTTGGCAGAGCAGTGGGGGTGACCACTGGCATAAGGACAGCAAGCTCAGTCACAATGCACTGTTTTTATTCTGCTCACGCTCTAGAGCTTTGAGAGAGACGAGAAGTTTCTGGGACAATACATTAAAGGAATATCTTCAGATACAATCCTGCTGTTTTAACCTCTGTGCTGGTCACTTGTATGCTGAGTAAATGGCAAACCCTTGTTTGCATGGCCTTATGTCCCTTCAGATATGACCCTGGACAGGCTGTGATGTCAGTAGTTGAGCACATGCGCTCTGGGTGATTCTGAAAGCCACTAATCATGATTCACTTTAGAAACTGTTTATGTATCTTATGTATATTATTGCAGAGGGGAGAAAAATTGATTGTAGTGGAAAAAACAGCCTTGAGTCAAATATGAGCTCAAAAGCAGGTCCAACATTTAGCAGTAAATTTGTCCAGCACTTAGCAGAAAATGGCACTTTGACCTGTGCCATGGTTTGAACTCATTTCGATCCTTTGTTTACCTGTTCCTTGCTACCTCTGCCTAAATTTATAGGACAGTCTACTCTTGATTTCTGGCAAGGATTATCATTCCAATTTTAACATTTAACTTTTCGTAAAAATGTTTTACATGTAGATGCAATACAGGGGGAAATATGCCTCTTACATGTATTTGGATGATGCATCACATTAACAGTTGCTTATTTTATATTTTAGGATTTGGCCTTGCTTTCAACCTTCAACCAGCCCTGACAATCATTGGGAAATACTTCCTGGTCCGGAGACCCATAGCAAATGGCCTGGCCATGGCAGGAAGTCCTGTTTTCCTCTCTACCTTGGCGCCCCTGAATCAATTTCTGTTTGACAGCTTTGGATGGAGAGGAGCGTTCTTAATCCTGGGAGCTATAATTCTTAACTGTTGTGTAGCAGGAGCCCTGATGAGGCCCATTGAGGTAAAGCCCCAAGTTAAATGTGCACAGGATTGTGACAAACCAGACGCAGAAGACGGCAGCAGCACTCCTGCGGCTGGTCTTTTGAGTGGACAGGAGCAGCAAAGGAAGTCTGGGTGCTGTGGTAGAATTAACACCTTCATTGATCTCTCACTCTTTAAGCACAGAGGCTTCATCATCTACCTTGTGGGCAATGTGCTCATGTTCTTCGGCTTCTTCGCCCCAGTTGTCTTCCTTGCTCCCTATGCCAAGCATCTTGGCATTGACGAGTACTCAGCGGCATTGCTGCTATCTGTATTTGCCATTGTCGATATGGTGGCACGGCCTGGCACCGGCCTAGTTGCCAACACCAAGTGTGTCAGGCCTAGGATCCAGTATTTCTTCAGCTTCTCTGTGGCCTACAGTGGCGTCTGCCATATCCTATGCCCCCAGGCCACAGGATTTGTGGGACTGGTCATTTATGCCATCTTTTTTGGGGTGGCGTTCGGCATGGTTAGCGCCTTGCTCTTCGAAGTGTTGATGGACCTTGTTGGTGCTCATCGTTTCTCCAGCGCAGTTGGTCTGGTCACCATTATTGAATGTGGTCCTGTGCTTCTAGGACCTCCGATATCAGGTAGGTTATAATGGGCAAAAAATGCATAAATGTTACTGAAGATGAGACTTAGCAGTAACTTAATGATTTAAAAATAGTCTTTGAAGGACTGTAGAATATTACAAATGGTGCACTAGACGATTCCTACAATAGAAATACTCAACATGGTATGCTGTTCCAAGGGGTCAACCTAACTGTTTTTTTCCGTGCGCCTTTGCAACCAAAATTATTATCAAGAGTTTCCTTTTGTTTGGGGAAATGAAACTGTAACAATGTTATACACATCTACCTAGAGGAAAGTTTATTTTTACAAATAAATTAAAAGCCATTTGGTGGTTCACATCTGTGAGCAATTATAAGAGGCATTCAAGTCTATAAAGGATGGACAAGATGATGTAATAACCTCTAAACAAAGAGCAATGGATATGGCCTTATTTTGATATCTAATTTACCTTGAATATCTCGGAGAAGAATATACTATCTGGATACTTTCAGGGTCTAAGCCTGACTTCCATCTCTTCCATTAACTACTGCACCATGTTCTTGTCTGTCAGAAATATAGTACTTGTCCTATTGGACAAAGAATAATTTATTATACAATTTTATCAATAATATATATTGTTATAATAATTTAGTATCAATTGCCTGCCGCACTCACTAGTAGACCTCCCGATGGGATGCATTGTCAACATAGATTCCCAGCGATTGTCATTGTGGTGGAAAACATTATTAATGGAATTTTAATTTCTTTCATCATCGTTTTTCTGTTGTCATTCAGGAGCCCTAGTGGACGAGTTCAAGGACTACAAATATATGTACTACGCATGCGGGGTTGTGGTGCTGGCCTCAGGAATATTCCTCTTTATCATGAACTTCTACAACTACAGGATGCTGGATAGGGAGGAAAAGCAAAAGGAGGAGCAAGAGGTAGCTGTGAATATGAGTGCCAAGGAGGTGTGTTCTACTGTTGAGAAAGGCTATCCTAGAGAGGAGAATGGCAGTGAAATGGAAGAAAAACTGGAGGAGCAACCCCACATGGAAAAGGATGAGTCACATACGGATGACATGCCAGCCGATGACACTTAATGGTAGATAACCCCGTCACTGGAGAGACTGGTTTTGGGTTGAAGGCCTACCGAAAGCATTGATCAGATGACTTCTGCTTTTGAGGGTTAAAATTATGATCATTTTAATGATTGTATGACTGAAATCATTGTCATTAACGGAGAGAGTCTCTGTGTGTATAATGTAGATTTATAAGTAACAAGTGAAACAAACCATTCTGGACCTTGGAGACTTGGTTCATTTATAACAGTAGTCAGATGTTCATTTTGTTTCAAAGTAATTCAAGGCATACTGTTTATGAACTCCATTTGATAGGATTTTATAATGCAATGAAGATAATGTAATAATGCACTGATGATAGTATGTGTCACGTTCCGTGGGCAGGCGAGCAGGCAAGGAGACGTGCAGAGCCGGACGGACAGGGAAACGGGGTTTATTGGCAGCGACAGGCAGACAGGCA
>JAODKF010000116.1:24647160-24704076 GCA_026779585.1 Mormyrus proboscirostris | reverse complement strand
GACGGATCTGACGTACTGGGGAAAGACGCGGACTAAATACAAAGGCTAGGCAGGGATTAACAGGACACAGGTGATCAGAATCGGGGCAGGAACACGAGGTAACGAGGTGGGCGTGGCACACGGGAGGATCGGACGGGGCGGATCATGACAGTATGGCCTTTAAAAGATTTTCTAGATTTAAAAAATCTGCTTATAGATATATGTAGTTGGATAACAACATGGGTGATGCTCCATGAATATAAATTGAAATATAATTGTTGTAGTATGACGGTTTTTTTTCCCTTAAAGGTTGATTTTGTCATTAGGATTAGACTGCTTGTCATTAGCGACAACTGCAATGTAAATCATTTAAAGGTTCTAAGATATATTAAACAGCCATTACTATTTAAAAATACCTTTTGGGAGGAATATCGCAACAGATAGCTAAGCATGATTTAACTGGTGTTACAAAACTAAGACAAATTGTCTAATGTGTATCTTAAAAAATATGTATTTTTCACAAAACAGCAGCTTCTTCTGGAAGGGAATGGATGTGTTTAAGCAATAATCTGTTCCCTCTTTCCATAATCTTTCAACACAAAGTAGTGGAAAATCCAGTCTGGTCTGCTTAACCAGCTCCACTGGTCTACTCTACACAATCCTTTGAACATTGCTCTGTTTTGAGGAAAAATCAAAGCAACAACTAATCGTGTGCCTTTCCTCTGTCATTCCACCTATTCCGTCTACAGAAACCCATCACATTAAGTCTGTCATCCACACCCCGCCACATTCAATTACATTTTTTCATGAGCTGAACACTGGGTCTTTTTCTTACCAGCAGACACAAAACCACACAGCTGAAGAAACTAAACTGGCTTGGCTGATTTCATGTGACTCTGTTTTGAGCTGCTAATGGTGGAATGAGAGCTAGGAAGTGTGTGTTCTTGGCCTTTCAAGATTGTAATCGAAAATCACCAGCTTCATTTCAGAATGATCATACAACTGTGTACCCTTGTTATTGATATCCAGGTAATGCTAATGATCGCAGTGATTGTTTTCTTATAACATGACTTAGGTTGCTTCACTCTTAGTGAGAGTGCTTTTGGGTAACACACAAAATATTGTAGCGTTAAGCTACTACTTATGTGTTAATTGACCACAAACTAAGTGTAAGTTACATACTGATATGTTTGTACATCATTAATAAATCGTGACGCATCTTTTATCTCAAGCAGTTACTATATTTGTTACTATATCTGTGAATTCTGTAAACGTCTGTGAACTATTGAAGGAACAAGTAATGAATAACACAAATATTGATCTCATGTTTGTTTATTATTAATGAATCGTGATGCATTTTTATCTTGAGTATATGTGGCTAATATTTGTTCATAATTTGTACTTCAGTAGTTGCTACTAAGTATTTGCGGCCCATCAAGTAAATTGTTACCTGCTTGGGTAACGGAAAAAAAAAAACCATTGCAGTCTGGGTAACTACAATAACCAGCTAGACAAACCAGTACAATATTTGGCACGCTTTCAAGAAATCTCCTAGTGTACTATTAACATGCACGTCAAAAATATTTTGAAATCCCCTGTGTTGCCACACCTGTTTATCCTTAGTTATGGTAATTATACGTTAGCTTTAACAAAAGCCATTATGTTGCACCCCGTGAAAAATGCAGTTAATACCACTTTGTTTTAGATAGATTAGTGAGAATGTGATGTTAAATATTGCATGCATATGAAATACCGATCGGAACAGTGGAATAAACACATTCAGAATTCACTGTATAGAATCAGGGCAACATTGATGTTATTGCGGGATAGCTGCTTTATTTCCTGAACCAACCTGTCTGCTGCATGGATCTCTAGCTCCAAAATATGAAGCTTTATTTAAGCATGTTGCGGTTAAGCAGCTGCATTAATTGCAATATTCCTTCCACTGGCCGACACTCATAAAGTCTAATGGGCTGTTGGGCGCATACATAGGAAAGGTTAATTTGCACTTCCACAAAGGTCTAACATAAAGCCATAGTTACAACAATTGTTGTGTTAGGCTTTAATATTATTACAGTTTTCCCAGTATTCTATGTGACAAATACAGTTAGATATTTTCCTGGATCAGACAGGGTCACAGACCCCACTCTGGGCTGGGACAATTTGGCCTGTCGTGCAAAGCCAGAATCTTTCAGGTTATGACTCCCTGTCCGTCTCTGGTAGTTTTCAGTAGTTATCAGCATTTTCAGTGAGGCTGTTGTTTCCGGGCCTCTGAAAAGATATCGCACAGGGATGTATCTCGATCTGTCTCAGGGAGGAGGGAACATAATGACCTCTGCTGTGCGGTAGCCGACTTAAGAAATACACAAAATCTGTCACCAAGCACACTATCAATCGCTTCTCAGCATATTCTGCTTATCAAAGGTTCACATAATCAGTACTTCGAAATGTAGGTGCAGTGAAAAAAAATGTGCTTTCTGAAATGCATCCACGTTTGTGACAGGTTATTTTGGCTTGAGGGAATGTTTTTTCTATAATGTAGTCCTTGAGCTGATTTGTTGCACTTTAATTTAGGTTCAGTCTCCTTGCCAAATAGAAAATAATGTGTATATGGCTAGAGGTGTTTCAAATATTTTACAGAAAGAAGCTCTGGTTTGAAAAGCTATGGATGTTCATATCCGTTCGAAGAATCAGTTCTTTCATTCTGTAGTGCATTTTTCAGAAAGAATCTGGAACTAGGAGTATTTTTATAGGAGTACTTTAGTAGTTGAATTACTGGTCATGCAAAGCTAATAAATATTTCTTTGGTCCTTGATACTTATAATTACCCTAACATCACATGGACAACACATACAATAGTGTCTGTTCTTAAAGCCTCATATATGATAGGATAATTCCCTCATGCTTATTGTTAGGCATTCTATTGTACGAGTAGTGTTACTTGTTCTTTATTGTGTCCATAAGGGGAAAAAGCCATGTGGAGAATTTTAATCTCACACACACACACACACACACACACACACACACACACGCACACAGACACACATACAGAGATGCACATAACTGGAATGCAAGTACGCATTCACTTTTAAAAGTGATACGTGCATTTACAATTTCCATGTAGCACGATGTCATGCATGTATTTACATTAATGTCTTTTAAAAGTAAATATTGATTTTTATTAAAGGATAGGGTTACCTTGGTTAAAGAGTATGCTGCTGCTGTTTATTGTTCTGAATTACTACTATTATTATTATTATTATTACTATTATTATTATTATTATTACTATTATTATTATTATTATTACTGTATGTTAAACCTGCATGGTAGTCAAGAGCAACCATATGCTAATGTTTACTGATATATTTAGAGGAAGAGAAGGGAATAATCAAATCAGATTAAATGATTTAACATCTCTTTAATTCATGGTGATTTCAGTAATCCTGTGCTGACATAATCACTAATAAACTCAAACATGAATAGCATCCCAAGCAGTTTATCTGTTAATCATATTCAAACATTGCATTTACATATTTCCACAAAGATTACACCGATGGGAAGTTAAAGTGTTTAGTTTATTAAGAATAACCAACAGGGACCCTGCTCCAATATTATATTTAACTCATTTTGTTCCTTCCATCCTGCAATAAAGAAGAAAATTAATCACGTTATGAGCCGTTTTTTCTCTGTTGCCACAACGTTGGATGAAATAGCCTTAAGAGAATAGAATAGAATAGAATTAATAGGCTGCTTATGGTTAATGTTACGTGTTGCTGACTTTATCCAGCATTTCAGCCTTATTTGTTAATGTTCCCTAAATCTGGTGATTTAGTGGGGATAATCTAATGAAATGCTTTAATGTACAGGTTAATTTGATACTGAGCTGCTGATAATACGCAATCTGATTTTTTAAACATCTTACCCTTCTATGGTGCATCACAAATGGTTTATTGTCCTACTAGTATTTGATTCTAACTTCTGGGAACTATTGAGAGAGGCTCCATGATCTGCCACGGGTGTTTATGGGGGGCATATCCCACCACAGTACTCCGCTAGATTCGGCCCTTTTGATAATATTGAGAGGGCACACATCGGAGGTGGATAGCTCAAAAATTCCAGAATAAGATTTGAGTTGAGTATAAAGAGTCACAGTCACAGATTACTCAACTGCTTGGTTGAAACAAAATCTTGGTCTGGAATTTTACTTTCTAGATTATCCACCTGTGGCACACATTTCAGTTGAATGGAACTAATAAAAAGAACTTGACATTGAAATACAGCAAACCCTTTCTGTTTTGTATAGCAACAATTCAGTTGTTCCTGTTACTTTGCCAACAAGCAAAATTTGACCATGAGGATTTTTCTCACCCTGTGGTGTGTTGGCTACTGCCCAGGGTTGGTTCCTGCCTGCGCCCATTGTTCCCGGGATAAACTCCAGTCCCCCCCCCCCGCGACCCCAGTTGGGATTGAGTGCTTTCAGAATATGGATGGATGGATGGAGGATCTTTCTACGATAACCAGGGGTAGCCAGTCTTATCTAGGAAGGGCCATTGGATATGCAGGTTTTCACTGAAATTCCCTCATAAGATTACTAATAAGAGGACTGATTGGCTGGGTTTGAACAGCTGACCTACAGGTTATTCCAAAAACCTGCATACACACTGGCCCTTTGCGGATAAGATTGGCCACTCCTGTACTATAAAGATCCTTGGTCTTAAGTCATGGTATGTCTTTCTGCCAAAGTTAATGATTAATATAAATCATAAAAAGAACAACAGAAAAATAAAAAGATCCCACAAGACAGAGAAACATTGGTTGCTCTGGAAATATACCCCAGGTGAAACAGGAAATTTTATAGTGTTTTTTATATATATATATATATATATATATATATATAAATCCAGTGTTCCCTTTTTCTACAGGAGGTTTTTCATTAATTGGATAAAGAATCTTATATAAGACACACAAACATTTACATATTTTGTTCATGGTTACTTTTTAATGAAGCTGTTTGTTTGTTGACATAACCAATGCAAAGTAGTTCGCATTTGTAATACTAACTAAAATGGTGGGTGTGGTAATCTTAGGGTGTTTTCACACCAGAACTTTTTAGTCTGATTAAAATGGACTCTAGTTCAATTTCCCACTTTGTGCAATTCATTTGACCAAAACAACCAGACCGAAACAACCAGACTGAGGTGGTCTACGTCTGGTCCCAAATGAACTCTGGAGTGGTTTGTTTGTGGTGAAAATGTGATGGAACCTGAAACGGACCCAACTTCCAGGTGTCCTCTGAGAGTTTGGACTAAATGGCTTCCATTGCCAGATGTGCTTTGCATTCTGGGATGTGGCAGAGCATGCAAACCAGTAGCAGGACAGAGGTCTCACTTGGTCTAGCAGTAAGGTATGTTGTCTTCTTGAAATCTGTCTTCTTGTTGTCTTCTTGAAATCTGGTTGACTACATCTGTCAGCTCCTAAAATAAAAACTCTCAAGTTTTCAAAATGTTTAGCCAACTGCTGAAGAAGAGAGGGCTTGACCGGTCAACTGAACAGTGCTGTTGAGGCAACAATATATGAAATTGACAGATGTGCAGCTGTATAGCTCAGGACGCAGGACCTTCTTCTGCTATTTACTTCATTGCTCTTGGCACAGACAGATCCAGGGGAGTTTTTAGCTGTTGAAAAGGTCAGGGGCTAAGTCAAGTTTACCTGGTCTAAAATACTCAGGGCTAGGCGTAAAATATGCCTAAATGATCGGACGTAACGATATCCATGGGCACATCTGTCCAATAAGCAGAATGTACGTTCTCACATGGTTTGTGGTGGCACGTTATTGTATTGCTTGGATTTTTCTCAGTGTGAAAGTAAACCGAACTGAGGGGCAAATGCTACAAGTTTACAAACTCATCAACTGATCTGGACTGAACCATAGGTGTGAAAACACTCTTAGTTTCAGTTTCACCTTTAGCACTGAAGGGGAATAAAAAATCCACTTGGTGGCGCCAAAAATCTGCCATTAAACCATCATCCTTCAAAAGAAGGACTTAATCTTTCTTCCGTCCGTTTCTGGCACAAATATAACACACTATCTCTAATGTTAAGTGTATTAATACAGAGCTGGAAGATGTTGTTGTGATTAAGAGCATTATGAAATGGTAGAAAGAACTGACAGATTTGAATAAAAGTATAGATTAAGGAAATTAGTTTTTGTGAGACATTAGCACTGATTTTGTTACCAGTATTTAGTATAATCTTGACGCCAAATTTACAGCGGCATACCAAAACTGGATATCGTCAAGGGAAGCATTTTCTGAAACGGCCAGCCTGCCTGAAAGTAACAGTGATGGAGCACACATAAACAGGCTAATTCCGCAATCTGCATCTCAGGGGGATGAGTATGGAGACCCCATGTAGCTCTGGAAATATACAGAACTTTAAAGAATGAGAAGGTTTTCAGCAGAGTCCAGCAGGTCCTTCACCAGAGGCGACAGAGGGTCATTACAAGCATTACAGTTCTACAATTTATAACTCAAAACCTAGAATAAATAACAAGGGCTGGTTCCAAGGTTATAGCAGCATGAGCACATTAGGGTGCCCGACTGACCCAAGACAGTACTAAACTGAAGAACTGTTTTGCATAGTTGGGAAGTGACACATTCTTCCCACATACTTATCCTTCAACCATTCTTTAAAATTTAGACAAATCAATAGATATTCCACTATTAGTTTATGGATAGCCAGATAAAATGAATGTCTTCCAGTGCTGATTGAGCTACCAGAAATGAATGATGAATGCAAAGTTTTTTCCAGGGTCCAGAACCTCACCTGTTTCGAATGCAACAGTGGCCTTATATAAGTATTAACAGATTACAGGTTTAGTCTAGCTGTACTATACCCTGTCCTTGCCAAGGCTGTCAGCATCAGAGAACTCAGAAAAGGCTTTTTATCACCATCGGGGAAAAAAAAAATTATATACTCCAATAGTTCCTTTTTAAAAAGGAAGATTGCTTCTGCCTTTGGACAATGGTGACGGAATGACTCATTGACCTAGTCAATAGAAATGTACGACCGTTGCCTCTCATTCCTGCAGATCTTAATAGTTTGATTCGGAGCAGTCAGTGAAGACAGAGGTCCCAATGACAGACCCAGTGTTACAGGCTGCTGCTTCTCTATAGGAAAACCACAGTAGGTCATGGATTTGTGTGCTGTTTTGGTGAGTGTCAGAACGTGTCGTGTCTGGACCTGTGCATACTTGTGTGTATGCAAATGCTTTCTTACTTAGTGTGTGGAGAGTCTCAGATTCCCCCTTCATCAAAGTAAAACTACGTATTAATTAACTCAGTCTTACATGTCTTGCATCGTTCCCTGAACCCATTCTGAGTGACAACTCCAGACTCGCAGGAAGCATTATGTGGACCTGCGGTCCAGTTGCAAATGAAGAAACTGACGCGATTATAATTAATGACGACCTCTACGAACCTTGAAGAACAGCTCGCTATTATAACACTGATCAGTGTTGCGAGTGACATCGTACACGGAGGCACTCTGACCTGATTAATAATCCCCAGGGCGCTCTTATATGCACACCATACTAGTGATGGGTGGACTTAAAAGCAGTTCTTACACACTCCTATAGGCAGATTCAATCTAACTCAGCCCTGACATGTGGAGAGGAAACAGACATGGAAAGTCATAAGGAAGAAGAATAAATGCAAATATACATATATATATAATAAAATCCAGTTATAACGCACTTCAAGGGACCTGGCAAAACAGTCCGTTATATCCAGAGTTGCTGTATGCCCAGAACACAAATACAGGACATCATTTACTCATGCCACACCCCAGCAGACACACTTGTGGTATAGATTATTACATTGTACATGTAGTGATCTAACTTTACCTGATCAGATGTGTGACTATTAATAATCCCGACTACGTATCTACACTGGATATCACCGGCATGCCACGCGCCTTGTAGGCGGAGCCTGCATGTCTGTTATAGCCAAACAAAACTACAACTAAAAGCGGCCCTGGCGACCAAATTGTTTGTCTGTTATAAGTGTAATTCCATTATAAGCGAGTCCACTATAATGGGATTTTACTGTATATATACACACACATTGAGGGTGTTGAGGGTTGAGGGTGTCCGGTTTGGTGACCTCAGGATTAGGTCTCTGCTTTTTGCAGATGATGCGGTTCTGTTGGCCTCATCAGACCGTGACCTTCGGCTCTCGCTGGAGCAGTTTGCAAGTGTGAAGCGGCTGGAATGAAAATCAGCACCTCCAAATCCGAGACCATGGTCCTCAGCCAGAAAAGGGTGGAATGCTCTCTCCAGGTCAGGGAGGAGGTCCTTCCCCAAGTGGAGGAGTTTAAGTATCTTGGGGTCATGTTCACGAGTGAGGGGAGGATGGAGCGGGAGGTCGACAGGTGGATCGGTGCGGTGTCCGCAGTGATGTGGGCTCTGCATCGGTCTGTCATGGTAAAGAAGGAGCTGAGCCAAAAGGCAAAGCTTTCTATTTACCAGTTGATCTACGTTCCTACCCTCACCTATGGCCACGAGCTGTGGGTAGTGACCGAAAGAACGAGACCGCGAGTGCAAGCGGCCGAAATGAGTTTTCTCTGCAGGGTGACTGGGCTCTCCCTTAGAGATAGGGTGAGACGCTCGGAGGGACTCAGAGTAGAGCCGCTGCTCCTCCGCATTGAGAGGAGCCAGATGAGGTGGCTCGGGCATCTCCTTAGGATGCCTCCTGGACGCCTCCCTGGTGAGGTGTTCGGGTATGTCCCACTGAGAGGAGGCCCCGGGGAAGACCCAGGATACGCTGGAGGGACTATGTCTCTCGGCTGGCCTGGGAAGGCCTCGGGATTCGCCCAGAGGAGCTGGAGGAAGTGGCCGGGGAGAGGGAAGTCTGGGTTTCCCTGCTGAGACTGCTGCCCCTGCGACCCGACCTCGGAAAAGCGGAAGTCAATGGATGGATGGATGGATGATTGCATTCACATATTTTTACAAAACTGAGGTTATCCAAATGTCGCCATTTGAATTTATATCAGCAAATACTTAAGAGCCAATGACAGGATCATTCTTACAGCTCAGCAACATTATGCAGCAATAAAGTAAAGTCAGCTGAGCAACTGAATCTACTGAATGCCCAGGTTACACCTCCATCCATCATCAATGGATTTTTATCTTCCCTGGTTGGCATGGGCATATTCCAGGTCAAGAATGCCAAGATTCATTGGGTTCGAATTGTCAAAGAGTGGTTCAGGGAGCATGAGGAATCATTTTCACGCATGACTTGGTCACCACAGAGTTGTGACCTTAACCTCATTGAAGGTCTTTGGGATGTGCTGAAGGAGGCTTTATGGAGTGGTTCAACTCACTTGTCAATACAGGATCTCGGTGAGAAATGAATGCAAATCTGGATGAAAATAAAGGGTGAGATGTTGCATAAGCCTGTGGAAACAATGCCATGACAAATGTGCGCCATAATCAAACCTAAAGGCAGTCCAACGAAAAATTCAAATGGCGACTTTTTTCTTGGCCAGCCAGTGTATATACACATACATACTCAACATAGAAATATTAATATTAGACCTATAAATGGATATTAGCACTGATAAATAATGTGTTTTCCAGCAGATTGTGCAGCATCCTTAGCAATGAGACACTGTGTCTTTTTAATTTATTAACCAGAAACACCTTCAAAATAGAATGTGCTGTATACAGTATTAAAGTTATAAAGATTGAAGTTTTCAAAAATAAAGTTCCACAACGTAAAATGTGATTTAAGATTTGCTTGCATTGCCTGATAAACAATTCATGTTACACAGGAGAGGAAGGTTGGTCCAGGCACTTTATTAGGGGTTTGCGAGAGGAAGGACCACAATTTGGAGGAAAGGTGCCAGATCAGCTTTAGGAGATGAGGAAAAGCGAGACACATGTAGTGAGATGTTGCGGACTGCTCTGTCTGGGGTTGGATGGCTCAAACTGATAACTTTTGCATGATTAATGAAATGGCTGCGGGTGAGCAAAGGACTTGTCACCTGACTTCACTCGATCCTGCAACATTCGCACCTTTTCTTGAGTAACCCCGGTGGAGTACTGCTGAAAATTCTTGTGATTATGGTACCAGCAATTGAATAGCAAGTTTTCAAAATGCACTCAGTCCTTTTTTTTGTTGTTTTTGAGATGATACCGCTAATCAGAAAAAGTATGGCTTCCTCTTCTTAATCACTCAGTCCTCATGAAATCCAGTGAAGAACAAACACATTTCCAAAACTATCTCCACAAAAGTTTTCTCCAAAACATATACCATGGACAAAGTGAGCTTTGGAAATTTCTCTTCTGTTATTCAAAGCTCCGACATTACAAGTACAAATAATTATATAAATATTCCCTGGCTGGTTTATTTGTTATGCAAGTGGCCTACTTATCTAAACAGAAAATCACCTTCAACGAAATACGTGCAATACTTGGACAGGTGTTTAACAGGGTCAATAGGATACGTCATTATTTGGAGAAGCATTAGAATCTCTTAGTGATGTGAGTAATTCTTAAAATGGTACCAGCACCTCAACAAAAGTCGTTCTCCTGGGATTTTCATGCACTACAACAGGGCTTTCAAATCACGGTCCTCAAGGGCCGAGCACTGCTGTTTTTTCAGCTTTCCTTTACCTGAGAACCAGTTGTGAAGCCTCTGGCCAAGTTGAGCCAGAAATTATTAAGCTACCTACCTGGGAGACTTGAAAACAAGGCCTGTATTTGGAATCGAGGGCCAGATTTGAATAGGGGGGCACTACAGTGTAGTTTGTAAAGAATTGCACGATGAACAAGAATTATCTAATCAGTGGCAGTTCTGTGGGTGAAAACACCTTGATAATGAGAATGGCCAGACTCGTTAAAGCTAACAGGAAGGTCACAAGTGTCTGTCCGTCTGACCATCCACCCAATCATTTTTTTATAAGCCCTAACCCTAGCCTCGCCAATTCCGCCACAAGCGACCATCATTATTCTTCAGCACACAACATGTGTATCTTTTTTTAAAAATACTTACTTTTACCCTAACCTAACCCTAACTGTTTATCCAGTTACTGGATCATGGTGAGTCTGGATTCTATTGCAGAAATGAACAGGCATGAGAACAGGATTCCAGGCCATTCCAGGGCAAACGCTCACACGCTCACACGCTCCATAGAGACATTAGTTCATGGAAGCACATGGTTCGTTCTGCAGGTATGAGGCTACAGTTTCTATTTTAATTCCAAGTCACCATATATTTCTACAGTATGACAACTTTGAATAATTCCTAATCCCTCCATCTTCTAAGTGCTATACTGAACAGGGATGGGGGTGAAAGCTAATTCAGGCAGCAGAGGGCACAAGCCAAGGGTGCAACCCTGAATGGGACGCCAGACATTCAGATGGCATGTTTTGACCTGTACTTACTGTATACACCAGCAGCAATTAAGCAACGTTAATTACTGAAACTACAGGTCTTTGTACCACAGAAAATGTATATGCCATGGATGCACAGGAATGGAAGCTGATTAAATTGCTATTTATATCATCTGATTCACACAGATTGTATGTATCATGGATGGAGCTCTATTAGGACATAAGCTCTATTAGGACATAAGCTCTATTAGGATAAGTAACATGCTAACCAGCTTATGGGCCCTTGTGGGTTGAATCACCAGTAAGAGCAAGACTGCCAGACAATTCAGTTCAGTCGATATCAGAAAAAAAAAATTCTGTGGCATTTTCTGTACACTCTCAGTCATATACAATACTTAAATTCTGTGTCCAAATTAACATTTTATGTTACTTTGTTTTACTTATTTTTATTTAGCAGACAACAACAACGATGATAATATTTTTCCATCCGCCTTTAGGCAGCTGCTCCTGGTTTGGGTACGTCATGGATGGGATGGCAGTCCATTTTATAAAGTTGTTATAAAAAGAAAATATGGGCCCTAGGTGATTAAAAATTAATGGGTATAAAATCCAGCCCTGTCAAACTGGGTAATACACATAGCAGATGGTATTTATGTTTCCTTTAGTCATGCCAGTATTACATGGATTTGCCCAGAGAAATTACCATAATACACTGAGAATCATTCCAGATTATGCTATTATATTTTTATATTTTGTCTTAAAGCAAAGATGATCTTCTGCATGAACATTTCCAAATACAGCTAAAAAATACTCAAACTTCAGTGGCAGTACTAATTTCCACTGTCCTTGAAAAGGGCATTGCTGGTTTGAACCTTGGTCTCGCTTTTTATGAGTTTACGTTTGCAGGTTTCACGTTCTTCCTGCATTCACTTAGGTTTCTGCAGTCCATTGACACAGAGGTGAATTTGTGACTCTAAAAGCCCTTTTTTCTGTGTGTATTTGTGCGTGTGCCTTGTGATGGACTGGTATGTCATTTAGGTTTGGCCAAATGCTTCCTGGGGTGGGATCCAATCTGGAAGCGACCCTGTATTGGACTGGCAGTTATTCATTTTGCTCAGTTGTCTTCCTGAGGTTTTTCACCTGGACTCAAAAGCGGTTTAGGAACAGTTGACTTTGCATGACCCAACACAGATGTGATGGTCTGGGTGAGGCAACTCATTGTACATGTGAATCACAGTGTAGTGAATCACAGTTTTGTTGCAATGAACAGTAGACCAGTTTGTTCTGCTGGCTGTCATAACTCTGAGTACATTTTCATTTTCATTTAGCTAATTGATTTATGAAGTTCACCAGGTAATAGCAAATGGAAATAAGGTGCAAGTCTATGGTCAACTTCAGTGGCATACATTCATCAGATGGACAGAAAGTGGAGTATAAGAGAGGCTAAAAATATGATGAAAATAAATATAATAAAAGTTCAAGACCAAACCCGATAATCTTGTTTGTAGGTGAGTGGTAATGTTCATACTTCTGTGACTTCAGGAAAATATGCCAGGATTTCCATTGCTATTTAATTTATTGTATACCAGATATTTATAAAGTCGTGTGGCTTAGAAATCCAAGTGAAAGTTATCCAGGTGAAAGACCTATCCATCAACAATCCAGTTATCACACATCCATCCATCCATCCATCCATCCATCCATCTATTCTCTAACTCCTTATCCAGCCCCCTGGAATGAGAGGGGCGCTGGAGGCTACCCCAGGCAGCACAGGACATGGCAAAATGCTATTCAATTTCACATTCACATTTCTCATTCATCTCTATGGGGAAAATGCCACTGCTAACTATGACAAACCTTAACCCCTACCCAGCCCTAACATTAAACATAAGTGACCAAACAAAATACAAGAGTTTTGGCAGTTTTAGTTTTTTCATTGAAGTCACAGATTTTTATAATATGGGAGGAATTTTTCCCATATGAGGACCAGGAAGCTGAAAACTGAAAAAAAAAACGGGTATTCATCATGCTGTGGGAACATTTGGGCCCCACAAGGTAAGGTATACCTGGACCACACACTTACACACACACACACATGGGTTTGTAATTATATCTTTGTGGGGACTCTCCTTTCAGACACTGTGTGCCATATTTCAAGTGTCTGCAAAAAACAAAGCAGAAATCTGGATAAAAACAAGAGCAAGATGGTTTACCTTAATCACATATATGAGAACAACCAGGGTCTAAGGGAAGAATATGATTTCTAAGGTCTTGCTCGTACCCCCACAATGTCTCACTAGGTGAAACCCGACATTATCTGCCCTGTGTGCTACAAACTGCCCACTGTGCTAGTACAGGGTGGATTTCTCTGTCTCTCGTTGCCCTACTAAGGGTTGCATTAATAGCCTACAACTGTCAGGCTCAGAATAAATGGTGGCCTGCATCTCATGACTGCGTCTCTTGCTGCAAATATAAGATATTTTGGGCTCGAGCTACTTCTCTGCAACAATTTAACCCTTCCAAAAGTTACTAGAGAGACACAGATGTTAAAATGCAATTGAACAATCTCTCCTTTCAAGCTGCATTCACACTGATGCTTAGTGAAATTCTGATGTTTGTTTTAATGTATGTAAAATCGGGTTATGCAACAACCATACATCTGTCTAATACACTTTGTCCATCAATGATGAGAGAATTGCAAGATGGAAATATCGTCCTGGGCAAAAGCCAGCTAGTCACATTATAAAATGTAACAATTGTGGAGCTACAGTCACTATGAAATAATATTGAATGTGATGGACACAGACATGGACTCAGACACAGATACAGACAAGGTGGGATCGATGAGAGGAGTCTCTACAGAGGAATGTGTGAGTTAAACATTCAAGAGAAACCCCATAAGAGGGATGCATAAGTGTGATATTTCCCACTGAGGTACGTGTGCATGTCTTGGAAGCTGAGTCTCCTATAGTAGAATGTGTGACGGACAGGCAGACTTATTAAAGTCATGGCTGCTGACACCTGCTTTAACATACGGAGAAAAAAATACAGAAAGACCAGAAAGGTCAGTTTCAAGATTTGACCAAAAGCCTTTCTGTTTCTCTCTTTTGCCCTGTATATGACGGACTCTAATGTGATCTAGAGATAAATGCTAAACGGGGAGACAAATAAACCTCAGCCTGTGCTACTCTGTCTATGTTCTGTAAATATGAACAATCAATCATATTATTTAAGATGATGTCTTTTCTATATAATGGTCTTCTCATACAGGATCGTTTGTAGACCATTTTACAGACATCATATATGCCTTTCATGAACATGTACCACAAGCAGAATTCCAGTTATGACAATTTCCATATGTTAACACCAGAGGGCAGACATAGATCAGGGTGACATAGCTATATATTTTTAATTTTTATGCAAAAACATGTATAGGTTTTGGCAGCATTTACAAGGGTTCTATAACAGTTATACATATCTTATACTGGAGGGACTCTACTTAATAACTTAGAATTTATGAAAGCAGTCTAAAATGATAGGGAGTAGTCTGACATACTGCTCGCTTAATGATGCAAAAGTTTGTTAAATTTTTTAAGTTTCCCACTGAGCACAGTGCAGTACTACAGTTTTGTAATGTTTTCTTTGAGCACTGAGCACAGTACAGCTGGGAGCCCAATCCTGAAGTGCCCTGACCACACATGGCGTCTCCCATTTGCTGCTCTGTACTTATTTTCATTCGAGATCCACCAACAAATGTCTGAATGGTTTATAGAGAGTGCACAAAAAATTGCCCAGCAGACACATTCTGCCTTTATGAGTTCACCTTTGATCCAGAATAAATTCAGGGCCAGAGCCCTGGGTTCACCCCTCAGGTCCAACCACATCCATTAAAGTTCCAATATTTATTCATTGCTATTGAATCTGATCAATTCTTGTCCTTTAGATAAGATCTAAATCAGAAAAACCTCAGGATTTGATTCTGCGCTATTTATTGCTAAGCACCCAAAAGTATATGAATCTAAAAAAGGTGTTAGATACAATGTATTTAACCTTTGAGTAATTACAGTTACCTTGGGGAGGGCAATATAAAGGTCTTGTCAAACAATGTAACAATGTAGTCATCATGCATCAGTGAAAAGCTGCACCCTGTATAGTGTGAAAAGGAAATTAGTTCCAAGTCAAAGTGATGTCTTTTATGCTGTTCCTGACAATGGCTCAATACAAACTTCCCTCATGCTGTAAGGGGTCCATGTCAAAGGGTAACACCTTCGAAATAAGGCTTTTTTTTATAATGGAGGAGGAATGGGAGTAGAATGAGGCCAATCACAGTACCTTTGTACCTTTCTACTGTACTGTCTGCAAAATCATTCTCCAAATATTAAATAACCCAGCACTTAATATATGTGCACTAAATCACATTAATAATGTAGTTTGATTGATGTGAGCATTGTAGTTTTCTTTTACCTTTGGTATACAGTCCTGTTGAACTGAGGATATTGAAAGGTTTGTTTGTGTCAAAGATTTTAGTCACATTGCAGCTGTGGCTGCCAATGCTGAGTATGAGGGGTAATCTAAAAGGATAATGTACAGCGCTTTGAGACAATGTGATGTCGTGAAAATGAACTATACAAGTGAAATTGAATTGAACTCAATTGAACTTTTTAAGCATGCAAGCACGCAATCAAGCCTTTTTAACATATAGAACAGTTGCGGTTCAACTTTGCCATTAGCTTCATTGTGACCGAATGAGGCAGCAAACAATCTGTCCTCTCCTTCAGCTGCTCTTTGACTGATGCTTTTTGTTCTCTTAATAAACCCAGCCCTCAGTCAGACTTATGGACAGCTGCACACAGCAAAGAGGAGAATGTAGTACCTCATCCAAAACTCCCTCAATGTCACCAAAATGAATCACTATTGCTGCACTAATTTTCCAGATTCATGAGAAAGAGACATTTATTGGTTGACGGGCAGTGATGGGCACAAATACATCAAAAAGTATCTTACAGATGACGAGTTTGCTCATCAGATGTAACAAAATAAAATATAAAATACCGGTTTATTTAATTAAAATACAAGTAATTTGTAATTTGAAAATACAACAATACATGAAAATAGTAGTAGTGAAATTGTATGGGGACCCTGACAAGTTTGATGCCATTCTGTCTTGCATGATTTTGCTTGATCTTTTGTAAACCATTCTCGCTGTTTACCGTAACCTCTCACCACTCGGTTCACCTGCGAAGTCGACTCCGTGGCTATACAAACACCCATATTTAGCTGATAGAAATTCACTTCGTCCTTCGGAATAAAAGTGGCTAATCTGATTTATCGCTAATGAAGTCTTCCATATACGACAAACCGCAATATGCCACTGCCTGAACATGCCTGTTGAAATTAACTAGAAAGCCACTTGCATTCACGAGTTCTAGAGCACAGCAACGCTGTTTGATAATTGCTCTATTTTTCTGTCTTATAATGGCATTCAGTGAACAATATCTGATAGTATGCTTTACTACATACGGTACATGACCGTATGGCAATTTACACCAAGCACCAAAGCAGCTTCTTTTTTCCAGGGATTACTGGTGATGGAAAAATGAAGTTTCCAATGTGTGAGCTGGACCCAACAGGAGATGTCACATGATGTATTTGCATCTAGTCAAAGATAGTGACAGGCTGTATTTAAAAGACTGTAAGGCTGATGATGAAGGTTTTCAAAATTCAATTCAATTCAATTCAATTTGTATAGCGCATTTTCACCACATTACATTGTCTCAAGCCGCTTTACATTATCCCTGCCCAATGCCCCCTGGGGGCAAGCCAGAGGCGACAGTGGCAAGGAAAAATTCCATGGAAGGAAGAAACCTTGGGAGGAACCAATCTCAAAGGGGGAGCCCATCCTCCAGGGGCTGGCAGAGGAAGTCAAATGAGCAAGGTAACAAAGTCTCAATTCACACTGTCCCAATTTTAAGATTTAAGTTGTGAAGTGTAGGCCAGGCTGGTGATGGCAGGCAGCAAACAAACATACAGACAAACAAACAAATAACACAATGCTTTTTAAGTATTTTAAATGGTGCAGTGGTTAGCACTGTTGCCTCACAGCTCTGGGACAGGGTTTGAGTCTCTGCCTGGGTTACATGTGTGTGGAATTTGCATGTTCTCCCTGTGTCGTCGTGGGATTTCCTCTGGGTACTCCGGTTTCCCCTCTTCAGTCCAAAAACATGCTGAGGTTAGTCAGAGTTACCAGATTGTCTTTAAGTGTGAGTGTGTCCTACAGTATGAGGGGTTGGTGCCCCATCCTTGCTCCCTGCCTTGCACCTGTAGTCTCTGGGATGGCTTCCAGACCCCCACAACCCTGAACAGGGCAAGTTTTTCATTCAGCAAAATACAAATTAGAAAATACTTATAAGTATTTAAATACATATTTTAAATATCTTTCATTGAAATACTACCCATCTCTGACACTAGGACAGTTCAACTGTTTATAATTTTTTTTTAATGACGAGAATCCACAGGATTGATCATTTAATCATTTTAAACACTGTGGTATTCCAGGCCACGTCCAGTGCAGGAAATTTTCAGCCAAAGAATGTCAATGCTTCATTTTTACAGCTTCGGTTTTTATACCTCTTCTGATCCATCCCCCATACATCTGCCAGAAGCAGGAACTTGTACCTCCATTCCTCTCCGGAGCCATTAGAGGAGATTTTACCAGGACCAACCTGACCACGGCTAGCCTTAACGAGCACATATTCTGCTGCGTTTGGCTGGAGGCCATCTTGTCACTTTCCGCGCTCACCTATTGTTGTCTTCAGACTGGCACACGGCCCTCATACTAAGTGCTAAGTCTCTTCAGGTCAAGAATTCTAGTTCGTGTCATGGGGCATGTGACTTACCCTCTTCCCCTTTATCCATCCTTTTGTGAAAACAATGCTTTATGTTAATGTTGAGCAAGAAGAAACGAGGGCTTGAGATGGCATAATATTTACCAGCTCAGACTTGTGGTGTGGGTGTACTGTATGTTCAGTATCACAGTTGCCTATTCAGCTTCCATTAGCAAAGTGAAAATATTAACAGCAATAAGCACCTTATCTGGTACCTAATAAGCAACTCACTTTGCATGTGTGAGATCACAACATTCCATCTACATAAATACACACACACACACACACACACACACACACACAATTGTGATTATATCTTTGTGGGGACTCTCCATTCATTTTTATGGGGAAAACTCTAATCCCAACATGACAACCTTAATCCCTACCCAGCCCTAACCTTAACCATAAGTAAGCAAACATAATACTAGTCGTTCGACATTTTTAGTTCTTTGATTGCATTCACGGATCTTTGTGGGGACCTGATCAACAACATTAAAATAACATGTCTTTATCACATTTTGGGGTACATTTGGTTCCCATAGTGTAATATAAACATAATCCACACACACACACACACACACACACACACACACATGCATACAGACATACATACATACAGCCTATGGGTTCAAGAGAGGCTTTCTTAATTCGATCATCTTTCTCCTCTGTGCATTGCGGTGAAATTACAACTTATAACACCTGTGTGAAAAAATGTGTGATGTTCATGAACACGTATTTTCTGGCTCTTTATTATTTATTTCTTTAGGAATACTTATTTCTTTAGGAATACTTTTGAACTAGCAAATCCAGAGGGGCAACATTTTGGATTTAATCTCACTTTCGCTTTCCTTTTGGCCAAATCTTGTCAGTGTTACTCTTCTCTTTTGCACATACAAGTTCTCCCCATGGATAGTTACAATCTCAGAAATATTCTATGTGCACATCTCAGTGAACAAAAAAAAGAGGCCCAAGTTATCGCTGGGAGATGGCACTGACCTCAGAAAGGGGGAAACGAGAAGATATGATTATTGAACCCAGTGACGACCATTTATTTCCCACAGCGGGATGTCAAACCCAATCATAAATCACATACAAACAGGTGGACACATCTTACGTATCACAATGTACATGTAAAAAAACGACACAATGTAAATCTTTGTGTTATTACTGCACTTCTAATTAGCATATTCATATGGGTGTTAGAAGTACATATGCATGCATATTACTCATTTGGTGTATGCATATTGTTAGGACCCTGTCTTCAGGACCCACAATCCACTGCCACTCCGGCTGACTGACAGGTGGCCACACTTCTCCTTCAGCGCCTTGGACAGTAGCCACTTCTCAAAAATGCGCCACTCATGCTGTGGACCAAAAACCAAGCACCCTGCACCAAGCCACGTCCTTATATTAACCTACCCGGGGAGCACTAATTGGCCCAGCTGACTACACTTTCCTGGTGGCTTGAAGAAGAACAAAAGGCACAGATCGGGCAGTGCAGTGGAGGACAGTGCCAGACTGCTGCCTAAACCCTGGCTGTTGCAGCACTAAGCCAAATAGGCCCTCATAACAGTTGGTCTCCCTAAATTAACCAGCACTTAGCTCTTTATCCTTCCACAGCCCTCCCTGATGTCATTTTCTTTCTTCCCCAGACAACTAAGAACAAGTAGAGGCACACACACAGCCCCACCCCTTGGTCCCCTCCCGCATCCTAACGCCCTCCCCCCACCCACTGTGTTTCTGCAATTGGGAGAGTGCTTCTTAACAAACCTCACCTTGGTGGCGCATTCAGCCTTGACAAGCCTATCGCCTGTGAGCTTCTGTGCTCACTTCCGCAGCCAATATATACCTATGCATGAAGTTTAGCGAAGAAGGCTCATATATCTCCATGACAAAAACAAAACAATTCATTATTCTGATCACTGAACTGCTACCTGGAGCTTGAACCCCATCCATCCTTCCATCCATTGATCCATCTTCTACTTGTTAATCCTAGTCAGCAGCATAGTGAACTCAATTAAACCTGTTTAACCTATTTAAATACCATTATAATCCATCCATCGATCCATCTTCTACTTGCTAATCCTAGTCAGCAGCATAGTGAACTCAAGTTAAACCTGTTTAACCTATTTAAATAATGTTATCCATCCATCGATCCATCTTCTAATTGCTAATCCTAGTTAGCAGCATAGTGAACTCAAGTTAAACCTGTTTAACCTATTTAAATACTATTATAATCCATCCATCGATCCATCTTCTACTTGCTAATACTAGTTCGCAGCATAGTGAACTCAAGTTAAACCTGTTTAACCTATTTAAATACCATTATTATCCATCCATCGATCCATCTTCTACTTGCTAATCCTAGTTCGCAGCATAGTGAACTCAAGTTAAACCTGTTTAAATACCGTTCTTTTGTACTAAGTGTGATGACCGGTCCGCAGGGCGAGCAGGGTAGCAGGCAGGAGCCGTAAGCATGGTCGAAATGAGATTTATTGAACGTGATAAAACACAATGCAAACCACTTCAATGACGGACCTGGGGATGCGAACAGAGACGGGGACTAAATACACAGGACAGTCTGAACATAACAGGTAACAGGTGATTACAATTGGGAATTAACGCGAGGTAACGAGGGGGGCGTGGCACACAGGAGGATCGGACGAGCAGGTCATGACACTGAGCTATTAAAAGTTAGATGAGCCAGATGAGGTGCATTAAGTATTTATAAATAATTTGTAATAAATTCATTTATGTTAAAACAAGTTTACATTGTATTTATTATTGCTGAATGCATTGTGACCTCCAAAAAAGAACATCTGATTTTATTGATACACCTATGCTAAACTGTAGATCAGCATTAGTTCTTTTGTGCACGATCCTTTTTCATCCATTTTTGAATCATGACTACTGCTTGTTGCATTTACACAGAATCAGTAACACCTCATGCAAATGGTAAGGAAAAACATGTTTTTTTGATGGCACTAACAATATAGCCAATCCAAAGTGCCACTTTCTTACTGAAAATATTTATGTTATAGGGAAAAAACTATAGCCGATAGTTACCCCAACCCAATTTGAAAGGATGCATGAGGAACAAGCAACAAAGAGTTAAATAAATGACAGTAAATTACAGTCATGTGTTAATAAACTATAAAAGTTAAAATATTTTTTTAAATGTAGACCATGAACATGAAGTAATTTGCTGATACAACCCAGCTGAAATAAACCTCAATATCTAGAACAAAACAGAATAGGACAGAAAGGACAAACCCTGACATTGTGAGCATTTTCAGGAGATCCAAGCTATGAATGAGAGTCTTTGAACTCACCAGAGCTACTGAAGAAGAAACACTGCTGGAAGAAAGAAAGATGGAGATTGAGAGATCAGAAGATTTTAAGAATTGCATCATCATGCAGTCTTGCAAGCATAATATTCCATAAGAGCCTTTGGACTGCAAGTAACCATGCAACTTAGCTGAATGATGCTTGTGCACAATCCATTATTCCAGCAACTTGCAGCCACATATCAAATTCAGGGTCATGGAATCTATCACAGGTAGCCTTGGGCCAAGACAGGGAACACACTGGATGGAATAGCAGGAAGACACATGTCACATGCATGACTGCACAATTTAGAAAGACAAGTTAACCTGTCTGCCTGTCTTTAAACTCCAGGAGGAAATCAGAGAACCCAGTGGAAACCTGTCTACCATGGGGAGAACATGCAATCTCCAGATACATGGAGCTGCGTATACGGTTTTCCTGTGTACTCTTTTATAAACGCGTCATATAAAACCACTATATGTATTACAACAACATAACATTCTCAGGACCAAATACCATTCTCACAAATAAAAAGTCATAAAAAGCTGAGACAACGACAGAGCGCTATCAGATAACTGCAGACTTCACATTCTGGTCTGTACTTTCCCGTTATATAAAAATTTGATGCCATATTTTTTTTGGTAAATTATTATATATGACAAGTATGAGGCATATCTAAAAGACTGAGTCAAAACTGCATCAAATAATATATATAAAAAAATAAACTAAAAAGTGATGTCTTGGGTCGCTATGCATCTAAGGGTTAATAAAACCAGACCCATATACTGTTGTAAAGTCAAGGAAATGCCATATGGCTGGTGCTTATTGTAATAAGGGATTAAGGGAAAAAATTAAATGGAATGGTTTGTATCCATTTGTATGCTTTTATATCTAAAATGATTTAGAGAATTCTGCATGTGCAAAGATGTGTCACATGCTACATGGAAGACATCATCTGGTAATGTGTAAGGAAAATGCTACGACGTTGTGAAAACCCTTGGTGTCCCTATTGTCATTCCCCGACATGTGAGAGTGAGGCCAGACTGTCAGGACACAGTTTTATTTCAGGCTGCGAAGGTGTGGACACAATGCCCTGTGCACCGGAGTACTGTGAATGTGTTTGCTTTATAAATGTTCCCAGAGAAATTTCATTCACGAAAGGTGCTTAAAAGCCTTATAGCTACCTGAACGGAGATAGAAGGTGTTTAGCTTGTACACATCTGAGCCATATGCTGCAAATGTCAAAGTTGTGGCAAAAAGGCCTGGATGGCTTAGTGAAGAGGCACAAGACCTAGGGATTTCTCAGCAGAACCGAGTTTCATTTTGATATTTTATTTTTGGGACTGGACATTGGAGGGATTGGAATATATAAATATTATGGAATATATATATATATATATATATATATAAATTATTATCACACAATTATATACACAAACATGGGAACCAGAAATAATTGTGGTCATCTGACTCGCTGCCTGTCTCTCTCTCTCTCTCTCTCTCTCTCTCTCTCTCTCTTTTTCTCTCTCTCTCTCATTCTCTCTGTCTCTCTCTCACTCTCATGATGCAGCACATGACAGTAATTAAGATGCTGAAAGCCTGTATGACTGCCATGAAGACTCCTGGGTAATTTATTCATCAGGCAATGAAGAAAAGGAGATGTGAACTTGCGCAATGATAGGACTGCAAAATTATTCTTGATGTGGGCAGACTAGAATTAGCAGAAAGTGCCTGTCAAAGTTGAGGGGCTAACATCAAGAGAGAACATTTGATTGGGTGTCTTATGAACAATTGTCAATATCTAGCACAAGTGACACTGCAAACATACACGTTGGCCTGATGAAAACAAGCAAGTTTCAGAACAGCTACATGCATTCATATAAACGAAATCACTGGCTACTGATAGTGGAAACACGCTCTGCGGAATTTGAAGGATAAATCTGTTACGAGGAAGGATGCTAGTGAGAACAGTCACTATAGCTAGATGACACATTAGAATTTTCAGATAAATTCCAGCACAAAGAATGAAGAATTAAATACAAAAAGAGAAATATACTTCTCTACTAAAGGTACAATAAAATTATAGACTTTTACTAGAAATAATACCCAAAATATACAACGTTTGCCTCACCATGACAATTGTAGTAAATTCAACCAATGGGTATTTTTCAGATACCCTTAGCTGATATGGATATAGATGTTGTCAGATACCGTTGGTTGACAGGCCTGCCAACTCAAGTTGATGAATTGAGAAACCAGGTCTTGAGAGTGACCTGGGTTTTGTATTCTTACAAAGGCAGTTTCTGCTGGATGGTAGCAGCAGATACCATCGGAGAGCATACAAGCCAAGGAACTGCAGATATTAAAGATGATATGGGAATCGTTTTATGTGGGTCTGTTCATTCACACAGAGAAACCCACTACATCATGATATGCGCATGGGAGATTCTATTTGCTGCAGATATGAACTGTTTGCTGGATGGCTAATTCTCTTGATTTGAACTTTTTTGCATTAACTACATAATAGATCTAATATGTTGATACATTAATGAGTGATCACGGCTCTAGTCTTACCATCAGTGACATCGCCAACTCTACACCAAATACGCACATTGTGTACCTGAGCAGTAGTACAAGACTGCCGCAGTTGCAAAGTCAGCTTATTATAATCGACTTTGGGCTTGTTTTTCTGTAAAATGGCAGCTGGACACTGGCAAACATAGCCCATTGTAATTGCAACCCTTGAAAACTATAACCAAAACCATTTTCAAATTATTTCGAGTTTAAATTTTGAAATATTTTTACATTAGGCTATAAGCGAAACATTACGACTTTATTCTCTTATTTTTATCGATGCCCTAAAATGTGACAGTATATCTAAAAACAGAAAGAAAGCGTGTTTATATTTTCATTCAATTCAACTTGACCCATATGCTAATATTAATAAAGACAAAATGATGCCCAACCTGCTTTAGATGCTTAAAATTTATTTCAATTGACCCGCCCACAAATTAGCAGAATATCTGAAATATTTTTGTTTGACTCATAATCACGGAGCCATCAGGTCACTGGTGTGCAAACTATAAATGAGAATTCTGCGGGTGCCCCTGCTTACCATAAAAGTATCAATCTGTTTTAAAGGAAAGTAAAACCACAAATTATTGTGTTGATATTTTGACTGAGATTATTTGACTTAAAATATCCCTGATAAAATGTGACAGAGTGGGCACAGCTGAATGTAAGAGTTGCTACCATATATGACACAGGAACGACATTAGCGGTATTCAAAAATACCACACTGGGTAGCAGCATCTAGCATCAGTCTGAAATAGAGTGGTCACGTAGCTGAGACATCCCACCTTAGGCATACGGATTTCGTGGAGGTGGAAGTATGTCAAGCAGGAGGTGGACAGATTGCACATCATTTGCGAGTGTCAATTTCTGGCGACTTCTGGGATGTCTGCATACTGTAGATCCACAAATACTCTGGGTGTGTTCTGAAAATGTGTGCAAATCTTCAAGGTGAGACAGGACAGGGGATAGAGAGTTACGACAAGCCTGAAAGCATATTTACTATATGTAGAGATAATTGATACATCAATAGGAGCAAGACTTGAGAACAGTCTGTTGAAGTCTCTGGGATGTGAACAGAACTGCCTCTGTCCTGCATTGTATCTGTAGGCTTGCAATACATCTGGAATTAGGGTGGGAAGAAAAATCTTCAGATCTCCAAACAAAATTAACTTGGGAAGTTCTAGTAAAATGTATTTTTCTTAGGCTAATTAGATATGGAAGAAGAGTTCCCTCTTAAAAAAAAAATTAACGCCAAACTGAAGTCAAAATTTCAGGTCACTGCACAGCTCTGTGGCAGAAACACGCATTCAGCTTATCCCCTGCTACAACTGGTGTGATACAGGAAATAGAAAAGTCTGTTTAGCTTCATAATCTATTCTTTTGAAATGCATGCAATGCCAACATACAATTACAACTTGTCATCTCTTTGTTGATGGGTATTTTTTAAAGTTCTGCTTTTCCCACAGCATACATGTGAACATATTCTGTATGTGGGGCTTCATAAACACCCCTCATCTGTATGTGGGGGGTTGACATTCCCCCTGGATGGTGTTCATTTTGTCTGAATGCATGCAATTAGGTGTATGGTGTCTTAAGTCTAGCTCCCCCCCAACCCAGTACTGAAGAGAAGCTTGGGGTATTTAATTTGGCTTCATGGTCAAGTTAAAACCACTCTTAAATATAAATAAATTATATTGGTATAATTTCCCTGAACAAAGGCCTAAATTACTTGCTAGAAGACTAAATGTAGCAAGTAATTCTACCTAAGATGCCCAGGACAGATCCTTTGAAATGCAAGGGAGAAAGACTATAGACATCACCATCTGTCAATCATGAGACACTTGCTCAAGGTCTTCATATAAATCTCTGAGCATAACCCTTGAAAACTGGGCTATAACTTGGTTCAGACTCCTTTTCAAAGCCTCTGTGTTTATGGTTTGACCCTATATTTGTCATAAGTTGTAATCATACCTTTTTCAAGTCTTGAAGCATTTGAGAGAAAAGACTACCCAACAATGGTCCAATTGTATTAGAAGCAGAGAGAGTGAGGGGAAAAAAGGAAAGGCTAGTCAAAGTGGAATTAAGAGCACATTTACCTACACAATACCAAAACTCTGCCCTATGCTACTTTTATAATGGCATAATACGGCTACTTAAAATATAGAATTATACTTAATATTCTTGGTGATAACAGAACATTAGGAGACTACTATTAACATTTATGGAGATATTTTACATAAACTTCTGCTGATGACTAGCAGCATTACAAACATGAGTTGGAAGATCATGACATCAAGAGCTTCATAGGTCTTCCTTGACCTTACAGCATGGACATTCACACATGGAAGCGTTTACGCTCTGCTATGTATAGGGGATTTAAAAAGAAAAATGAAACCAGTGACCTTGAGATTGCCTGGTGACCAGTATAGATGGAATATATGCTTATCCAACTACATTTCGCCCTCACTGTTGGGAGGAACTCCCACCCGGAACATAAATGTCCTCCTTTCAGCCTCCAAGCTCTTTCTCAAGCACAGGTATTAGTACAGTTTGGCAGTGAACTGAGAGAATTCATAATACTGCAAAATGACACACATAATGATCCTGAGACCTACCACAACAAACTCGTGCTGAACATACAGAGACCAGATTTACTTTATTCATACACTGAATGGACAATCAGATTCAATTTATTGTAATTTATTCACACAGAAGGTAAACTATCCAAATGATCCTGACTCAGGTCACACCTGGTCCTGGCAGCAAATGGACCGTATGAAGTGCATCTGTTGCTTTATTTTCTAGGTTACAATCTTTTATATCTGTCTACTTCTGCAGTATTTACTGTCACTCACAGATACATATCACAGTATGGCTCGTTTTCTCAAATCAACGAATAGCGCTGCGGCATATGGTCTAATTTAGATGAACAAAGAAAGAAAAAAAAGCAAATAAAGAGCATAACATTTGTCAACTGTCACAGCTAACACAAGGATTGACTTGCATTGTCAGATTTAGCTTTAAAACACTCTAGCAGTTTGCGGAGGAATACTCTGTGATAGTGAGTGTCATCTTAAGGACAATTGGCTTTCATGAAATTACCAGTTGGTGGCAGATGGCACTATAGTGAAACCATTTTATTTAAGGCAATATTTCTTCTTTAAAATCGAATATTAATCTAATTTTTAAAGCTATATATGTCAAAATAAAAACCAGTTTCATCCCCTGGCACTGAACAGCTGACAATTACTAGTATCAATGCACTTTCCCCTCTGTTATTGTCGTGGTGGATTACAGTGAAGAGTGAGATTGAAGAACACCCATTGATAACAGTGTGAGGAGCAATGTTTCATAAATGTCACGTCACTTGGATTTGAGAAAATCCCACTGACAACGGCTGAGCGACTGGTTCACGTGCTGAACATCAAAAAGACTGCAGTTTTGGAAAGATAGTGGCAGCAATGAGGAAGACGCCCAATAAAGCTCCAAAATTGCCACATACTTCCATTTATAACACTTTTTGCCATTTAATTGATGCCTGTAAGTGACTGGTAGCAACAGCATATACTATATCTGTATGGCAAAATACCAATGTAGGTATTTAATGGACCAAAATGATTTTTTAGATATACTGTAGATATCGGCAATGTTCGTAACTTTTTGCACAATGTGTGACACCGCATTTAGAGAAAAAATAACTGAAGAAAGACACGTGATTTTTTTTCTACCATTGTCATCTCTGCTGTTTATACCTGGAACAATCACAGCCAGCCAGGCTAAGGTAAGTAAGTATGGAAACTGGGTCACACAGCAGGATTAATATGGAAAGGGTTTGTCCTTCATATTGTAGCTTTGGGAAAAGGAGACAGGAAGTGACCCTTTGTAGGGACCTGCCAGGGCAAACAGCTGTTCTCCAGGATGCTTGTTGGCTTCAGCACCTGAATGTTGTTCTTTTTGCTTTTGCAAAGTTTTATTTTAAAAAATCACATGGAAATTTAAGTGTATCATAAAAAATGCTATTATCCTGTGTTAAAAAAGTTTATGGAAAAAATGACTACTAAAAGAACAGCCAACATACTGTATATATATATCCAAGCTCATCCAAAATCCAAAGTTAATTACTATGTGAGAGCACTACTGTTTGGAATGCTTAGAAATAATTTGTAACATAAACCATGTTATTGTACTGTAAATGGAAATGAAAGACTATACCCTGTTTATAACAGTTAATTATTGTAATGTATAGAATTTTCACAAATCATCAACTATTGGAAATTGTTTTACAACATAATAGTATCTATTACTCACTGCCAAAGTACAAATGGTCTGAAGATTTAATGAGAAAGGCGACATTCTCATTAAGGTGCAAGAGACTTACAGGAATGCATTTGAATATTAAAATAATATATTAAATCTTTCTGTGTCTTACAAAGCAAAAATTCATATAAGTGATTTTTCAGAAAACTGATAATTATGTGGAATTAATGTGTTTTAAAGAAACACATTTTACAGAGAGCTGCTTTTATAAAATATTTATTGCCAATTTAATACATTAAAAGAATGTCAAGCAAGTAGAATTATAACCCAGAATCTATGTAGTCATACAGTAATGTACCTAAGATACAGGCTCTCCTATCTTTATTAGTTATTATATGGCCATTAAGAATCAATCCAGGAAATAATAAGCATGCCATTTGGAGAGGTGTCAGGGGAAAGGTCATCTGAACTATAAGGAACCGCCCACCAGCCGAATGACTGAATCCAATTGGACAGCCTAAGCCACTGAATGACATTTGGAGAGGTGTCAGGGGAAAGGTCATCTGAACTATAAGGAACCGCCCACCAGCCCAATGACTGAATCCAATTGGACAGCCCAAGCTACCGAAGGCATATAGATCTATTGTACACTTTTGAAAAAGTTACTTGGACTTTAAATTAAACCTAATTCAATTTCAGCTTGTTCACCCTGGACTGTGATGTCATATAGGATTTGTTTTTGGATGATTAAGCTTTATTCACAGAAACAATGTGAAACCGGATTGATCTTGATTCAGGAGATGCAGGACAGCTACAAAGTAGATTTGCTGCTGCTGGAAATGACAGCATTGTATTCCCTGGACAGCCCTGTTACTTGGTCTCGCTATTTAAGTCATGGCAAATAAATCCAGTCCTATTCTCACCAACTTCTACAATTTGAAGTACAATTTCTAGACTGGATGGATCTCCAGGAAATTTAAAAGTTAATAAACGTGTTTTTTAAATGCTGTTAGTCTTTGTTGTGATATGTAGATCTGAAAGTATGCTTGTTAATTAATTGCACATTTCACTTATATTTACAGTTTTCAGTTCGGTAGTTCCTTGTAATTCTTTGTGTATGTTTTAATGTCCATGTTTGAAAATGATATTGATATTATTTATATTAAATTTCTTTGTACTATATACAACATATTTTATATTATTTATACTCTTGTTTTATATGTACTGTATAGAATAGGTGTATTCTATTTATTGTTTTTTGCACTATGGCCAACATTTATTTTACCAGAAATGTAACAGGTACACTAATGGTGAATATTGGTGTCTATTTATGTGTAGTAGCATCTGCAGGGTGGGTTTCATGTACAGTAGTGGACCTCATTTTCAGGAGAAGATCCGGGACATCCTGGCTTCTGGGGTCATCGAACAATCTTCCAGTCCGTGGGCCTCCCCTGGCATCCTAGCCAAGAAGAAGAATGGCACCAAGTATTCTAACTTGACTACTACTGGCTCAGTGTGGTGACTAAGATGAACTCTTATCCCCTGCAGCGTATTGATGATACTTTAGATACCTCAGTCAGTTCATGGTGTTTTAGCTTGCTGCTGTTATTGGCAGGTGGAGCTGACTCAAAGCATGGGAGAAGATGGTCTTCACCCTGGGATAGGGCCTGTGGCATTTCTGGGTTCTTCCCTTCAGGCTCTGCAACACTCCCATGACCATAAAGAAGCTCATTGAGCAGGTGTGCTGGAGGGGATCCTGGAGAGCTGCTGCATCATTTATTTAGACAACTGCTTGTCCACATCCACTCCTTTGACGATGTACTGTAGTGACCAACCTGTGGCTAGTGTTCATGGCCATCCGGCAGGCGAATCTCCATCTGAAACTGATGAAGTACAGCCTCCAACAGAGAGCAGTGAAGTTCCTAGGTCATGTGGTCCATGAGAGGGGCGTTGCAACAGATCCAGACAAGGTAAAGGAGGTGGTGGAGGTCTGTATGGTCCCACGATCAATCTGCAGCAGAGCTTCTTGGGCCTGGACTCCTATTACAGAAGGTTCATCTGTGCCTTTGCTGACATCACTGCCCCTCTGTACCAGCTGACCTGGATGAGAATGCTTTCCAGTGGGGCGAGGAACAGCAGGCTTCAACCAGCTGCGGGCCGCCCTGTGCCAGTCCTAGCCTGCCATACATCGTGGACACGGATGGCAGTAACACCAGCATTGGGAAGGGCTGTCACCTACTTCAGCCACTGGTCCGAAAAGTGGTGGCAGGCCTGACTCATTTGTGTCTGTATGTCCACGGCAGCTGGTTCCTCCTGTTTACTGTCCACGACTGTCTCATGGGCTTCTGGGACCCTGAGGTAGAGGTTGAGATGGGGAGAAGGTGTAATAGTTTCAGTTTCGGGTCCAGCACAGGGGGAGCCAGTGCCGATGTAATCCATGTGGCAGCTGTTGCGCCCAGAGGGATGCTCCGAGGGATGTTGCTGGGAATGAATGCTTGGCCGGTGTTACCAAAATCCTGCACAGGCTCTGGCAGCAGTACTACTGCCTAGGCTGCCTCCTGGACGTAGAGCTGCTTGTCCACTGCTGTGATGCCTGAGCAGCTTGCAAGGGTCCCCATGACCATTCCCAGCCTCTCTCCAGCCCATGGGCTTCTGGCAGCCCCATGGTGTGGACATCCGGGGCCCATTCCCAACCACTGCCTCTGGTTACCGCAACATCCTGATGGCCATGGACTACTTCACCAAGTGGCTCGGGTCAGATGTGGTGACAGAGTAGCGGGCCACCAAGATGGCCAGCAAGGTAGTGGATGAGTTTTTCTGCAGGTTTGGGCCACAGGAGAAGTCCACAGTGACCAGGGGCAAAATGAGTGTGCTGTAATGGCAGAGGACCCAAGGAATATCTGTGTTTAACTGTCTGGAGTCGACAGCATCGTCGGCGATGCCGCGTATCTTTCTTGTGTATTTCAGTTCATAACTCGCTGAAATCTTATTATAGAAACATGAAAAAAACGCTGCCTAAATCCGTAATCTGGGTTAAAATATCTGTGTTTAAAATCCATAGAAGATGGCAGTTGCAGGCTCTGTTTTTGCTCTCGGCTACACTCTGCTGGCAGTTCCAGTTTTGCTGCCCTCTGTCACTGCATTTACAAATTTTGGGTTTGATCAAGCCTACATTTTTAGGTGTAGGTTTTCATCCATATTATTTAATGTTTATGTGAAACGGTAAGGTAACTAGAGTAAATAATAACAAATAGATTGATACTGTTCACAAGGATAAACCTCTCATCATCTCATCTTTCTCTTTACTATCAATAAGTGCCAGCGCTTCAGTTTTTGTGAGATTTGTCTCGAAATTTGAACATCCTCACCCATACAATGTGCCCACAAAGTTTGAAAAAGATTTTGATATCACTATGCAGTGCTGCTTCAGTTTTGGTAACTTCCAGTTGGTCATCCCAACAACAAGCCTGCAAAGATATCTGCAATACTTTTAGAGTTACAATGTTCACAAGGCCAAGTTTCTTCTAAGGCTGGTGTTTCCTTCCTTTGTCACCACACAATGCTACTGCTTAATTTTTGGAGCAATATGTCTGAAAATAAAATTGGGTGTAGATCTTCATCCATATATTTTTTTTTTGTGAAGCAGTAATAAGAACCATCAAATACTTTTGACTTGTTACATTCAGAAGGTCAATTGTCATCTGCTTTCTCCATTCTCTTTGCTGCCATTACAGTAAGTGGTGTTGCTTCAGTTTTGGGACGTTTTGTCTCAGAATTTAATCAGTTTCACTTTGGCACCCAAACAAATTTTTCAGTTATCATCCTAACAGTATCAAATGTCAAAACTGCACTTTTGTTGCCATCACTGTGTGGCGCTGCTTCAGTTTCAGGCAATCCAACTGAAAATGTAATCAGCTGCATTCCAGCCCCCCTACAATGCTTCTGCCAACTTTGAAAAAGATCCATTAAATTGTTCTCAAGTTATCAAGGGATCAAGTGTCAAAACTGCCCTATTTTTGACTGTCACTGTGCAGTGCTGCTTTAATTTTGGGGTGACCTGTCTCAAAATGCAATAAGTTTTAGTTCCTCATCCATGAATTGCCTATGCAAAGTTTGAAAAAGATCCATCTGGCCTGGGAATACAACTAGCACAATGCGAGCTTATTTTTGTCCATTCAGTTCAGGGACTCCAGTTAAACTGATTGATTCAGTTCGGAGGCTGTAAAGACATAAAGTTTGTTTGATGAGTTTGTCTGATTGACTCAGAGGTTGCATGTAAGTTTATCGCTGTATAATATGATGTACAGTATATGCTCAGCTACAGTTTGCCCATGTGAACCAAATGAATGGTCAGAAACATAGAGTCCTTAGACTGTAATGAGGAATAATGCTACACTAACCGCAACCAAGAAGTAATCGAAATGTAATTTATTTGCTGGGTAGGAACAATGCAAACAATATTCCATTTATTTTGCTGAGGCTTTTACCCAAAGCAACATGCATTCCTTTGCAAAAGCAAGGAATGACAGTCTGGAGCACTTGGAGGTTAAGAGCCTTACTGAAGGGTCCAATGGTGAAACCACTCAGCAACTACAGGGTTAAAGTTAGCAACCTTCTGATCACAGACAAACCATCCCAGCCAACTAAATCACACACTACCCACAACCAGTAATCACACTTTCATCCAAAACACAGCCTATATGGCCACTTAACCTCGTAACACAACTACTTTACACAAGTTTACAGTAAAACAACAGCAAGGGTCAAAGTAATACATACCCAGCAGAAGTTACATATAGCAATTTTGATAGCCATGCAATACTATTGTATATAGGAGCTCTGACTGCAGAGTCTATATGGATATCTTGTGGATCCTTTCCTACAACTCAAAACGTGATAGTTATTCCCTTTGGATAGACCAATTATTGAGTAGAATGTTACAATTGCCATTTCCCTGAGGATAGGGCAATGGATCAATGGGCAAGCAAATCCCAGAACTAACAGTCAGCTGGAAACTTAACAATGGGGTTAAGTTTTTACTGTAAAATGCATACAGAAGGGGACAGAGTTTTGCGAACAAGGCAAGCTTTTCCTAACTTTCCATATTTTTATAATGATATAACATACTCTTTTTAGGCTGAGAGAATTGTAGCAATTGCACTGAGAAAATTCAAATGAGACTAAACATGAATATGTATATGAGTTGCATTTACATTAAATCATGTTTCCCACATTTAAGCATTCTCTGTGGATTTATTATTTATTTGTATGACCTGGGACAGGAGACAATTGGTCAAATGGGGAGGATTACTTTATGAGCAGAAGGTATTGTGAGAGCCTGCTTGCGGGAGCTGAGATGGTTCAACTCGGAGTGCCAGGATGAGTGTGTGAGTGCAGTCTAGCTGGAGCTGACTTGACAGTCCCTCCCTGGGGTGAAGCACAGCGCAGAGCCAAAGGAGTATAGGGTCACCGATTCCTGTGGGGCCAGCAGTCTTACAAAACATGCACGTAAGAATGGGAAAGAGCTATTAATGTAGATACTTTTCTAGGTTACTCTCTAACATTACAGCTTCCTGCTCATACTGTATTTCCTAAGAATCTAGTCTCTTGTGTATGGCTGCTCGGGCAAGACTGGCCTTCTTGAATGAGAAAAGAAGATTAAGTTCTGGGCTGTGTACAGGTCACTGTAGATGACTGAAAGTTCACCTTCATGTTTAAAGAAAAAGGTTCAAAACATCTCAAATGGAATATGAGCAGAAGGACAGCTGATCATATCACACGACACAACAGAATGTCTGGTTTTAAGCATGGCACTCTGCTTTGACAGCTGTCTATGGATGCAGCGATTACTGCAGGTGACAGTTTTGTAATTATTCTGTCAAACACCTGTCGGTAGATGATACGCATCTTTCTTGAGTCCTGATGGACACTATAATAATTTTTTGCACTCATAATGACTGAGGCAGTGCTGACCACAGCTGAACAAGTCCTAGTGGAAGGAGAAAAAAAAAAAGCATAAGGCTCTTTTGCCTAATACCAGAAACCTTGGTTACTTCAACATTCCACTAATTATCAACACTTAGTAAACGATGCATATTTCTGGCTTAAGCGAATGTGTAAATGAGAGATGCTGTCATTAAACCGTAAGTGATAGTCCTCAGTGTACCTCAATGTGTTTAAATGTAATCATATTTTACAAGCTTGCTGCTGCCAGCTGTGAGACTAGCAGGCTTAATTTAGAAATGCAGATCCAAGTCACAATTTCAGCATCAAGCAAAGTGAAAGATTTTGTCTCAAAAATGGTTCAAAGACTGTTGCTGAATAAATTCACAGGTTTTTTCCCATAATATAAAGCAGAACTGCTCTGACAAGAACTGGACTGCAAAAGAAATTATCCTGAACATTAGCAGATACACAGTCCTTTCAAGAAACCCTTCATCTATATTCTGAATGTCGTTTAACAAGTTTCCCCCATTAAAAAAATTCGTTGTTACACATATTAGAGATACTCAAGTTAAAATTTCAAAATGTTCCTCTGCATTCACCCTGAATTCTCTTTTGAGTTACAGTTTCATTTCCTAACATAGCATCAGGTACTATACAGTATCTATAAACTGTGATAATGAGTTCTGCTCTGGCTTAACGAGTCTTTCAGTCAGCCTAGGGATGTCGATTGGCGGCTGCTCAAGCTTCGCCTTTCACTGCTAATGCTGAGTGACGACTCGCTCCTGAAATTGGCTCCTCCTGCATTTTACTATATAACTCAAGGAGAACATCTCAAAAAAGTGTTCTGCATGTTGGTAAAATACGCACCTACATTTCAGGCACCCATGTCTGACGGATGAGCGAGACACAGCTTATTTAAATAGGAAGTGTAGCCATTATGTATATACATACATCAAGTGCACATTGTAGAATGAAAGTGATTCATTATCATTGTTGACAAACCACAGCACACGACAACGAAATGTGTTCTCAGCATTTAACCCATATGTGACACAGCAGCGGGCAGCTAATTCAGCACCTGGGGAGCAGTGCTTGGGGCTGGTACCATACTCAGGGTACCTCAGTGGTACCTTGCTGGTCTGGGATTTGGACCAGCAGCTTTTTGATTGGGCTAATTGTAGCGGTATTTATATTTTCAGTTTTTTTTTACTTTCCATGGTGCTTCTGTAGGGCTCACACTAATCATCACCCGATTCGAAGTGTTTCTCAACCCAGTCCTCGAGGAACGCCAAACAGTCCACATCTTTGCTTCCTTCCAGCTTCCTTCCAGATGATGGGGAATTGGCTGCCTTAATTAGCTTTGCGGGATTTGTAAGGTGTATCTTACAGATTTTGGTTTTGAAAATATATTGTCTATATTACTAACCAGCCGATCCCAGCTGAGGCCCAGGAGGATAGCTGCTCTGGATACCATTGTCTACAGATGCAATAGGACTAGTTCTCTTGTATTCTTTATGGTTTTATTTGTTTTGGTTGTCCTTCTTGCCCCAATATAGAAAAAGAAAAACTTACTTATAAAATACATAAGGAAATAGATGAGATAGAGACATAGATTAGTGCTGGTTAGCTGATATCACATGCATCACAAAAGTTAAATGCTTATTAATGTTTTCTTAAATAAAGGGACCGCAGCAGGCAACATCAGCCATTCTGTACAGTGAGTCATCAGTTTAATTAGGACAACAAATATCAGGCCTGCAACAGCCAACAATGTTTCTGTGTAATCCCAGATTACAGTCTAAGGACAATATCAACATTATCAGTACAACAGCAGAGAGGCTATTATTGACAGATAACTGGTTCAAGAAAATGAATTACTCTCAAATGCTAGTAATGACAGTATTCATACCATTAGCCTGATTTCAAAATTGTGAATATTCTTTTGGTAATTCCCAGACCTTAGGGATTGGGGATCCACAGCCGGAGCAGGCGGAGATCAGAATCGCAGGGCAGGAGATGTAGCCGAGAATAAATGCTGGGGTCAAAAAAGATCTGTGCCAGGAGGTGAAGGGAAAGGCGTGTCCTAGTGCAGCCAAAGAGAGGCTAACACATATACAGGGCTAGGGACTGGAGATCACATACACTCAAGGAGAATCTGGCACTCAGGGAAGAACAGGGCAGTAATTGAACATTTGGTAATTGATTATGGATGCAAGTCTTTGCAATGGACTGAGAGGATTGACTGGGATTTATACACAAAGGAGGATCATGGGTAATGCTATGGAAATGAGCCACAGCTGTCAATGTTCAAGAGAGCTGCACTCGTGATCTGGGGCCGTGTTTATGACTGCGGAGATGGCCAGCTGGGGATGTGCCTTTCACCTTTAGACCTATTCTTTTTAGCAACAGGTTAATGAATCTATGTTATACTGTTACATTTTAGGCCCGAGAGAAAAGGCTCAGAAGAATATAAATAACCATCTTTTAAAAGTGACTAACCACCAAAGGCGAAAGACAGGGATAGGAACAGTTTCATTTATAATTATTTCACTCAGTCAGAATATTAATTTGGCAAAATTGTTCATCTGGCAGAGGGTGACACTAAATCTGCAGCTTATCCCAGGAAGCACAGTGCACAAGGTAGAGGAACAATCATGTTGGCATTCCAAACCATTTCAGGACACACACAGTTACACACTAAGCATAATTTGAAGATGCCACTGCTACAAACTTATACAAACATGAAGAAAACTCTACATACACAGTGCAGACATCAAACCCCCAAACCTGGACATGTGAGCAAAGGTATCAACCACTGGGTCATCATGTGACTCTTTGCAACAGTCTCCAAAATGCCCATAGTTATTCAATTGAATAAAATTTCACTTGAGTAGTGCATTTTCACAACATTACATTGTGTTATGGATCCAGGTGGATTTGGTGCGTGGACGTGGCATGATGCAGGCAGATAGGAAGGTGGACGACCCACTTGCGGCTCACCAGACAAAAAAGGGGTTTATTTAAACAGAAAAAAACTACAAAAACAAAACCACACCACAAGGGGTCACAACTGAAAAGGGATAACTAAGGTTAAACAACAAAAGGATAGTTACCAGGAGCAGGTTAATTGGCAGGTAAAGAACTAAACACAAACTACATACTGTATATCATCTTCTAGTAACATTCAGACTTTACTGACATCCAACAATCAATGAACCACTGGAGAACAGCGGCAGGGACTTAATTTCTGAGGAGAAACAAGAATAACAAAGGGCAGGTCAAATTAATCAACAAGGGTTGGGAAAACAGATCACAGGTGAAACTAATAATTAACTCAAGGAACTTAACAGGGAAATTAAGAACTAACCAAGAAACAGGGAAAACAGAATCTAACACTGGGAATAACAAAAACCAATAAAACGCAACTAAGGCTCAAAGCAAGAAACCAAAACTGAATACAAATTCACAGGACTAAACTGATACAAAAGAAACTCTAGGAACAAAATACAAAAACAGAGGAAGCAGGATTCAAACACAAGACAGAGCGGTTCACAGGCTACCACATGCTTAATGAGTTGAGCTATGCGTCCAACAGGGAACACAAAGACAGACAACAGGAGGGACGGGATGACCAGCAACGCCTGCTGGCCAAACGGGGAAGGGACACAGAGTGGAACATCAGGAACTGACCCTGACACATTGTCTCAAAGTGCTTTACATTTTCCTTGCCCAATTTCCCCAGTGAACAAATCTGAGGTGACAGTAGCAAGGAAAAACGCTCTAGTAGATTCAAATATTGTGAGAAACCAGATTCAAAGGGAGACAGATCTTCCAGGGCCGGCCGAGGAAGTCAAATGCATGCATCCAGTGATTGACTGGCATCTGATGATTGGAGATGCCATGAGTTCATCCTGTTGATAATCCTGTTGGATTTTCAGAAATATGTATGGTAGATTATCATATTGGAATATGAGAATGTCATGAGAGAAAAGGGTTTGTACCATGGAGTTCACTGACTATGTAAAAGGGTCTCATATTCTTTGGCTGTCATGCAGTCTTTCTGGCTTGGAAGTCTTCTTTGGCCTCCCCCAAACTCAAACCCATCCAAATGCAGGAAAAATGGTGAAAGGTTATTCATCAGACTATATTACTTTTTACTTTTTATATTACTATATTACAGGAGTCCATTTTTATGCTCTTCCCCTTTGTGCATTGACCTCGGATGCAACTAGTTCCTACAGCCCTGCAATAAAATCCACATCAAGAAGCTCACAAGGTACAGTCTTAGTTGACAAAGAGTTAAAGAAGCTACTTGTCAATTCTGTGATAGTTTTCCATACTGTTCTTCTGTGGTTTCCAGCAACTATCCTGTTCAATGTCTTTGTGCACCTGATGGGGAACTTCAACTTAAGGCCATTGTTCATGTTTACAATGCTTATGTTTAGTATATGCTGTCATAATGTTTGAGTTGTTTCCTTAGACAACTTAAATAGCCGAGCAGTACTTGAGATCCATGTGCAAATGGTTAATGATGATACTACTTGCCATTGTGCGAGCGGTCAGCGGTGTGTATATGTGTGTATTTTGGTTTAGTGTTCTTTAACATTGAAATATGAAAATTTGGGCAAAATGGTTTCCTTGGGGCCTGGAACCTGTGCTGCAGATGTTGTGCAAGTGGCCCCTTTGGGGCCTCGAGCCAGTATTTGAGAAGCAACTGGTAAGTTGCTGCTGGAGAGGCAACAGGGTGGACTGGGTGCTGGAGAAAGAGAGTCTTATGAGACTGGAAAAGCAGGTCTGGCCAGGAACCGAGCGGGGCATTAGAACTAAGGGAAGCGCATTGGTCTCATCCAGCTCTGCATCAGGTAGCACGAGACAGTCAGGCTCTACAAGTGCGGCAGAGGGAGAGTTATATCCCGTGGGTGCAGCTGCTGGAGAGGTGGAACTCCTTACACCATCTCAAACTGATAGCCCTGGACTCTGTAAAAGGTTGTTCACAGCTTCATTTGTGGCCTGACACGTCTATTCTGTAAGTGATTCGTTATTAAGATGAAAAGATCATACCTGTACATAATGAGGCCAAGAAACGATGCATGAAGATTTCAGGAAGGGTAAATCCACTAAGAGTGGAACTCCCAGAAAGCAATACCAAAGACAAAGGTGAAGATGACTAATTGGGCTGAGACTGCACATTTAGTTCAGTATGTTAGAGTACCTGCAACGCAGACGGTACAGTATGTCACTGCACGCACAAAAATAGGATTTCATTTATTTAATTAATTTAATTATTTTCAGTTTGAAAAAACTTTTATGAGCTGTTAAAATCGTCTGTCCGTCCATACATCCATCCTTCTGTCTTATAACCACGTATCCTGGTCAGGGTGGTGGGTGTTACAGAAGTAATACCGTATAACACTTCTGTAATGTTTATGATGATTCATTGCAGTAGACTTTCAATAACACAAACACACTGCGTTCTATTTTGACAATATAACGCAAAGTGTAAAGCGCAAAGTAGAATTAACAGTTATGGACCTGTCCAAATCCATTTAGTTATTTTTAAGGCAGAAAAACCAGGCTTTGCACCAACACAAGGCAGAAAAAGGTTGTCCTATCTCTCTTCATTATTCAGAGGTGTTTTTTGGGTGTAACACGCAAGAAATCAATCAGAATGGTGCATAACCTCACTTTTAAAAGGCAGTGGTGCATGATCTACTGTGGATTGCCATTACAAATGCGTTTGCCTGGCAAGCCAGATAGCTTTTCGGCCAAGGAAACGGACATGCTGGTGCGCGAAGTGAAAATGCGCAAGCATGTCATCAACTGGAGCAGCACTGTTCCACCAAAGCCTTTTGAGGGGAAGCAGGCGTGGGATGAGGTAGCGGAAAGCATGGCCTCGTGTTCTGGCATCACCAGATCATTCTTGCTGTGCTGAAAGCGTTATAATGATGTCAGAAAGCGCAGAAGCTCAGTGCTGATTGGCACAGCAACTGTGAACGGGGCTTAATTATGCTTGGGTAAAATGTTCAAATAAAATGCAATGGGGCTGTTATTTTCGACTCTCACAACGTAGATTCCTTACCAGGCTACAGATAATTCGGCTCCTCTGCCAGCTGATCCCTCCTTGCCCGTACTGCTGCAGGCGGACACTCCTGTGTTCAGCATCACACCTTCTAAAGTCCTCTTATGCGTCCTCGTTTATGTTCAACAGGCATCCATCACTCATCGCAATGTTACTCAACACGCTAAACGCAACACAAAGTGGTTTTGCCAGTTTCTCAGCATCGCATTGCTCATTTTCACGCCACGTGTGCACATGCCACAGAGACTGCCGTCAGCTTCTGAGGGCTGCATTGTAATCTTCCGCCTGACTTATCTAAATATCTGAAATGCATTTGCAGCAATCCAAATGTCCTTTCAATTACACTACATACTTAATTCTGATAATGGATTCAAAAGGTTTTTTAATGATACGGTTTGCTATTTACTTAATATATATTGTTTTTCATTTGGTGTTTTATTGAACAGTATGATTACATGAAAAGACCAGTTTGTACTCTATAATGAAACATATAGGACTATAGATTAGTGCACTGTACTGTATCTGTATCAATAATGAGCGTAAATACCATTTAATAATGCATTACTGACTTGGTTTTTGATGGTTAAATGCACATGTGACTTTACTCTGCCTTAAAATAGCAGTGCGCTAACAATGCGCCCGACCACGCCATTTAAACATCACTCCCACGAGTGGAAAGCGGGCGCAAATCATTTAGTATTTTTACGACGTGCATGCATGGCGTGGAAATGAGAATGCAATGGTACGAAACTAGCAAAACCACTTTGTGTTGCGTTTTGCGCAGGTGGAAAATGGAGCCCACCATGATTAATGTTTAATGTGCATTACATGAAATTATTGTTATTCATTAAACAATTTAAAACAGAAATTAATGTTTGCTATATCAGTGTATAAATGAGTAATGTCATCCTCCGTTATAAAACATGAATAATATTTCCCCTACTTATCATTTCCATTACCTCAACACACTAATGCAGTGTAATGTGAAGTAATGGCGTGAAAAAAATAGCCGCACTCCATGTGACTACATTGAAAATATTCTATATATATTGTTCTTTGTGGGGTTCTTCAATACTGTCTTCATACTTTTTGTACAAAAAGCCATCCATTCATATATACATCTATTCTTCTATCCACACATCCACCCTCTTATCCGTCTTCTAACAGCTTATTCTGTTTGAGGTAACGAGGGGGGGGGGGGCCTTGAGCCTGTCCCAGGGCAGCAGAATAAAGAAGGCCAGAGTTCATCCTGGATGGGGTGAAAAGCTTTCATATAATTGATAATCCACATTATATATTACAGGTCTTTGTTGATTACAATCGTGATCGCTTCCAACTGACCGGTCAAAAGTCGAATTGGTCGTAAGTCGGGCCTTTAATTTATTTGCAAAAATGATCATATGTATAATATACTATCTAATAAATGATATTATATTTAAGTCATATTGTTTGGTGTTTTTTTAAACCTTTTATCGCCATTTTCGTAGTTCGTTGTTGTTATAACTGTGATCCCTGCGAACAGTAGCCTGAGCACAGGATGAACGAATGAGTCTTGCAGGGACGCTAGTGCTACCAGCAGTTGTGGCAGAAAGCGTCATACACGCTGGGCAACACTTGCCCTGTCAGATGTGGGGCAGACGCAGCCACATATTTGCAGTCTCGGAAAGGTTGTAAAGTTGAAATAAGTCACATACATATAGGTCATAAGTTGACGACTTACAGTATTGCAATGTTATTGCTGAAGCAAAGAACATCTCCCGTGCACGCTAACAAATTGAAATGAAATCGTAAATACTATGAAAAAAAAAAACAAAACTCATATATAACCATTGCACAGATCATTGCATAATTAATTTATGAACCATGAATGAAAACAAAACATACAATTCCTTTACCCCAGGAATATGGGACATGGAGGTACACATACAGTAAGCAGACATACATAATAAGACATCAAATTCTACAAATGATTAAAGAAGCGATCTTGCATGAGGATGTGATGAAGTGGATGACCTGGGTTTACAACATAAACAAAGCTTTAATGTGGCTTGCCGGCCCGATTGTCTTATTTAGGGCTTTTCATGATCTTTTGACATGTTACCTTTCCACCTCATATGGGGTGATTAAGAACACTAGCCAGCTCACAGCTGTGCAAAGCATTCTTATCAAGTGCCATCTGGACAGATATTTTTATGTATGCGCTAAGTGTCCTCTTTTCACATTAGCTTACCGTCCAAAATCACACCACAGATATCTGTAGGAGTCCAAGTTTTATTGTCCATATCACTATTTGAAAAGTGAGATATGCTCATTTATTTTCTTCCTAAAGTTAGAAGCCATCTCCTTTGTTTCCTGTGCAATTAGGTCTGTATAGTTGTTATCTATTAGGCAGGTGCTACATCCTTTGACAAAGGAATCAATAATCTCCTTTTATTTAGTGTTATTATCTGAAACTACAATAGCTTATTTAGAGAACTTCTGCAAGAAGCTTGATTGTGCTGCAAGTCATTAGTGCACATAGCAAACAGAAGCCATGATAAGGCCGCAGCATGTCTTCTTCACAAGCAGCACGTGGTGAAAGTTATTGCTTGATTTACCGTACATTCTCTGTTGTTTTAGCCTGGGATTTATACTACCAGTACCCTGCACACACAGCAAGAAAAACATGTCACTGGAGAGTATATAACACAAGAATCTTGAAAAGAAATCAATATTTATAAAAAATAACCCTTGCAGGCAAAGCCATACAAGTTAATCCTGAAATGTGGCACATACCACATACTGTGATATACTACAATATTTAGAAGTAAATCTAAGCTACTAATGCTTGAACAGAGATTAATAATAATCTTAATAATGGAGCTGTACAGAAAGCTCACTACTCGATTTTCCGATCTGCCAAGTCTGATGGAACGGTGGACGCTTTTGAGGACAAAGATATATGCAGCTTTACTCCTCTAGAGTGGTTGCGTTTAGCAAGGAGCATTTATATTTTTTCTTCTGTTGACTTGCATTCAAAGGCATTCTAAGGCAAAAGCAGTGCTGACATGGAGGAGCACGAAAGCAGAAATAGAGCCGTAGTGATTGGGGAGAGGTATACGCGTGGACAGCATGAAATTCAAATGAGGATACGGTTGGTTGCGAAGGAAAGGGCAGATGGGACTGAGGATGGAGAAGAATGAGGAAGCAGCAGACCCTGTGACAGCAGCGCTTCCAAAAAGGCAGCGCCAGCGAGACAGCACCTAAGCCGCCCAACAGGGATGGGTTTGTTAAGGGGCGAGCGGCGTCCTGCTGTGCCGATGTCCGCTACAGAGGTGGCAGGGGATAGAGCCCCAGGGTCCGAGAGCCTGTTGTTTAGGAGAAGCTGATTATCAGCTCCAAAGGGCAACAAATCCGAGGGAGGGAGAAATTTAGGGTGAAAGGATAGAGAATCAGGCTGGCAGCATAGGTGACAGGGGACCGTCACAATGCTTGGCAAGAGGGCAGGAGACAGTAGTTTGTCAGAATGAAATATGGATGCAAGGAGGCATCTCTGGATGAGACAATGATACTGATATTGATCCCCAGTCATCATATTTTGTTGAGTGTTTGGAATCAATCACAAACCCATATCATGAAGACTTTTGAAAGGCTGGTACTGAAACCGCTTCAACAATACAAACCACCTGGATCCCCTGCAGTTTGTCTACCAGACACACATAGATGTGGATGACGCTCTGATCCAGTTCACAGTCGACTCCCACCTAGACAAAGCTGGCACCACAGTCTGGATCACCTTCTTTGATTTCTCCAGTGCCTTTAAAGGGGCAGTTCACCCCAAAAGATAAGTTCAGAAGGGCTTTAGTGCTATCTATCTATCTATCTATCTATCTAGGTTGTTCTGTTGGAAGTTGCCTAATTTTGGAGATATCTGCCGTAGAAATGTTGGGCTTCTCTTGAATATAAATGGAAGCAAATGGTATTATTTCTGCACTCATTAAAGCGCCAGAAAAATACATTTGAAAAATCCAACAGCAATGTCTCTTACAAGAAATCATGACCCAGTTGATCCACCAAGTTTGTAATGAGCAGATTAATGTACGAAATATTTTCTTTTACGAAACTCCACAAACCAATAGTATCACTGCGCAAAAGATACAACCACCTCAGGGACCCTTCTTCCTCTCCCCCCCTTCCTGTTTTCTCTCTCGACACTGGATTCCTGGGATAATACCAGTTTTTGCCATTTACAGAAGTTCTCTGATGACTCCTCCATTTTAGGATTCATCAGGGACACAGATGAGTCAGAGTACAGAGGACTAGTAGAGGACTTTGTCTTTTGGTGCAGGAAGAACAACCTGCAGCTCAACATCAGCAAGACAAAGGAGATGGTGTTAAACTTCTAGAATAACAGGAAGCCCCTGAGACCAGTCACCATCCAGGGGGGGCAAGTGAGAGTGGTGCAGGACTGCAAGTACCTGGGAATCAATGTGAACAGCAGACTGGACTGTGCGGACAGTGCAGCAGTGCTGTACAACAAAGGCCAGAGTAGACTGTACTTTTTGAGAAGGCTTGGGTTTGGTAATGTGTGGCTGCAGTGATTGTTTTATCAGTCCATAGTGGACAGGATGCTTTTCTATGGCCTGCTGGGGACATTCCATCAGATCAAGTGAAGCCAAACTCCTGAAAACACACTTATCAGGAAAGGCAGCCCCATCACAGGACTGACCCAGGACCCTCTGGATGCAGAAGCAGAAAAATGGATGTCAGCAAAGCCGGACAGAATTATGAAGAGTTCTGCCCATCTGCTTCAGGGGGAACCCAGTCGTAAGCCTTTTCCAGATCCACGAAACACATGTAGACTGGATAGGCAAACTCCCAGGCCCCCTCCAGTACCCTCATCATAGACTATATGAATATCAGACAGAAGCCATCACCAGAGATTGTCAACCTGACCATATATGGACACACATAAGACTCGTATGTGTCTGTGGTAAAAAACTGCATAGGCTACATTTTTAAATACCATGCCTGTGGTAAACATTGCATTTTGATCAGAAATCGGCATGTTGTCGATCCCGGGAATTTAGCTTTGAATGCAGATGTTTTGCTAATTGTGTAAACATACATAAATTGGCTGCGTTCTTAAGCCATAATAGAAGAGGTCAAAGTAAAATAAAGGTTCTCTGGCATGCTCCATTCAAAGGACGTACACCGCAAGCTCTCGCAATGAATGCGTAGCCTGTTATCTTTTGAGCCAAGACCTTCAGTGTGCTGAACACATTGGAATGAGAGCAAAGTCACCAGCCCCTTTGTAGTGTCCCATAGAGATGCTGCCCTTGTCACAGAAAAGAGATACGGAAAACATCGGCTGGAGAGAGTTTTAAAAAGATCCCCGTTTGACCTTTCCTTTGCTTTCTTTACCTTTTCCCTGGCACCCCTAGCCTCCCACCTCAAGAATATTCTTCTTTACAGGCCTTCATCAGGCACTCCTCATTATACCAAGGAGGAACATTATTCTAATTTAAATACGCTTCATATTATTGGGGGTTTTCTTTCAAGCCGACTCTGCAGTGTAAGGCAATACCCCATGGAGCCCAGTAATAGGATTTTTAGGATCAAAGAGAAAATTATAAGACTGCCAAATTGCTTTCAGTTTTAGACATTGGAATCTTCCTGAAACTGTCCTGGAAACAAAATTCATGCCACTTTGGAGTCTGCATGTAATAACAGGAAGCTGCAGAGCAGGACTTTGCTGATGTTCCTCAGCATCTGCACTCACTCACACTTGCGGGATTGTGTGCTGATCTAGAGCCGATCGATAAACCGTGCAGGTGCCTGGTGGAGATCATGTATGGAGTTTATGCTTGAAAGCAACAATTAACCACATGTACAGTGGATGAACGTGGATGTCCATTCAACCACCTTCCAACTGCTTGTTAGGGTCAGGGCTAGGAGGAGTTCTGTACACATACAAACACTATAGCCAAGTTAGACATACGCTACAGGCGACTCAGATATGCTCATTAACCTAACTGCATGGCTCCGGTCTCTAAAAGGAAACCAAATCCCATGAGTTCCATGAGGAAATCTGCATGGAAATGTACAAACATGCAATTTCCACATCTGGAGCAGAAGTACGATTTTAATCCCAACCTTAGAAACATGATGCACTAAGTCACCCTCCTTGAAATAATGATGCATTAATATCCCTACTTTTATGTTAGATCAATATATTATGTAAGCAAGGAACTTAAGATCCTTCATTTCACTGCTACAGAAGAGCCAAACTTGGTATGTTAGTTGAAATATAGTGCCAATGTGAGAGCCTTGGAGAACCGGAGTGAGAGCCCTGGAGAACCAGCGTGGAGCAACTGGAACCACCAGCACTGCGTAGCACAACCTGAATAATGCGACGGCAGTCATTCTGCGCCAGTACAGTCAACACAGTGCAGGAGGTAATTCACAGCGAAATGCCTCATCAGAAAGCACAGCCCTGAGTAAGCTCGAAAGAGGGTAAAAATCCACGTGAAGGGGTTAATTTGTACACTTTCCACAGTAAAATGGCAGGCTACTTTCAGTTCTAGGTAAATCAGCTCTGCACTCTGAATGTTTTCACCAGGGCTACCCATGATGCTTTGAAAAAGGCACTTGTTCCAGGTGAATCTTGCAAAGGAAGAGCAGGTAACATTTATTTGTAGCCTGGGTAACAAGACATCCACAGAATAAGGCCTAAGAATTTCTGCTGTAAAACCACTCAGTGTATCTGAAAACAACATGTTGCAAAGATGTATAAAACAGCCCAACACATGCAATATGTCGAATGCAGTTAATGGGACTGCAGTTTTATGTACCTGTTATGTCTAAATACAGTGCGAGAAAATTGGTCTTTGTCACGAACAGATCAACAAGCCCATTCAACTTAACACATAAATAATGAATAATAATTTCTCCTATAAAAACATTGCTTATGCAGTTAGGCACAGTCAAAAGAGAGAGATTTTTTTCAATCTAGGCTTGAGGTAATTAAAACTCCCACCGCAGACATGATGTACGCATGAAGAATCCTTAACGGAATTCAAATTCCTGTTTAAACATTAGTGGCGTCATTCATTTCTCTGTATGCTGTGCAGAGGTGCTGGTACATTTTCCATGACATTCTGTAGAGATCCATCACACATAAACAACTCATACAAATAGGTGTTATAAAATCTTAATACCCAGCAAAATATCTTGTGATTTTTTTTCTCTTGGCATTTGACTGCTGTGCCATATACGCACTGCCTGTCTATGCTGTATACAGCAGTCAAACTGCTGTTTAGTGTAGTAACGTCCATGTGACCTGGATTACATTACCTGATCTCAAAAACCAAGTACAAGTAATTAAAGCAAATCGCATTTAAAAGTGTTCAAAGTCAGATTACAGTTAATGCACAGATGGCTGGCAAGGTGGAGATTTTACCACTGGGTGTATCGGCTTCATTTTACATTCATGGAAGATGAGAAGAGAAACATAATGGTGCAATGGAAGTTTTGTTTTCTGAAAGTCGAACTGTATTTAACAGAGAAGGATTCAATATCCAGTTTAAAACATGTCTGGAGGTACAGTGCTGTGCAAAAGTCAAAAAGAAATGTTTAAAGCTATTTATCTGGGTGGTAAGTGCACTTTTGCTCAGAACAAGAAACACAATTTGCACTAGTAGTCAAAACCGTGGCAACACTTCCAGTTTTTATAAATTGCAGAACTTTATTCGACTGCTGTTCCAGATACTTATTTCATTGTCTAGTGTATGTTGTAAAATGTTGGGTTTCCATTTACATAAGATAACACAAAAGAAAATGTGAATGAATTAATCTATCCAAACCAACTAGGACACCTTACATGACATGGGAACAGCCCCAACTGGATGCCAGTCTATCACAAAGCATTCATGCACTCACATACACAATCATACACTCACAGCAATTTTGGTCTGGGGATTGGTTAAGTGATGACAGCACTCATAATATCCAAGGCAATCTCAAGCACCATGGCTATCATAGCATACATCAACACCATGCCATTTCATCATGCTTATGGCTGATTGGATAGGATTGGATTCTTCAGCAAGGTAATGACCCGAAACGCACCTCAAGAACTGCCTAGTGAAAAAGAGAGAGCGACAGAGTCAAAGTAATGACCTGGGCTGCTCAGCCTCACTCCCATAGGACTGTTATTTGATGCACTAGGCTAAAGATGGAAAGCAAAGCAAGCCACAGGCACCCCGCCTGACTGGTAATATGTGTTAGCTGATTTCCTGCTGAAATTTAACATAAGACCTTACAGTATGTGTGACTAACTTATCTAGGCAAATGGCAGCTATTTTGATATATCCAAGATATTCCATTTCCTTAAAGCCTACTTTGGTACTCCTTATGTTTCTGGTGGAAAGGGGGTTTAATTTATTTAAGTTTTAAATTTTTTATATTTTAATTTAAGGTTTTTTTTTTAGCAAAATACAGAATATAACGCAAAATATTATGAAACGACTTAGTTTTCAGCAAGTGTCTTCAAACAAATAAAACATTACAAATATACAGAGAAACAATAAATACATAAAAGTGAATCTTGTAATTTACTGTAATATCTAGTCCTGTTCAATTGAAATTTATGTTAGCTGTAAGTTATATTGCTTATGTAAGTAGATCGCTATTGTTACCCAAGCCGTACCACATAGAAAGACTAGCTGCAGTGGGGTTCCAGCTTGGTCTGGTTTTCCACTGCCGAAGGATTGACTTGGTATCGGCATTGCTGCGTATGGAGAGGCACAGTGATGTGAAAGAGAAGAAACACTTTGCTGTTCATACGGTGTACTTCATGATTTACTATGTGCTAATTTCCACTAGCAAGTCTGTGAAAATCGTCTTATTATTATTGCTTTACATTATCTTCAAATAGTAGTGAAATTAGTGTTCTCTTTTATAAATTTGCATTGCGAATTCATTACGTTCAGCTATTCTATAGTACTTTTTAAGCAGGTGGTTGGGAATTTTTAAGTTCTGTGTTACTGGGAATGCATCAATACATTGCGATTTGCAATGTTACTAATAATGAATAATATACTGAATATGCCCTTTGTTCTTTCACATAATCCATGCAAAGCGATGCAGCTCACTGCTATCCCCCACACATTTTGGCCAATAAGATTCTGATGATGGAAACAGCTCGGGTGTTGTCACGGTTTCAGTCCTGCTTATGGCAGCACAGGTACAACTCAGCTCAGTTCTTGGTGGCACTGGAAAAGCGCCATTCGTGCAGTAATCTTGAAGCAGCAAGAAAAAAAAGCAGTTGTGCATATGCAATTGTTGAAACATTTATGCATAGTACATTCAAGAGATGTGAAATATAATGTCGTGTTACAGCATAGTTTGCAAAGACAGGTGTATTGTTATTTGATGGTAAAAATATTGTGCTTGGTTAAATACATGCTTTAGTTTTGATTTTCTATTTTGAGAGCTGGCAAACAAGTTATTTTTCCTGAGGAAAATGAACATTGTGGCCATTTTCAAAACAATCAGTATGAACTAAAAATGAAGATGGTTGCATCGTGATAATTTTTAAAAATAGATTTTTCTCTCTGGATGGACTGGTACAAAGCACCTGTGCTGTATGTACTCAATATCCCATAGCGTCTGTCAGTTTTTGGGTGGCAAGCAGGACTCAGTGCAAAGTGTTTTGAAGATTTAGTTGGACCCAAGTGTGGAGTGACCTAGGAATGGGGGGGGTGGAAATGGAAGAGAGGAAGCAGGATAAAGCGAGGATCAACAAACCACGCATCAGGATCCAGGACCTTTGCTGGAAAAGGGCAAAGACAGGAAGTGAGGTCTAAGACTGAGGGGAAAGATAAATCCAGGACCCAGCAAATTAATTTGTTGTCCAGCTCTACTGGACTGAAACTTGACACTACGGAGCACAAAGCTCTGCAGCTGGTAAATTTATATAGGCAGAAGTGCTCATTAACTAGCAGCAGTTCCCCATAAGGTCAGGGGACAAGGAAGGTTTCTATCATGATTGAGACCATGCAAATCCGGATTTTCCTGCACAGTTGGAAGAGACACAATAACGAAGCAATTTAAACATATAAGCCATATAAATGGGACCCTTTATACTCCAGTGGCCTATACTACATATATAAAATGTTAAGGGTTTGTTAAACTGCTCTTTAGTTGTTTTTAAATAGATGCTCATTGTGTACTATGCAAGAAAATAAAAACTTAAAATTATGGTAATGAATTTTGAAGTAGGAAGAGAACGATGGGTTGTTAATGCCCTGGGAAAAAGTTAAATGAGTAATACTCTGAAAAACAAAATATTTGAGATGATGATAGTGGTATGAAGAAGACTTTATGCTAGCTGCATAGATTCAAGGAAGTTAAGTGTGAAATGGTGTAAATGTGTGCAGGCAACTATTATACAAGATAAGTAGCGAGCAAATAAATAAAACCATATGTTGTGAAAAGGGTCTTGTTTTGAGATGAGAGACAAAAAAATACTTAGCAGCAAGGAACGGGTTTATTGTGGAAAAAAAATCCAGGGACCAATGTCAAAACTAGGGACAACACAATACTCAAGTAAATAAGAGATTCAGAAACTGAGTAAATAACACCCGGCATCTTGGTCAACAGCTTCCTTCAAGTATATATAGTAATATGATCGTTTTTTAAACATTTTTCTCTCTTGGTTTTACTAAGACTGTTATACTGGACTGATACAAAGCACCTTAAAAAATACTGGCAATACAGTATATCAAAGAGGGAAGACCTGGGAGTTTTCCACAAAGTTAGCTGGTTTAACTTAAGTCATGATTGTCCAATAGGAATGCTTCTTATTTGAGCTCTTATTGGACAATCATACCTTCTAGCTAAATTTAACCCAGCTAACTTTGTGGAACACTCCCTGGAGTATGATTGGAATTCCCAAATAAACAATGAGGAGCCATTTTTTTGAATTTCTGTATAAATTCTTGAGGGATATATTCAACTATGCTGACAGTGAGTGTGTATCACATTTGCCACTAATTAACAGTTCCTGGGGCTATGCTCTACAAGACTGCATCTTACCTCACCTGAGCATTTTCCTTGTCTATTCATTTTGTAAGAACTTATCTGAATGGAAACCTTTATATGGTATTGCTCTTCAGAACTGTTTTTCAGAGCTGAATTTTTTGAGTACCGTTAGCAAAGCTGTCTTCTGACTGCATGGCTAGTTGATGGTGATTTGCATTTTGTACACACATTGCCTTAGATTGTTTGGAATTTAGCCTGTTGCTGGTGACCCAAAACACAACAGTGTTGTCGAAATGCTTTGAGAGGATGTTGCTCCTTCTAAACGGTGAGGAGATGTTCAGTAATTGTAGAACGACATCCAATATATGCGTAAACAAATTAACCAAGTAAGTAAGTAATCAAAACTGGTCTTGGGATTGGGAATTTTTGGGATTACTGGGAGAAACAATGAGGACACACTGGTTTATACATTTTGCAGCGATTGAGAGCCAGATGGATCTAATCAATATATAAAAAGTCTTCCTCTTGAGATGGCCACCCAAAACACGCATCACAAACCCTCAGTTATTCTTAGTAACTATCTGAAATTGTGTCCTCTCCATTTATATATTTCATGAAACATGAATGCTTCTGTCATATTTAATTGCCTAAAAAAATACGAGCTTGAACTCTTTCCTGGAATAGCCTTGATTAAACGTCATTCCAGGCTCTGGCTCTGCTTCTAGGGGATTTGACACACCTACACTGTACCAAAAGCTTTCAGGTCGCTTTGTGTGCCAGGCAAGCCTAGTAATTCAGTTATTTGCTGCTAAGCTTGCAATGCTGAAATAGACAAGTCTTCCCCAATTTAGTTGATCGGCAATGAGACCGTCTCTTGGCAAGGTCTTGAAAAGAAGCCATATTGAAAGGAAATTCAGCTTAACAGCTGTCACCTTAGTCAGTTGCAAAGCTTTTAAGGAGTAGCCAAGATGTGTGCTGTTTGACTCAGCTGAATTAGAAACATAAGCTTTTACTAAACGTGCCTTTTCTTTTTAAGGTATGTTTTGGACTCAGCTACTATGGTAATGTGATGTCAAGAGTGATGTTATTGCATATAATGAAACTAACAGCTAGTAGGCTGGAAGTTATTTAGATGAAACAAGGAAATGCAGTGATATTTAAAGAAACAATTATTGATTTTCCCCTTCCAGTAGTTTTTTTTCCAGGTCAAACATGTCAAACATCACTTTGAAGCTGATACCATCAGGAGTTTGATGCATCACATGGTGAGGTTTCCTATTACAGCATTCCCTCTCTTTTTTGCAGTTATGCCTCTCATCAAGTTTATGTTCTTGCTAAACATAACTCTTGACTCATCAAATGCTGGTAGACTGAAAAGTATATTCTGAAAGAATTATGGTGGAGTTCATGGGTGTTAATTGGCTAGTTTGTGTTATTTGATATAGCATGAACTAAAGAAATGTAGCTGACACCAGAGATTCGGATGCTTTATATAATAAGAGAACCTTGAAAATTATGAAAGGCATTCTTATTATCGCATTAAGAATACCAGTAATTAAAACTATTAAAATCATTACTGTTTTGTCGTTAATTGTTTAAGTAAATTAAAGATATTGGTTGACCTTACAGGACGGTAATCTGCACTTCCTTGCATCATGTCTTAAATGGGGGTAAAAACATGATTGGTTTAGTCAGATGTTCCCGTCATTCCTTACTGTTTAGTTAGCATCTCCAAAGGACTCAACAATGGTGTCCAAGGTGCACCCCCTTCTGCTTCCACTCATCCTATTGGCAGTCCTTCAGCTTGGCATCCAGTCAGAATCCTTTCTGTACAGCCAGAGCCAATTGCTGCCTAGTTCAGCCAACTCACATAATGATCTCATGGCTTTTTTGAGGGCCTGTCCTTGGTCTCCCATCTTTTTTAGTAGCCTGATGGTAGTCATAGCTACAAATCCTCAGCAGCCGAACACCACAGGGAGCACCTCTGCCCTCCAGCCCCCCTGTACTGCTTCTGCTGCAAGATCTGAATATTTCATACTCCTGTGGAGAGAGAATGTGAACAATCTGATGCTGCTGGAGTGTTGTTTATAACCTCAACGATGATGGTAACACCTCTAGCATGTTGTACATTAATTATAGCAACAGTATATGGAGTAAGTAAACATGGAGCAGAGCAGACCATCTGTCTCAATTAGTCATGCTGTGAATGTGGAACAGGCCTTACAGAAACTCAGAAGAAACAGTTTTGAGGAATAACATGCTTAATAGTTGACATACCTGTTTCATTGTGTTGATCAGAACTAGTGAAATAGGTTGTAAATTTCCTCAAAATCAACATTTTGGGAACTGATAATAATGTGCTTCCCCAAGAATTAAAGATTACATATGCTGCAGTTGCAGAACTGGAAAACCCTGCTATTGGTCATTCCCCTGTGATAAAAATGCATCCAATTATGATGTGTTTTCTCACCCGTGAACAATTGTGGAGCTTGAAAGTCTTTAAATTGTCTGTATTTGTTGGGCAGAGTATTTTCACATACTTATTCTGGTCTACCTCTATCAACTGAGGACATGTATGCGGATAGAGAGACTCATTTAGAGGAAATTCAGAAGCCAGTCATTTGCTTCCTTCAAGATATAACAATCATTCACACATGTATAAGGAGATTGGATTGTGTGTCTATCAGTGCATAACAGTCCAAGAAAAAAATAAAAATGCATTCTTTCTAGTTCTTGTATGAGTAAAACGGTGTGTGGTAAAGTCAGTAAGGAACATATAAAAACAGTAAATCAGTCATGTGAAAGAAAATGCTGTTATTTTTACTTTAGATCCACAGCAGTTTGTTCAAATACGTGGCTTACTAGTCGATTACCCTTCATTACTGCTTAACATTGTTATTTCAACTTTTGCCTTCTCATATTTCATAATGAAGCATAAAAAACCACAAATAAACCACAGAAAATGATCAAGAATTCATTTTAATTCCACTTACATCTTGGTTTAGATGCATCTAAACCAAGATGTTTTTCCCATACATACAGTCTTTCTGATCACATGTATATAAACACTCACCTAATAAATATTTATTAATCTAGGAACCTCAGCAAGCCCATCCAATTCCCATAACCATTTGTGCTGTGCAGAGGGTTGTGTGGGGGTCCAGAGTCTGTTCCAGAAGCTAGCAGGGAATAAACCAGGATGGGGGAGCCAGTCCATCACAGGGCACACTCACACACCATTCACACACACTGTTTCACACCTACAGACAGTCTGACAGCTGCAATTCACCTCAGCATGTTTTTCTACTGTGGGGGGAAACCAGCAACCCAGAGGAAACCCCACAATGACAGAGGGGAGAACATGCAAATTCCACATATGGGAATTTTGGAGACACAAGCACAATTTTTTGCAATTACGTTGACGTTTGTTGAATTTGAGATTAAGATAAAAATGAATCTTCTCGCATGGTTTATTTTTATACTGCATGTTCAATAGAGGGCGGCATGGTGGCTCAGTAGGTAGCACTGCTGTGTCACACCTGCAGGGACTGGGATTTGCATCCCGGCTCTGTGTGTTTGGAGTGTCCTGTGAGGGTTCCCAGTCCACCAAGACTATAAAGAGATGCAGTAATCTGTACCTCTAAACTGCACATGTGTGAGTGTATGTGTGTGTCTGTATTGTGTTCATATTGCCAAATGTTCCCCGCAATATAATAGAAACCTGTTATTTTTGACATTGTGGGGATCATTTTTCAGGTCCCCACGAAGACCTGTGAATGCAATCAAAAAACTAAAAATGCCAAAAGTCTCATATTTAGTTTGGTTACTTATGGTTAAGGTTACGGCTGGGTAGGGGTTAAGGTCCTCATGTTGGGTTTAGAGTTTTCCCCACAGAAATGAATGGAGAGTCCCCACAAAGATATACAGTAATTACAAAGCTGTCTGTGTGTGTGTCTGTGTGAGTATGTGTACTTTCTGACAGACTGGCATCTTATCCAGAGTACACCCCTGCTGTGTGTCCTACACTACTTCGGATAGGCTCCAGGTGCCCTGGGACCCTGATCAGGATCAGCAGATGGGTGGATGTTTGACACAGGACGTTTGAGGGAAGGGATCAAGCACCAGTCAAATGCTTCATATAATCAAAGGTGGTTTAGGTATATTAATAATTCGATGCTTGTATACATACTTGAATTTCTTCCTGTGTACTTTGAAGGACATTTTTCTAAGGATATGGCCTGGTTGATAAGCGATGATGCCATATACTTGTATGAGTATGTATCTGATTAGAATATTTATGTTTTTTCTCTCAAATAATGTGGAATATTAATATTTAAAATTCTGTCTTATACCCTGTATTGTATTTGTGGAAGATGTATGGAGAGTTGGATCAAAGTATCATTTGAATAGACTAATTTACTTCTATTTTTTTCTCTGTTAGCTACATAAAAATGTAAATAACTACCCTGCTTAGTCATGCATTAACTTTAGCTAAGTTAAGATTAGCTATGTACTATAGGTTTGAGTAATATAGCTAAATTGCCACAGAAAACAGCCTAATTATTTTCAACACTATTTTAAGCACTAACGCAATTTCTTAAAATCACATCATCAGTGTTAATATCATCTTGTTCTTAACATGAGGCTCAGATGATGCAAGCTCTCCATCCAGCCCCAGAATCCTTTGCGTTCTTCCAAAATGTTTTTGGACTTTCTGAGTGGAAATGTTGTACTCTAGCAAGGTTAATCTGTCATGAAGGATGTTATTCTTAAATTACAGAATGCTAATTAATGTGGAAAGCCTGTCAGCAGTCTTATCCTCTGAACAATAATAATAATGAATATTAATATTTTATTATTATCCCTGCAAAGAATGTAATGCAAAAAAATTGTCATTAGACCCCAGTGGTCCTTAATGGCTCACAAAAAATCCATTGCCTACACATTAAAGCACTTCACATTTTAATATATTTAGGAGCAGTGTTGCTTGGACCATATATTATACCTCTAGTAGCGATTCAGCATAAATATCACATAAGTTATAACATGCATTAACAATAACGAGTCCTGCATTTCAAGCTGAAGCCAGATGGTGCCGTGCAGCACTAATGAGTTTTTACTTTTTCACACTGCAAGCTTGTAATGTTTTAGTCTGCTTAAAGAAAAAAAAAATCAGACAGCATATACTGTACAGTACATGACACACTACTCAAATACTCAAATAACAAGAGATAGAATACGAGTCATGAAGAGAATACACGTGATTTGTACTGTGCTATAATTGGGTAATGTCATACAATTATGGTCATTTTAAATATTAGATACTTCAGGCCAGGATTAAAGATTGGTGCTGCTTGGGTGATTCTACTTATTATCTGTCATGATCCACGCCGTCCGATCCTCCCGTGTGCCACGCCCACCTCATTACCTGGTGTTCCTGCCCGATTGT
>JAODKF010000116.1:24602493-24621081 GCA_026779585.1 Mormyrus proboscirostris | reverse complement strand
CCTCCCGAATGACCGAGCTCCTCACCCTATCTCTAAGGGAGAGCCCAGCCACCCTGTGGAGGAAACTCATTTCGGCTGCTTGCACTCGCAATCTCATTCTTTCGGTCACTACCTATAGCTCGTGACCATAGGTGAGGGTAAGAACGTAGATCGACTGGTAAATTGAGAGCTTTGTCTTTTGGCTCAGCTTCTTCTTCACCATGACAGAATGATGCAGCACGTGCATCACTGCGGACACCGCACCGATCCGCTTGTCAATCTCCTGCTCCGTCGTCCCCTCACTTGTAAACAAGACCCTGAGATGCTTAAACTCCTCCACTTGGTGGAGGACCCCATCCCCGACCCGGAGAGAGCATTCTGCCCTTTTCTGCCTGAGGACCATGGTCTCGGATTCGGAGGTGCTGATTCTCATCCCAGCCACTTCATACTTGGCTGCAAACTGTCCAAGTGAGAGCTGAAGGTCACGGCCTGATGAGGTTAACAGAACCACATCATCCACCTAGAAATTCTGTCCATAAAAACTATAAACAGAATCGGTGACAAAAGGCAGCCCTGACAGAGTCCAACCCTCACTGGATATGAGTCCGACTTATTGCCGCCCATGCTAACCAGGCTCTGGCACCGGTCATATAGGGACCAAACAGCCCTTAAAAGGAAGCCAGGCACCCCATACTTCCGGAGCACCCCCCACAGGACTCCCCAAGGGACATGGTCGAATGCCTTCTCCAAGTCCACAAAACACATGTAGACTGGTTGGGCAAACTCCCATGAACCCTCCAAAACCCTGCGGAAAGAATAGAGCTGGTCCACTGTTTCACGGCCAGGGCGAAAACCACACTGCTCCTCCTGAATCCGAGGTTTGACAAATCCGGTGGACCCTCCTCTCCAGAACCCCCAAATAGACCTTACTAAGGAGGCTGAGGAGTGTGATCCCCTATAGTTGGAGCACACCCTCCGGCCCCCCTTCTTAAAGAGGGGTACCACCACCCCGGTCTGCCAGTCCAGAGGCACTGCCCCCGATGTCGACGCGATGCTGCAGATGCATGTCAACCAGGACAGTCCTACAGCATCCAGAGCCTTAAGGAACTCCGGGCGGATCTCATCCACCCCCGGGGCCCGGACACTGAGGAGCTTTTTAACCACCTCAGTGACCTCCGCCCCAGAGATAGGGGAGTCCACACCCAAGTCCCCATGCAATCCTGCTTGGCCTGCCGGTAGCTATCAGCTGCCTCTGGTGTCCCACAGGCTAAAAAGGCCAGATAGGACTTCTTCTTCAGCTTGACGGCATCCCTCACCCCCGGTGTCCACCAGCGGGTTTGGGGATTGCTGCCGCGACAAGCATCGACCACCTTATGGCTACAGCTCTGGTCTGCCGCCTCCACAATGGAGGCATGGAACATGGACTCAATGTACCTCGCCTCCCCCGGGACATGGGAGAAGTTTTGCAGGAGGTAGGAGTTGAAACTCCTCCTTACAGGGGATTCTGCCAGACATTCCCAGCAGACCCTCATTATACGCTTGGGCCTGCCAGGTCTTCCTCCCCCACCAGCGGAGCCAACCCACCACTAGGTAGTGATCAGTTGACAGCTCTGCCCCTCTCTTCACCTGAGTGTCCAAGACATGTGGCTGCAAGTCTGATGACACGACTACAAAGTCGATCATTGAATTGCGGCCTAGGATGTCCTGGTGCCAAGTGCACATATGGACACCCTTATGTTTGAACATGGTGTTCATTATGGACAATCCGTGACGTGCACAGAAGTCCAACAACAAAACACTGCTCAGGTTCAGATCGGGGGGGCCGTTCCTCCCAATCATGCCACTCCAGGTCTCACTGTCATTGCCCACGTGAGCATTGACGTCCCCCAGCAGAACAAGAGAATCCCCAGGAGTAGTGCGCTCCAACACCCCTTCCAAGGACTCCAAAAATGGTGGGTGTTCTGAACTCCCGCTTAGCGTATATGTGCAAACAACAGTCAGGACCCGTCCCCCCACCTGAAGGCGAAGGGAGGCTACCCTTTCATCCACTGCGGTAAACCCCATTGTGCAGGTGCCCAGCCAGGGGGCAATAAGTATTCCCACCCCCGCTTGGCGCCTCTCCCCGCAGGCAACTCCAGAGTGGAAGAGGGTCCAACCCCCCCTCAAAAAGACTGGTTCCAGAGCCCAAGACGTGCGTTGAGGTCAGCCCGACTATATCTAGCCAGAACTTCACAACCTCGCGCACCAGCTCAGGCTCCTTCCCCAACAGAGAGGTGACATTCCATGTCCCTAGAGCTAGCTTCTGCAGCTGAGAATCGGACCGCTAAGGTCCCCACCTTTGGGCACTGCCCAGCTCAGATTGCACCCAAGCCCTTGGCCCCTCCTATGGGTGGTGAGCCCATTGGAGGGGGAACCCATTTGCCTTGTTCGGGCTGTGCCCGACCAGGCCCCATGGATACAGGCCTGACCACCAGGCTCTCGCCATCGAGACTCACGGTGACCCACGTCCAGGCAAGGGAAACCGTGGTTCCATTATTTTTTTCTCCACTGGGGTCTTGTGAGCCGCACTTTGTCTGGTTCCTCACCCAGGACCTGTTTGCCTTGGGTGACCCTATCAGGGGCATAAAGCCCCCATCAACTTAGCTCCTGGGATCACTGGAACACGCAATCCCCTCCACCACGATAAAGTGTCGGTCATTAGAACTTGAATATCTTAAAAGTTGAACCAACCAGTTTGAAAAAAAATTACTTAGAACTCAATCTGAATCTCAGAAGTCAAACTGTGAACGCCAAACTAAGATAACTTGTACACGCGGGGAAATGAGTCAGGCAGCACGTCTCTCAGTGGAAGCAAAGGGTAACGCTTCAGTCTCTGCCTCGCATTCGCTGTGATAGGATCGTTTGTTGGTGATAGCAAATTTTTTTTTTGAAAATATCCGGTAATACACTGTACTTTATGTCATTTTGATAGCCATTGCTCACCAAAAAGTTACACAATAGTTGTACAAATGTTACAACCTAAAAGTTTGCGATTTACGAACAAATAAACAAATACAGAGTAACAATAAAAATAAACAATGGACTGCATGGCATAGTCTAGTGTTGCCACAGTGTTGGTGCATGCCTTGGGGTAGTGTTGGGATGCATTCTTTATCGTTTTGGAAGCCATTAAGAAAAAAATATTTACTTTACAAATTACTGTTTTGATAAATGTGCTTAGATGTGTTTAGTATATGCTCTTCTTGTTTTATCCCATTCATTTACTGTTTAAATACTAAAAAAAAACATATTTGGGTGTAATTTTTTGGGGCTGGGAATCAATTAATTGGTTTTCCATTATTTCTTATGGGGAAAATTCGATCAGACCTCAAACTTTTTAGGATTTCTGAGTGGATCAAGCTCGAGTTCTGAGGTACCACTGTATTTTTGAATAATTAAGATTTCATCATTTAAAATAAGACTAACACTTCTTTAGGATAGTTTTGTATCCTTTCCCCTGTTCTGTATTACTCTCTCTAATGATGTTGTACTGTAATGTATCACAGCACCTCCATGTAAAGCGCCTTGGGACAACTCTGTTGTGAAAGGCGCTAGAGGAAAATGAATTGAATTGAACTGAGTTTCACAACTAACCAAAAAAGACAGGACTATAATCTTTGCAAAGTATATATTTCATCCTCGCATTCTGCATGTGCGTCGACTTGGCTAATAAAATAAAAGAAAAGATTTGGAACACGCTGTTAATTTTTTCCCCCCAGTCTCATCTATTTCCGACAACCCCGTGCGTAGCCTCCATTCTGTATAGCCTATTCGATTAGGTAAATTTCTCTAACGCAGACAAACATTAAAACATACAGATATGAACTGCATTTCTTCATTTGTTTGGATTTAGTTAGGAGGGGGAGTTTTCAGGCCAGGAGTGTACGCATGTTATTAACATGCACTCATACAGCCAACATAAACAGAAATCACACTTCTCTTTGCCACATGTGTTAAGGGTGGCAGAAAAATGGATGATGGTCCTGCTACCTCAGATTCTCTCTGGATTACTCTCATAATAAATATGGAAATGACACAATAACCTGTCCCAGTCCCTACCCTGTATGCCCCTCTATGTATTTTTATACATAGCAGTTTTATCACTTTGGTTTGTAAGGGCCATTCTTTATGTTCTTATTCATACGCTGCACAATAGAAGCTAAGACTGAAGCAAAATCTTCAGTTCCTATTTTACTGCTGATACTGGTGACACTCCACTCCTTTACTTTCACAACTCTGGTCTTGGATGACAGTGTACCTGGCAAAGATTTCCACCGTAATGTCACACCAGCACCTTTAAATCATTTTCTTCACTGCAAACGGCTCCACATCTTTTCATGTAGAGGAGTACTGTAACATCACCTCAGATTGGCACCAGCTTGCGTTCTGTACATGAGAGAGTGTTACCTTCTCATTATTCTCTGATTATTGATTAGGACTTAGATATCCTTGTATAGCAGGACTTCTTAATCTTGCATGGTTATGATATATATTCATCTAATGTAATGTTAGCGCAAAATTTAGATAAAAAGCTGACAATTCTGACTTCATGTCCCCATGAACTGTAATCCACCCCCCCTCACCAAAACATGCATATAATTAAATCTAATTTAGAGAGTTTTTTGAATAATAATGGATAATATCATTGTCTACTGTCATTAATTTCCTACTCTATACTTATGGCTATCTGGTGAAATTTCTATTTTCCGTCATTGAATTTTTAAGAATCAATGTAACCTTGATGCAAATATATATAAATATTAAGGTCTATAGGTAATTAATGAATAGCAAAATACATTGCACATAGAATACTAAATTCCTTAACATCTATTTTAAGAATACCCTGTGCTAAATAAATGGAAGATGGACTCATGGATTATTTTCCTCTTCCCAGCTATACAGTACATTAATAATTGCAGTGATGGATGCCTTTCTGCTTCCTCGTCATCTCTGTCATCGTGAACATCACAAATAAACTCAAGTCCTAAAGAGAATTGACATGTTTGTGTAAATAAACCCAGCACAAACATAACAATGTCAACATAAAACACCCACACATATGTGGTGAGTAGTGCACTCTGATTATCAACAAAGAAAGAAGAAAAAACATCTAATTTTCCTTGAAATATGAAATTTTAAATGCATTCCATACTGTTTCCCCAAAGATGAAAATGTAATTGCATTCAGTCGGCTCTCACTGATAAATTCTAGAAAGGGAAATATTTTCCTGTTTCACATTGTAGGGAGAAAATGTTTGCGATTTAAATGCATAGGCTACTGATAAAAGACCTAAATTTCCTTCAGATGTTCGAACAGCCTTTTGCACACAAATACCTTCCTCACAGCCACTGTATCACATGACCAAGATGTTGTTCTGACCGGAAGCTGGTAAGGGTTGTGGCAGTCTGCCAAAAAAAAACTGTTAAAAAAAAAAAAAAAGAAGCAGAGAATTAAAGAACTTACCTTGTTCATCCACATGGATGTCAAAATAAGCTTTTCTTGCAACTTTTGCTTACTTATTCCAAATTCTTATATAACACTTGTATACCAATATGAGTAAATTTGCCCTCGCAGGTGGCATTAGAGATTCCTCAGAGCTAATTTTCTTTTTTTTTCACTTTTCTCGGCCAATAAACCGAATGAACTAACCCAAATATGCATATTCACCCAATAGCAGCAAAACGAATTCAAGCCCCAAACCAGCACTTTCCCTGAAAATAAATTGATGAAACCAGAGGAGCTGCAAAGTAAAACTGAAGTTCATTGCAACGCCAGTGAAACGAATCAATCAAGACAGACTTTAATGTGTGTCTCTGTGTTCATCAGTCAAACCTAATGAGCAATAATGTTGCTGATGAGACTGAAGATAGAATTTATCCAGGCAGCACCTCAGCAGTCTCTCCCATTTGGGATACACTGGAAATGTGTGAATGCAAGCAATGCCGTCTGTACCTCCATTAAATCTGTCCCATACTGTGAAGTTTTCCAGCATGTGGGGACAGAATCTAGATGAGTGAGAGGCTTCATCTGCTACCAGGAGAGGAGAGAAAGGCATCATCAGTCTTGAAAGTCCCCCACACATTCATTATTCCTGGAATGTTCTTTATAAAGGTTCTACCTGGTCCAAAACAATTTAGAATATGAATATATTAATATATCAATGACTTGATACATAAAATAGACATTAAATAAATTATAGAGTCTCGTAATATAGCCATGTGACCAAAAGTTTAGCATTAATTTAGTATTAATTAATTAAAGTTTAGTATTAATTAAACAGCTAAGCAGCATAATGACTTTATTAAGAAAATCAAGTCATTAGTCTGTATTAGAATCTTGTTTTCATTCCAGGTCATTATCCATCAATTTTTCAAATCACTTCTTCAGTACAGGGTCAGGGTGAGAATGAAAACTGGAGAAGTCAGAGGAACATTAAGCCCAATTCAGTGCAATTAATCTGTTCCATATACACTTTGATCAGGCATCTTGCTTGCTGGTCCCTTTCTTAATCAGTAGCCTGAACATTGGGAGAATATCTGCAGAAACTCATTATGCATTATGAATTATGGAGCTCATATTTCCTTATTTTATCAGAGGGCCTGAATTAGTACCAACGTACTCTTTGAGGTAGCTGTGAACAGTTTAACATTGCACACTATGGTTATATTATTTAATATAAAATGTAGAGCTGTCAATTGATTAAAAAAAAAATCACATTTTCAATGAATTAATCACAATTAATCATGATTGAAAATATGTTTTTCTTCTCAAGACTAAAGCTTGTTATAATGCTCATTTAAATATAAAATCACAAAATTAATGTAGAATGATCACAAATGATGTATATTTCACACGCCATTGTTTAACAGCATCTTTAAACACAGGACTACACACAGAACTATGCGGTATACTCTGTACAATCCCTTTTCTTTCTGACAAATTTTAAACATGCTTACAAACAGCGCACAGCACAATTAATAGCTCTAAGATCAGTCTGCTGGTTTAATTTGGCTTGTGGCTACAAAATATGGCAGTCCTGCACCATAACGAACTGCGCGATGATGTCGGATGTCCCATAACGCACTGCGCGATAACGTCGGATGTCCCATAATGCACTGCGCGATTATGCCGGTCACCAACCTTTATATCGTTATTATTATTATTATCATTATTATTATTATCGCTGTATATTTTGCAGGTGTGCCTCCCAAGCTCAAGATGATTACAGCCAGCAGCATCTGCTACCTCCACACACCACATCTGTTAAGGTACCATGTAAAAAAATGGCCATTTCTACACTGAGGTATAAAGCCTAGGGCTAAAAGTTATGTAAGTTGATAGTAACCTTTCTTTTCTTTCAGTGGCTCAGTATCTGAGGAAAGCTGTTCAAATGCCTTTTTATGTTATTGAATACTATTCTACTGTTGGTTATAATGTGGCCGGTTTCGCCTTTGATTTATATAACCTCGAAGCATCTATATACTCACAGTCAAAAGTTTTCACACACTACAGGTTTTTACCACTTATCCATTTATTTTATAAACTGCAGATTTTTTTGTCTTGTTAAGCATTGAAAAGTTGACTAAACAACTATAAGTAAAAATCTAAATAAAACTGAACAAGTTTCCTATATGTGGGCGACATGGTGATGCAGTTAGCACTGTTGCCGCACACCTCTGGGACCCGGGTTCGAGTCGCTGCCTGGGTTACATGTGTGTGGAGTTTGCATGTTCTCCCTGTGTCGTCGTGGGGTTTCCTCCGGGTACTCCGGGTTCCCCCCACAGTCCAAAGACATGCTGAGGCTAATCGGAGTTAATAAATTGCCTGTAGGTGTGCATGTGTGAGTGAATAGTAACAGTGTGTGAGTGTGCCCTGCGATGGGCTGGCCCCCTGTCCAGGGTTGTTCCCTGCCTCGTGCCCATTGCTCCCGGGATAGGCTCTGGACCCCCTGTGACCCAATAGGATAAAGCAGGTTGGAAAATGAATGAATCAATGAAAAATTCCTATATAACATGGAAAGAATATGTACCAGTGCATGTCTGGCATCCTATTAACTGGCTGTGGGGTGATGACAGAGTCAAATTCTAGGCTGTCCCTTAACTTCAAATGCACTAGTTACCTGTTTCTTCCCATGAATCAGAGCAGGATTTAATGTCCCTTGTAGAAAAGAATGCCTCAGGTTTTCTCTGCTGTTACAATTACTAGAGGAGGTTACTTTGATGAATCAATGGTATATTTTCTTGCTAATAAAAGTACTCAAAACATTCTGCAAATTTATTTGTTAGCAAAGAATATTTAGTGTATTTTTAGTAAATGTTAAATGAGTAACATGCAAATGTAGAAAATCTCAATGTGTGCAAAAGCTTTTGACTAGTAGGCCTAGTGTATATTTCATGGCAGTTAACATTGATTTATTGTTAAAGGTTTCTATAACTTTTTATTAATATTTTAAGGTGGCATTGTACATAAATGACTGTGAAATCTAATAATTTTCACAAGTATAAGTAAATCACTCTTTAAGCAACGATTACATTTATGCCACAAGTTAATCTTCTTATAAATTAGTAGTTACTCAACTTGACTGGGGTCCATAAAGGCTCATATTAGAACAACTCATAGTTTTAATTTGAACAGATGAAGAATTGCTTTACTTCTCCTTCAAGCACCAGACTCTCCCAAAACAAAGGAAATTATGTCAGAAAGCTTGTCAGAAAACTAGGTTAAACATTAAAAAAATAAGATTAGATTTATTCGTGCTTCTAGAAAGGGAAGCATACTGATCCACCCATCCATCCATTTCGCATGGGTCCCGAGCCAACCACACTAATCTTAGTTTTTAGTTTAATAAATGAATGAATCTTCTGAGAGCTACCGCAGCTCCGTGTGTGTGGGGTGTGTGTTTTCCTCCTTGTTTCCTTTGACTTCTCATGAAGTCCTACAATAAAAAGGCTGAACAGGATCCCCAAATTGTTGTTAGTGTATGATTGTGTGATCATGACCAGGCTCCAATCCCCCCCCCCCCCCATGAATCCAATGGATTATTCAAGATTTTTTACTTTCCTCTTGATAAATCAGTACATAGGCATCCTTAGTCCGCCATGCAGTCAGTAACGTGTAACAGAATCAGACAAGGCAAGACAAAACAAAACAAAAGCACTCACAAAGAGGTTGGATCCTTACTGTCTTTTCTATTTATACTAAAGTGGCATCTTATCTATCTATCTATCTATCTATCTATCTATCTATCTAGCTGTCTATCTATCTATCTATGCATTTAAAATGCAGATTTTAAATTATTCACTTTACTTCACCAGATTTACAGTTAAAAATATTGTACATTAATATCTCTTTCTCTGTTTATAAAATATTAGTTTGTAATGTAGTTCAGGGGGCTAACATAATTTGTACACAAAGAAATATTAATAAATACCATTCAAAGCAACACCTGAACTATAAGAAATGTTTATTTTAAGAATTTAGAATAAGTTAAAGAACGTTAAAAATTGAGCCTGATGCAGGTGTGTGATGTAAGGGTGGAAGCTGTCTTTACCACGGAGCTGACTTTCCCTGAATGTCTGCCTTAGTGGAAATGGCAGTACGGTGCTCCTCATGTATAATTCTCTCTGTATTTTCTGATGTAGCGGGTAAACAACAGAGGGTGACAGCATCAAAATCACATGGAATCACAGTCAATCATTTACACAATTTACTGAAGACTGTGGAATTCATTACCACTCTCAATGAACTGCGGAACAGAATCCAAGGCTAAGATGCTCTCTCTTTTGTATATTTACAGTATCAATCCATTCAATTTGGTTTTTGTAAGAACTCATGTGGTGATGTAGACCTAAGGATCATTAAGTCACAAGGATTGATGTGGTTGACTTCAGTAATCATTATATTTGGACGGGGAAAGCATATTAAACATGGAAATGTGGTTTTTAAGCAGGATGTCAAGATGCTTAAATGGAACACACCAAAACACTGCATCTTAGCTTTGGCGAAGAAAAACTGATGTGTTTGAGACATACTGAACGCAGCCTGTTTTGGGGGAAGTGACTATGATCTGTCCTACGAAAATAAACTGTAATGACCAAAGAGTGTATTCCCTAAAAATTGTATCAAATAAACTCTTAAATGACTAATTGCAACTTATTTGAAATAATAAATGAAAGCGAGTTCAAAGCCACTATTGTTTGACCTAGAAGTGTCGAATTCTATGGAGATGAAAAAAGTTTGTTGTCATGAGTCACAGAAGAAGGCATGAAATATATGAAAACAGTAGTGAACATCAAATGACGGATAACAATGGTGAATAGGATCTTATATAATGGTATGAGGTTGAAGAAAACAAATACATAACCATAAATGAACTTTTCCCTGTGTGTTTAAGCTTCTGTCTGTATATGAATATGTGACGCATTTGTTCTCATTCTTTGCTGTTGGGAGCTATAATCAATTCAGCTTTACGCCATAACCTCCTAATTCTGAACTAGTTATCATGGATTACTTTTTTTTCTGTCTGGAAAGATTTGTTGCGCAGACATTGATGTAATCCTCTACATCATCAATGACATATTGGCATTGGTATAGAAGGCTATCCGAATGGCTAGATAACAATGGTATAGAAGAGGCGCAGTGACAGTGACTCGCAACCCTATGATTGGAGGTTTGAATCCCAGCTCCATCCGGTTTGTGTTGAGTTCTCCATATGTCTTTGTGGGTTTCTTCTGTGTCCTCGGGTTTCCTCCCTCTTTCGAAATGCATGATGATCGGTGTCTCAAAAGCGAATGAGTATGCATATGCCCTGCAATGGGCTTACTATGTGCAGAGACTGGAAGACAGAGCTGTCCTTCAGTATGTGCTCCCCAACCTCATCCACGCATGCATTTGTCCTAGCGCCTGAAAATGGAGTCCAAAGACAACACAGGTACAGATAAGAACACAAGGGTGTGCATCTTGGCCCAGTTCTTTAACCATTCATGCCTGATCTGAGGTGAGGCAGAGGATACGCTCAGAATCAATTGTGTGCTCAAGCACACAGCTGTAGGTTTGAAGAGGTTAACACTTTTTATCTCTTTTTACAAGATACAGATCATTGCATGGGACACAGGACAGCAACCACAAACTGACATATATGCATCCTGTATATTATAATTTATGTATATCTACGGACGGTGCAATAAAGTGTAAAGTAATATCCTGTCACCCAAACATGGACTGCTGTAATAGCTACAGGTATCTGTGTTAACTTGCCCTGAGTCAGAGTTGCCCATACTTCACAGCGCTTTACCCTCAGTGAACAGAAACAAATCAAATCATTCCTCTGCCAGAAGAGCATCCAATCAAAATGTGTGAAAAGGAAGAGTAAGATCGTGCAATAAGGACCTCAGTAAGCAGCTTTAGAATTGATCAGAAAACAAAAACATACACATAGATGTATTTTAATTTCAAAATTTCAACATCTTACACTTTACTCCTCAGACTGCTAGGACTGATGGATTCAATTCCAACCCCACTTTGTCTGTATGTTCACCATCTGATTCAGGTCCAAAGGGATGTAGTTGGGCAAATTTTCATCTCTAAATTGTCCATAGTGTGTGTCCCTGCCACAGTTTACTGGCATCCCAACCAGGGTTGTCCCCAACCCCGTGTGCTTTGCTGTCTGGGATGGGCTCCAGTTTCCCTGGGACCATATACTTGGTCAGCATTTGAAAGAACACCTATTTTCCGTGATGCAGGTGAAGACAGCTAACAACTGTTTGTGTATATATCTGGATATATGTATGTAAATATCAGTATACAGATCAGCAGAGTGAGAGAGATTTTAATGACAGGCCTTTGCCAGTTTTACAATGGTTGCAATGTTTACATTGCAGTGAGGCAAGCGATGGGACTACATTTTCTGAAGCACAGTTGAGACTGAAATAGAGACCATGTGCTTTTGTTAAGTTAATTATTTAAAAAGAAAATCGACAGGCAGGAAAATTTTCAAGTCAAAGACATTACAGGCCAAATTATGCATTTGCATTGCATCAAACTGGCATCTCTTCCAGTCCCTAACCCGCCTTGTGGTGAATGCTCCCTGGAAATGGCTCTAGACTTCAGCAACACTAAAGGGGTATGCAGGTGTTGAATAAAGATTACGCAGATGGATATATGAATAGATGGATGGATTGACTAATGAATGAAAGGCATTTTGCCAACTTTGTAGGAGACAGAAAATCACGTTTGGAATATTTCTATGCCTCTTATCTCTAGGAATAATATCAAGAGTAATACAGTAATGTAAAAGTCATAGAAACTTAAAATATAACAAGGAAAGTAGTGACACTGCTGTTAAAAACATGCTGTGTGTTCTGCTCCATTTAAATATTGTTAAACAATGCCCCATTGCAAGCTAATGCATTTTAATCAGTTTGCAGAAAGTCCAAAAGTTTTGGCACTCTGTGAAAATTCTTATGAGGAAGTGTTACTTGCATGAAAGAATACCAACTACTGGGACCCCTAAAGTTGTCTTTCACAGCTTTAATGACTCAGTCGTCAAGTGCCTCATACAAGCTGCAGGTAGACTAACAACCACACCAGGTGTGGGAGAGAAATGCTTCAAATGCAAGGGTGTGAATTATCATTATGAAAATGAAGAAAGATCTGTGAAACTGTTATCATTTTCAGTGCTTTTTCTTACTGGTAATATTCCTTCTTACTGATAATATTCTTTTGCAGTTTTACGGTATGGAGTGGCAGGATATAAAGGATAAATAAATTTAAACATCCATTTACACATGTATTAAACACAAATACTATTTTTTGCATATCCTCACAGGGTTCATGCTCACTCACTATTGGTAACTTAGAGCTCATATTCACCACCAACTGAAATCACACCCAGAGGAAAAAATATGCACAGATGCAATGAGAACATGGACACCACAGAGCAGGGATGAAAATGTAATCTACAAACTGGAGCTGTGATACCACAGCGTTATCCACTGAGCCACTGGGCTGAACAATATACATTTTACATACTCTTAGTTTTTATACACAAAGATACAGCATTTTTTTGCCTATTAAAAACGTTAAAAATACAATATTTCAGTGGGAAAACCACATTATACGCAGTGCAATTGTCACAGGTAACTTATACAGGATAATCTCCATAACACTATAGCTTTTTAATCAAACGTTGAAGAAATTTATGCACATATGCCTACAGCACCTGCAGAAAAACAATTAAAATCATTGTCATAGAGGAAAAGGCGTCCCTTCAGTTTCTTACAAACACAGGTACCTGCATTTAGATCCATACCAAAAGTGTAAATCCAATTCCATGAAAAAGTTTGGAGTTAAACATTTAAGGTTACCTGGTACAGTGCATGAAATTCAATTCTCTTTATAAATGCCAAAGTAATGGTAACGTGGTGTGTGGCTCTACAGGCTACGAGGCTGCCCATGATCTGAAGGTCACTGATCCCAATCCCATGTGTGCAAGAATGATATCACTGTTGGGACCTTGAGCAAAGCCCTTAACCCCAATTGCTACAGGGATGCTGCCTGATCCCGATCTTTGATCCTCGCTTGTATGTCACTCTGGATAAAAGAATCAGTTCAATAAATGAATGAGAGTGTGTCCTGGAGACCTGGGATATCGTTAATATCTGCTTTGATGATTCATAGGCCCCCTGGAGACTGTAAACGTGTAGCGCAGAATCACTGCTCACCCCGACCATGAATAAACAAACAAGCATAAAGAACATGTGTTCTTAGACATCCTGTGCGTATACAAACATACAGACATTTCTGCCATTAAAATCAAGTATGAAAAATTCTTTTGCATATATATTATTTGCCATTGAAGTATTATCGTAACACAAACAATATTTTAGATGAAATGCAATGACAGTGATGGTTCAATGCCATAATGTAAATTGGCATAACTTAATTACTGGAAAGAGTAACAGAATATAGAAGCCAATTACTGTCTAAAGTAAAGGTGCTAGTCTAGGGGAATATTTTTCTTGCATCATTAATGTATTTGGCTGACATATTTTATTCAACTTAGCTGAAATCCCATATCACATCTGGGTCACTTTAATTTGAATACTGATGACTACTCATTTTGTTTGCATAGCTGGATTGTGAATCACTCCACAGTATGTAAACAGAGTGAAGTCTAAATCATACACAAAGTACAGAGAAAATGAGTACTTCATTTCTTAAAGTATTAGCTTTGTCAATACTTTGTGTATGTCACTTCATAATCCAGCTGGCTAAGGCACAGAACATTGCTTAATGGGCTGCCTGTAGCCTCATCCAAACGGCTTCTATTGAGTCAAAATCTATTATGATTTAACAGATAACTCCATATGAAACGATAATGAGTCTAGCAAGCAGTGATGTGGACACTGTCAACTGCTTTTCAAATAAAGAAAATCACAGGCAGTGATTTCTCATATTCTCCTCCAAGGTAAACTAAAAGTCATACACTTAAAGCCCGTTTACCATTGATGCATTATCATTATGCTAAGAACGGACTACACATTAAAATAAAATTTAATAAAAATTAAAATTGTCGAAGACAACCTATGTTTTTTAGATAAATTATCTAATCATTAATGTAAGTTCTTTTTTTGTGCAATTTCATTCTGAGTTTCCAAATTCCTACTGATAAGATGGTAACTTCGTTAATTAACTCCTAAAACCACCCACAACACAAATGGTTTCACAAAGGCTTTGAAGGAAAGGCTAAAGGAAATATGTCATGGTGTATTGTGTTGTAAAACAGGTGTTTCTCTGAAATTGCAAATTTCCTTTGGGATAAATGAAGTTTATTCTATCTATCTATCTATCTATCTATCTATCTATCTATCTAAATCTGTCTGTCTAAAACAGCCTGCATGCTGGATGCTCCATGGGCAATACCCTCCCTGCCAAGTTGTTCAGGACATTTCACTTCGATTGGGCAAGCAGCAAATTTGTCACTGCTGCCAACATTTGCTAACCAGCAGGCATTTGACAGATCTTTCAAATATCTAATGAAGTAACCAGCTGAGATCATCTGGCTAACTTAGCTTTCTAGTCCTTCTAATGTGATGTTTCATGGTAATCATGTAGTTCATACAAACACAGGAATCAGCTCACAATTGAAGAGCCTCATTTAAAGCTCGTCAAGATCAAAAGCACCATATTCAGATCCATCCTCCCCGGCTCACCTGCACTTAGCACATCACCCTGTTTTTCACACATGTGCTTCCTTCAGTAGTAGAACCGTTCAAGATTTCGAAATCCCGAAATTCACGAAGCTGCTTACGAGGCCTAATAACACAATGATTTTAAAGGAACTCCTCCATATGGACAGACTGGTAGAGCAGGACATGTAGGGAACACAGCTGGGGAGGCGGGGCAGCAATGACATCTCAACAGCACCCAGAAGGCAAGCAGCTGGCATTCCTCCTGAAGTGCCACCTGCCAGTGCCAACCATAACACGTCAGGATTCATGCCATCTTTGCAGAAGGAAAAATCTGGTGCTATTATTGCACGTATATCTTCAGTTTACTTATTTTTTATTTACATTTATTCATTTCCTTTGTATCCTTTTTAGGATGCATTGTATGTTAACTGCATATTTCCTGTCCAGCTGAACACAATCGACTTGACTCTCCCCAGCCTTTAAAGAATATTTCCACTCTATGGTTTTGGAGTCTGTGATAAGGGACTGATGGACCATAGTCCAGATGCAGACTGCTGAACTTGACCAACACCCACCTATCTGGCTCAATCCACGAGGAGCTGCATGAAAACCCGAAACCCCCAATTGACTGCTGAGCAATAAGGATGCCACAAACACCACCTTTCTCCCCCACACCCTCACTGTACTACCTGTATTGTAAATAAGGACACCTCTCTGGGGACTAAATGAATTCTGTAGCTCCAGCTACTTACTGCACATGACAGTGCAAAATGCACTATAATTATGTGTTTAATCCCACACGCAATGGGAGAACAACAAATGAATGAAGAACATTGTCACTTAGCAGCTTAGTTCATAATTATGAAACTTTTCACTCATGCATCAGAATCGACAGATATAATTAAGAATGTTATTTAAATAGGAAAAAAAATGCCTTACTCAGTGAAATGTGGCTGACATCCTGTGGAGCCAGACTATAACATGATCTCTCTTCTGCATTTTATACAGTACGTGATTTAATATCTTACAGTATAATCTCTGGTGTGTTCCATTGCCATTACAAGCTATCAGTTCTTAATTACGTAATTACTTTATTATTATTACATTTATATTGGTGTGATACGCAAGAGATCTTGCAGATTGCATTTTAGATAATTTAGGTTTAGTTACTCTGGGAGTACAGTACAGTTGTGGCAGAGATCTGGTTCATGGGCTGTGGAATCATGCACCAGGAGAGCCAGGAAACAGATTAGCTTTTGCAGTGAAAGAAATAAGGAAAAGAATAGACTGGAACTAAATGAGAGGAGTGAGCCAGTTGTATTCTCAAGTGTAATTCACTGATCCAAATAATCAACAGGGAAATAAAACTGAAAATGGAATAAAAGTGAAAATTGTTTTTTCAGCACACTAGACCATTTGTGAGTTTGCGGTCCCCTATCCGAAACATCAAAATTATTTAATTTCCCTGTTCCATGAAAGGCCAAACCCTCATCTTTTCCAGCTGACACAATCATGCATCACGAAGATGTGAGTGTGATCTATAAATGCGGTAATGGAATATTCTGCTGAGTTCCCTCTTGTGTATAATTGCCAAATTTTGAAAGAGTAATATACAATGCCTTATGCAGTATAATAGAAATACTAGCTGTCTGTGTTTGTATTACCATTTCTAGGAAACAAAGGGTAGGATTAATGAAGACACTTCTTCTGGCATCTCACTTTATGAAATGAAATTTTAATTTAATTTAAGTTAATTTAATTTAAGTTAATTTAATTTAACTTAAACATTCGGTAATGCTTTACATTAACTGCACCTTTATAATGCTTTTATATTACATGCATAAAACGTTCAGTACACCTTCATAATGTATTCATTAAGTATTTATAAAACATTCATAAACATCATGCATGTTTACTTTAACATCCTAACATCCCTTAACAGCTGTAATATACATTAATAATAAACATTATATAATAATATCAAACATTATAATTGTATAATCATGTAATGTTTGTTATTAATGTATATTAAAGCTGTTAAGGGATGTTAGGATGTTAAATTGTACTTGCATGCTGCTTATGAATGTTCTATGAATGCATTATGAAGATGTACTGAATGTAAAGCGTTACCAAACAATTCACTGTAACTGACTGTGATCCTGACCAGAATAACTAGCTGATGTGTTGATGGATGGATGGATTATTGCAACTGAAATATTTTCATTGCATATGTCTTCAGATGTTTGGGCTCAAAGTTTACTGTATATACCAAAATCTCTACAAACTTAGCAAAATTGAAATTCAGTGTTTTTTTTTACCTGTTTGTGCAGAAGTTTTTCTATGTGTAGCCTTCTGACAGATGACAGGTTACATTTTTTCTAAATGTTGTCAATAAAATTCAAGCAAAGGCTTTACTTCCTTTCCTGTCCTAAAAAAATGTTCCAGTGCGTTCCAGTTGGTAAAATGAGACCTTGGGATAGATTCTGCTGTGCTTGACTTTCTGATTCTCTTCGCTGGCTCTGCACCAAGCAAAATGCTTGACTTGAAGATGTTCTAACATCACATCATCTGATCACAGGATCTTTTTCAGGCTTTAGAAATACCACTTTTTGTTACTTTATATATTACATAAGTTTTAATATGATTTATTTTTAGAACTGGTCTTATTTTTCTGGCAATACTGGTTATGTTACTATTATGTAGCACTCTGGATATTTATGACAGTGTATTTTAAATAACTTTATAACAGTTTTTGAAAGGTGCTTAATCCGCTTCTTCAGTTTTTGTTTGAAAGTCAGCACTTCAGCAAGGAACTTGACAGATGTAAATGTGAAACATGAATGCAGGTTTTTAGTGCTCTTAGCACATATACTGATTTATTGGTTTCATCTGGTTCTTGTTCCCACTTTCACTGCCCAGCCCCATATAATATGCTTCTGTACACTTGTCAAACTGTAGACGGTTTCAAAGAGATTGTTTTTATTAATGTTTGAGAACCACTATAAATATATTTTGCTTTTGTAAAAGGCAAAAGGTCGTATTGACAATACCAAATCATTTCTGTTTTTACAACAGTGCAACACAACAGCATAGAAATGTGCGCCAATGTCTTCTGCTGATATCAAAGCGTAATGATTCTGGTCCATCCTCACACTTACGCAGTGGAGTATCAAGGCTAGTTTCGGTTACTCTGCAAGAAAGGAGTGAAGTTCCCTGCCCCTGGAGGTATGATACAAGTGTGCTGACATCTCAATGCTCAATTATTCAGAAAGGTTTATGATGCACCTGATACAAAATTCCTATTACAGTTTTTCTCAAATGCTAAAACACATTTCACAAACGTTTCCTCCATGTTCCCCAATGTCTAAACACAACACCC
>JAODKF010000116.1:24578704-24602413 GCA_026779585.1 Mormyrus proboscirostris | reverse complement strand
CGCAAAAACAGAAACGTTATAATATCGATTCTGCTCGGAATGAACCGAATGGATTTTTTTTTCGTTTTTAAGCCCTGATTAAAATGTTCTCAGAATAGCTGCTGTTTGTCAGTTTTTATGCTTTTTGGCAGTAATTTGGAACATCTGAATTTCTAAGTCATTCCAATGTTTAAACCTAAGAACCAAAAAGACCAGATTTTTTTACATTTGTAAAACAATGACTTGTTTTTTTTTACCATTCTCTCTTCTTTTCTGTTATATTTGCCTTGAATGGAATTATTATTATTACTCTGTATAATTACTCTAAAACGAAAGCCTGACCTTCTGCTTCCTGTGTCTTCTGCATTTTTTGCTGACCCTGACCTATGAACACTGCTATTTTCAAAACAGATCTTCATATATTTTATAACAGTCAGTATGACTATACAGTATCAGTATAGCCATCACTATCAATCCCAAAAGCATGTTGGTAAAAAAATTTATCAATGCAAGTCAATAATACAAAAAACAAAAACTTAAGGGACAAGGCCAGGATATGTACCATAGATTGTAGGTAAATATCTAATTAATAAACCCAGAGACAGAAACACAAACTCAATTTGTTAAGCTGCAGGGTGCTTTTATAGCCATGTAAAATGAATTCAGTTCTATTCAATTACTCAAAGAACTCCACTTGAATCTCTGACATGGGTAAATATTGGTTTGTCTCTTTTTATTTACAAAATCTTCTGAAGGCTGGTGCTTGTACAAAATTGCTGTCTTTGCAGTTAATGTTCTACATAGAGAGACTGACACCGTGAAATATGCTTCTCCTAGTCTAACATATCTGTGACAGACTTACTCCTCCACCCCAGTTTTTCATGAGAAAAATTTACTGATTGCTAAAAAGGTTTTCACGGTGCTATTTAAGTAATTTGGTAGCTTGCTAAAGGGTAAGACAGTAACTATCCTACAAGTAATATCCACAACCTCCCGGTCATATTAGTGTTGTATAGTAATTGCTATTTTATGTAAGCACAGCGGGTGTAGACAGGGAGGGGGAAGTGGATGGCATTTTAATAGGCTTCATTTTGTGCATTAAGGCAACCGGGTCTTACCAAAAAAATAAAAAGTGTCCCCTCAAATATTAGATGACCTCTACATTCATCGTATAGACATTATCCCCACCTGCAGGAACAGGAAAGGATCCTCGATTTCACATACATGCAAGCTGCTATTATTACATCACCTAGATTTGTATTTTTATCCAGTGAAATCTGAACTGAAAGTGTGTAATGCAACTGCAAGATATTTACTGCAGTATGAGGTAATTAAACATCAGAATATTTATCAGGTTAAAGCATTAAGTTGCTTTTTCCGAGTAGAGAAACCTTTCTGAAAACAATGTCTGGACCTGAAGCACATTATAATGCCGATATGTGTGTGTATCTGCTTTAGAAGTACTTAGTTCACTTATTTTAACCTGAGTACCTGCCCCTCAAAAGGTTTTATTATGCCTTCAGTAAATAAAATAACCTTGTTCTTAAGAAAGAAAACCCTGTACCTGAATCAGAATCATTGTAATGACCACAACGAAGATCAGCAGGGCTGCCAACCCTCACACATCTGGCGTCAAAATCTCACGCTCACGCAAGAAGTCTTACGGCAAATCTCTGTTATTCCATTAGACATCTAACATTAGCTACATCTAATTGGGGTGGTTTGCATAGAAAATATTTACAAGGAATTAAAAGTGTCACACCATGACCAGGCATGACGAAATGACGGTCTACAGTACAGATCTCAGACAAAAGGGGTTTTATTGAACAAAACTGAACACCATATAAAACCAGAAAAAAATGAACCATGAGAAATCAAAATAAAGAAAGTAAAAACCAAACCAGCACAGCACAGCACAGCACAGCACAGCACAGCACAGCACAGCACAGCACAGCACAGCACAGCGATCAACTAAAGAATGGAGCATGGGCAGCCACTTAAATAGACATATGATGGGGATCAACGAGAGACAGGTGTGGGCAGTTAGCAGTAAGGACCGGGACAACTGAGGAACAATAGTAGGTAATCAATGGAAACAAAAGAATCAAACATACTAGATAAAAGTTACTGAACATTATAAAAAGAGGGCAAACTACTAAGATACTTTTTTAAGACGGGATGTTTTGTGCTGTTTAAAGAGCATCAGCTGAAAGAGGCAGTGAGCAGGGTTTAAGGGGTCAGAGATGTCGCCCCCCCCGTCATTTAATAGTGTGATTGTGATATAGTAGTTTAACTGATGGGAGGGGGCTTCCAATAATCTTGGATGATTTATTGACTATGCACTGGATTTTCTTTTGTGTGTGACTATGCGAGCTACCGTCCTCTCAATGATGCCTGTATAAGACTGAAGGTGGTGCTTTCATTTTACTTAGAATTTTTTGAGCTGTAAGAAAAACAGACTCTGCTGGGCATTTTCTGGTGATATGGTCCTTATTGTTGTTTCATTTCAGGGCATGTTCAATGTCCATGTACTGTATTAAAGTCTGAGCTGAGTTGATGAATAAGTGCTGGGTGACTCCCGCTATTGTGTTCTGTGGTGGAGGGCTAAGTTAACAGCATCCTCTACAGACCTGGTTGGTTCAGTAAGCAAACTGCTAAGTACCCAGCAGAAGATTGGCATGGGATTTCAGATAGGAGTGGACGATATGCTCAAATGACTTCATGACCACAGATGTTAAGGCAATTGGACTATAGTCATTAAGGCAGGAGATCCTAGCTCATTTTGATACAGGGATTATGACTGAAGCGATGTGGAACTGTACACTGGTGAAGTGAGGTGTCGAAGATATTTGTAGAGATCAGAGCGAGTTGAACTGCACAGTGGTTGAGTACAGCAGGATTTATCCTGTCTGAGCCTGCTGCTTTGCTATTCATTTTCGTGAACATGGCTGTGACCTTCTTCTCCTACATGTAAAACGGAAGGGGGAAGTGGTGGCTAAGGTATGACTGGAGACTGTTCAAACCTCCCAATGACCTTACTCACTTTGTCTGGGAGGTCAATATCAATGTCTAACGTGGAGGAGGGACTTTTCCTGTAACTGGTCATCTCCTTCAGTTATTTCAAGATAGTTCTTTTTTTGTTAGATGCAATCTGTTGTTCCAGTTTTATGGCATCATTTGACTTGCCTTTCCTGATTGCAGACCTTAACTGATATTTGGCATAAATGGTGTATTGTATGGTGATAAAAACAGTTCCGCTTCTTAAATAGAACTTGAATGTCTTTGGTGAACCAAAGTTTATTATTACTGCAGAGTTTCAGTGTTTTAATGGGAATGCACAGTTCCGTGTAAAAATTAATATATGATGTCACGATGTCAGTGAGCTTGTTGAGGCTGTCGGCGCCTGCACCAATATGTCCCAATCAGTGCATTCAAAAGATCCACTCAGAGAGCTTCTGTAGTTCAGCACTTGATGCATTTGAATGATAAAAGGTGGACTTAAGTTTCTGTCTGTATTTCGGAATGAGGAGTAGCATGGCATGATCAGACTTTACTAGCAGAACCCATTGGAACAAATGATAAGCTTTGCTATCTGAAACATCGTTGGTTCCTCTGCTGGGACATGACATCTATTGTTTATAGTTCGGTGGATGGTTTATTATTTAACATCTATGATTCTTTGTATATCCCATGTTAGGTATATATTCATGTCAGTATTCATGTACATATCCTTGCTGTTGTACCTTTGTAGTAATCCATGTTTGTAGTGATGTTCTGTACCCTTGTTTCTAAGATTCTTTTGTATTTGAACCTTTTGGTATCTGTTGATTGCCCTCACCTGTTCAGTGTTCCTAGTCCTCAGTATTTATCTGTCCGCACCTGTTTCTGGTTGAACCATATCATGTGTGTATTTAGGTGCCTGCCTATGTTTGGTCATTGAGAATGTCTGTGTTTGTTACTGTTTTGCTGTGTCTCTATGTCTCTTGTGTCCCTTGTGTTCTCTGTACCTGTACCTGTATGTCCCTCTTATTGAATCATCCTTCCATATTAGTGTTTTGTATTCTACCTGCTTTATTTTGATCCCTTTTGGGCCTTATGTTTTGTGGTTTTCTCTTCCGTGTTCGGTTTGTTAAGTCGCATGACCTGGCACAGTGTGATTTAACAAAGTCTCGGTCAGGCAGATGGCTGAACAGTTCTTATAGTCCTTGTTGGTTTGGATTAGAAGGAGTTTGTAGATTTATTTGTTTTGTTTTGGTTTTTTTTTTGTTTCTGAGAGATCTGATATTAGACAGCAGTAGTGCCAGTGAGAAGGGTCTGGCTGAAGAACAGTTGATGACCTCCACTGTGGGGTGGGAAATCACATGATCTCCACTAAGAGGATCCCCAATATGGAGCGGGAAATCACATGACCTCCACTGGGACCTGGCCTGGACAAAGACTATTGAAGAGATCTCAGTAGGCTAGATTATTAACTTTAGCTCTTGATGCTGCACTAACATCACATCTAGCACTACTGTATGGTCATGTGATTTCAAGCCTCCTAGTGGAGGTATATCCTCTGTTATAGAGAATAATAGGATATATATGGTGGCCCTGAAGGTGAAAACACAACGACATTTCAGAAAACACAGCATTTGAAAAAACACAACTATATTACAATAATGTCGATAATATCCTATAACAATTTATAATTTGGATTATATATTTTTAGTAAGAACATAAGAAATTTACAAACGAGAGGGGGCCATTTGGCCTATCAAGCTTGTTTGGGGAGAACTTAACTAATAGCTGTTGTTAAAAATCTTTCTAGCTCTGATTTAAAGGAACCCAGGGTTTTAGCTTCCGCTACACTAGCAGGAAGACTATTCCATACTCCAACTGCATGCTGTGTAAAGATGTGCTTTCTGAAATTTGTTTTAAAATGTTCACCCGCTAATTTCCCACGTATGGCCATGAGTTCTAGTATTTAAACTAATATTGAAGTAGCCATTTGGCTGAACAGCATCCAGACCTGTTAGAATCTTATATACCTGGATCATGTCCCCCCTTAGTCTCCTTTGCTCAAGGCTAAACAGATTAAGCTCAGTTAACCTCTCCTCATAAGACATTCCTCTAAGACCAGGAATCATTCTCGTAGCCCTTAAAATAAAAAGACAATATGTATAAAATGTAGTATATTGTCTACTCTTTATTTATTAAATTATCCTTGTTATTATAATACTATTATTAGTAATACAATAATTATATCCTATACCCTATAATAATTTCACCTCCATTGCTAAATTTGCATGCTGTCATATCCAAGCCAGATGTGAAGGTCATGAGCTTTCTGGCCTGCAGTGGACGCCTTTGTCATGACCTGCTCACCTGATCCTCCTGTGTGCCACGCCCACCTTGTTACCTCGTGTTTATTCCTCATTGTTATGTTCAGCCCGTCCTGTGTATTTAGTCCCCGTCTGTGCCAGTATTCCCCAGATCCGTCATTGATGTAGTAACGTTCATCTCCGTCTGCCCGGTTCCTGTCAATAAAACCCCTGTTTCGGGCTGCGCGGCTCCGCTGCCCTCCTGCCCGTTTGACGAACGTGACCGCCTTCTTAATGGAGCTCACCTGGTGTCCTGGAGCCGGGTCATCTTGGTGCCAGTAGTGGTGGCCACTATGGGCACTTCCTGAACCTGGAGATGACACCGGCTCATCACCTTCTCCGGCCCATCTATGCCTGCGGGAGGCTGGTTGGTCGGGTCTGTAACCACACATTATATCCTATTACATACTGTACGTTTTATGTCTTTTTATAGTAAGAAATGAGTAATATGGCAAGCAGAATAGTTTACTTAAGGAAAACATGAACTCCCATTGTTTTTAGAATAAAAATATAGGCAACCCCTCATAATGTGAGAATAATCTCACATTGTACCATAGATACTGCATCTTTGTGTAACAAATCCAAAATAAAAACACTGCTGTCCACTATATGATATATACCAGTAATAAAGCATATTTGAAATAAATAGTACCATAAAAATTTGTAAGGGATGCGTGTGATGGCCGGAGATTTGGCCTGGTAACACCGCTTTGACCTGCATGCTCAAACCCAGTTTGCATAGGTTTTCATCCCAGTTTATGTACAGTATATACATTTATACATTTACTACATTTCATAGATTATGATTTGGTTTGGTTCTTCATCAGTTCATTTCCATGAGATTCACATCATTTAATCATTTTATTTGTCAAGTTAATTTCATAATGTATGAATATGTCAGCATGGTACAGGCCACAGTCACAGTACAGAGAAGCCCTGGAGATAAACAAATGGTTAAACCTGGTTCCCAAGACTTGATCAAAGTGGACTCGAAGTGAGGGTTTGACCCAGGGCCCGTACTTTTTGCAGAGCTGGTGCTCAAATGGGCCGACTTGGTGACAAAGACCCGTTTCCCTGGAAACTGCCCTGCACAGGATGCCGCCTGAGGCAACCTACCCCCCACCTTCAACTATCTGATCTGGCACTTTTGCACATTTACACAATAAACTGTCCCATACTACAATATGTATGTGTATTTCTCTCTATAGGCAGTGAGCAAAATTATTTTTTTACTGCATACATTGCTTGTTGTACCCTCATGAAAACGCTAATCTCTATTCAGTATAATGTCATATATTAATGAGTCTTAATATTTCAGAGGAAAGGTTTCATTTCAGGTGACCCAATTATGCTTCAATAATTAAGAAGCAGATGGGAAAACACTAATATTTGATAATGTGAAATTAGAATGAGATTCCTTCTGAAACAATCCAAGGCATTCCTTACAGTAAAATGTGTCCACGTGGAAAAAAAAACTTAATTTTGAAGTGTTTGAATCACACTTACTAAAGCAGTTGCAATACTGAGGCTACATCCGCAGTAATATGTTAAAAATGTTTAGAGGAGTTTCCGAAAGTAAAGTCCACACTACCATTATCACTAGCCTTGAAAATAACTTCTGTGTTCACACTGCTCCATATAAAAGGCATATGATGTACTGTAGCTATGAGTGGTTGTTAATGCATATACCTTGAATAATTTATTTTGGTTTGATAAGTAGTAAAGTTCACTTTCTATATACGCTTGACTGTTGATTAATCTCTCACACAACCGTATGTTTAATGCACATATTTTATTTAGCAAAAGTAGCATCACAAACACAAAGCTGTACATAAAAGGAACCATCACAGCAACAGCACAGGGATCCAGAAATTTAGTCACTACACGTCTCACTCTCTTCTCCTCAGTTTCAGTGTACTCTGATGTTCGATGGCTGGATGTCTTTATCATCAGCTAGAGTGGCACTTAAACTTGGCTCAGGTACTGTCTCGTTTGAGCTCCGAAATAATTGTAAACAGCATACAATGTACACAAAACATGCTTTAGCCGCATACAAATAAGCAAAACAACATATGCCAGGTAACGAAATCCAGTACTTCCATGAAAAGCATTCTTCATTCCTGTGATGAATAACCAATTAAAAAAGAGACATCAAAACAAAGAAAGCGAATCAGCAAAGGGTCACAAGCTAAGTAAGAACCAATCGGAGCTCACTGATGTAGGCGTGACAAAACTTTTATGTTTATAAAACGAAAACATTTTACTGAGGACTTTATTAGGGTGAAGTCTAATTAGCGGTTTGTTTTTTTTGAAATAACGGGAATTTAGTGGCAGAATAAACTACATGTTTTTAAAGGACTTGTAGCTTATACACTGTTTACATTGATATATTGTGTACATATATACTGTAGTCTCTGTACATACTTTATTCTCCAGTTCTATTTTATGCCTCAGAATCTATTTCATTGTAAATATACTGTGCATCTGCTGGCGCGTTCCAAACTAAATCTCATTGCACTTACAATACCAATAAAGCATCTATCTATCTGTATCTAAGAGTTACTCTGTATTTCTGCCGTTGTGTAGATGGAACAGTGTCAAGCATAGCACATTTCACTTAATGGAATAATACCCAAGGATATAGATAATGTATATAGATTTGCATGTGGGTGTGAAGCTTTGTTTCTGATCCACAGTGAAGATCCCCCTAGTAGAAGTCGCCCAGTGTTCAGTATTTGTATCATTTCATCTACACATGTTGTGTACAGTGATATGGCATGACTGCCCTGTGGCATCACAATATTTTTATCCTTGTAATTATTCTGAGAAAATACCTCCGGGTACCTGCATTAAAAAAATTTCAAGGCTTTCGTGGTGGACATTTAACAGGATAGTGTGGTAAGATTCTGTAAAATAAATAATTGTATGACAGTAACCCCAACTGTTTTGAACAATTAAAAAGATTTTAAGAAGTCAAAGTTATTCAGCAAATCGTTATAGAAACTCAGTCAGCACTTTATTAAGAAATCCCGTGCGCCTTCATATTCATGCATTTACCTTATCAGCAAATCATGTGGCAGCTGCACAATTTATAAAATCATGTACATACAGTACAGGTCAGGACCTTCAATTAATGTTCACATCAAACACCTGAATGGGGGGAAAATGGTGATATTGACCGTGGCATGATTATTGGTGCCAGACAAGATGGTTCTAGTATTTCTGCAACGGGCTCTAGAATTTACAGAGAAATGGTGCAAAACAGAAAAAAAACATCCACTGAGTGGCAGTTGTGGATAGAAATGCTTTATTGATGAGAGAGGTCAGAGGAGAATTGTCAGACTGGTTTGAGCTCACAGGAATGCTATGGTAACTGAGAACTGCTTTGTACAACTGTGGTGAGCAGAAAAGCACAACAGAATGCATATTACACATTGTTTAATTACCCATCAAACTGTTTTCACTGTAGCTAAGCTGATGTGTGTTTGTCAGAGACAAAGTTAAATTGGGTGTTTTGTCGCGGGGGTGGGTAGTGGTGAAGCTTACACATCAGCTTCGACTGCCACTGACAGCGGCAATTGGTTAATTACCTTAAGAGTGAACAACGAGATTTAACAATGGCTGATACACACTAGAAAAAAGCATAGTCTCAAAACTATGAATTAGCATCTCTGTGATGTAACCCAGCAGCTTCCCTTCCCCTGGTGATGTAAATTGGCGCTTTCATACCACCGGAACATTTTTCTGGAACCAGAACCTTTTTCCGGCACCTTTTTCACAAGAATATGGTCCAATTATAGGTCCTCTGAGGCTGTTCCAGAACCCTTTTTAGAAGGTACTCCAGAGTGGGTATGTCCCATTCTAAAACGAACTACTGGGGAGGCACTTACAGCGATAGCTTGCCGATTGGTTGACCACAAGCACTGCTGAACTCAGAGGTTACATGGAAGTGCAGAAAAAGAGACATAGTAAAACAAAAATTGAGCATATGGATTTATTTTGTACCCCACTTACGTTCAATGCATCAATTAATACATTGTTTTCTTGTGTCTCCACATTTCTGCATCGAAAAATTTAGCCACCTATTAGCACGCTAACATTGCATTGTTAATTAACGTTACGTTGTTTTTTATTCTGTCGAAAATGAAAGATTGATCTGCTTATGAGATTTAATAAAAATCATGAGCATGTCAACGGTCATAGAAGTAAAATATAAATAAATGGCTGCGTTCCAATTTCATCATGATCGATCCCCCCAATAATTAACAAATAACTAACTAAATGATGTACTTATCCTCCATTGTTTTCCTCCAGTTTGGCATTGCAGATTTGTATGCGATTCTGTGCTTGGTTAACATGAACATTTTTGGTGATTTTAGCATAAACGTCCCAGTTCCTGTTGTGTGGTGTGAAAGTGGCCAGGAGCTACAAAAGTTCCAAATTGAGACAGTCCAGGCATTTGTAAACCAGGACCAGGTCCTGGGATTTCAGTGTGAAAACGCCCAATGACACCTCTATTGCCACAGTGCACACTACAGTCTCCATGCAGGGGTATCATGTCACGGTCTAACCTGCTGGTCTCACTATTGCTCCAATGGGTCTGGTCAGGGTTTAGTGTGACCTTTTGCAAGTTCTGGTTATAATGCCAGGAACACCCTTGACCATGAAGCCCAGGTGGGAAAGCCAACCAAGATGCCCTTATGACTGGTGATAGCTGTTAGGCAGCTGTAACCCTGAATGCCTGCTGTTCTCTTCCACAGGTAGGAACTGTCAGGTGGCAACACTGAGCTCAGACTATGACATTGCCACACCTGATGACTTCATCTCAACCCCCCATTGACTCAGAAGTAGCCCAAAGGCAGTCACTACTTTTCCAGAGTTGTGGTACTCGAGTCTGGTCTCAAGTCCATATATGAATGGTTTTGGTCTTGTTATGTACTTGGGTGAATTTTTACTTGGTCTTCCGGAGTCTGTTTAAGACCATAGCATATATCTGCAGCATGTTTGCGGTTTTAGCACCTCCTTAATTTCTTATATTAGCTTAAGTGTTTTTCTGACATTTTGCAAGCACCAATTCACGCCCCTCATTATGTCGGCCAAGTCAGCATGTATCTGGTTTGTCTACATAAACCACAAATAAAATCAAAATGAAGCCCACTGTGGAATGCAAATATTGCAACGCGTTGATAACTGAGGTGCCTGGCATGGTTTCCAAATTGTACTTACATTTGGAAAGAAATCACAGTGCTCAGAGTTGCTAAGTTTGGTCAGTTGGCTGGCATGAGAGTTTCAATTTGAGACAAGTCCGCTCATTTAAACTCAAGGTATTACCTTGTAAATAGTCTGTAGAGTTTACATACTACCCCAGTACTTTTGACGTACCTAATTTTAGGTTTATATTGAAATAATATTAATTTGCCGTAAGATATCTTGCATGAGCATGAAAGTCAGAAAGCGTGAGTGATCACACCACATGCGTGTGAGTTGGCAACCCTGTTAATGCTAGTGAAGTTTGTCAAGAGGCAATGACTGGCCAAGTGTCCAGCAATTTTTATTTACATAATAACCTAGCAATATCTATCCAGCTAGCTAACCAATGCCTTATAATAATAATAATTATTGTTTGGTTTATGAATCCCTATGTCTATGTTTATGAATTTATTATTATTATAAAACATGGCAGACCTTTGTCTCTAAATAGAGACAGTCAGTGTTTGGCTTCCCTGAAGTAAATACGTTTTAAGAGAGACAGCACATTTGATGAACCGGTTCAGTTTAGGCTTTGGTAGTAAGGTGTCTATTTTTTATACGGTTATACTGTCCAGACATTATACCACAGTATTCTCTATGGTATTTTAAAAATGATATTTCGGTATTTTGAAATCTTGGTGATAAAAATTGCCAGTAATTTTGCTTATAAAATACCATAGAATACCATATTACTGTAATATTGCCCAAGCCTAGGTCAGTTGTTAAACACACTTTTAAGATACACAAACACCAAGAAAGTAGCACTTGGACTATTAATAATAATACATTTTATTTATAGCTACCATTCAAAGCACTGAAGGATGCCTTACAAAGACAGTAAAATCAAATGACACACAATAGCAAACAATCAGCAATAAACTGTATCAAGACAATCAAAAGACAAGACATGTACTGTAGTTGCAATCATTTATTAAATCAATCAAGGGAAAAATCTGAATCAATAAACTTAAAAAAAGCTATAAAATGCCTGACAGTGCAGCCAAGCGGAATGACAGGGTCAGGCAGAATTGGTCTGATGATTATCTGTAGTCTTGAAAGTGTGAAGCAGAATCTTGAAGTCAATATGGCATTTAACAGGTAGCTGATGAAGTTGCTGGAGGACAGGAATAATACGTTCTGTAGAAGGGGTTTTGGTAATGACACGGGCAGCTGAATTCTGAAAGAGCTGAAGTTTGTAGAAGAGACCAGAGAGGATAGCATTGCAGTAATTGATGTGAGATGTAACCAGAGCATGTACAAGAATAGCAGTGCCCACTGTGTAGACAGCAAGAAATTAAGTGATGCACATGGAAGGAAAAGGTAATGTTACAGTCAGAAATAGTTCTGCTTGTTTAGAAATTAGATTTATGTGAGCTTAAAAAATATAAGCAGGATTTTAGGATGTATTTTAATAGTATAGTATTCCACTTAAATTTCAGAAAGCACCTGCATTCTAAAACTGTTTTTAAAATGTGAGCTGAATAGAGAATACTTCTGACTGCCCAATGACCTATTAGAATACTTTCAAGGAGCTCAGAAGGCGATCACAGCCTTGTAATAAAACCAATATCTCTAAGGAAAACAGCAGTCACATCTAGGCAGTGACCAGTGTACCACATTCAAAGGACGCATCCATCATTTGGTCCGCTATTTAACAAGGGGTCCACAAGCAGGCTATAGACAGAACCTCCACATGGTAGGTGTGACTGGCCTATTCACCATGTGTATCCTTTACTGAGGAGACATTCTGTAGCCAGACCTCTTTCAACTATTGTATATATCTTTAGCTAAGGTATGTACTTTGACTCTGGCTATTGGTCTATGTGATGTAGTTTTAGGGTGATGTGGCCAATTAGACTACTCATGGGTGAGGTTGGTCTCTGTATTTCAGGTGCATTATGATTAGTGGATGTCTTGAAATGTATGCAACGTCTATAACTTGTACTGTATAAATAGCAATTTCTGGCCATGATTAAGTACATACTTGTTTGGAATAAGGTAATTGAGTATCACCACCTAGCAGCTCTAGCTTTCTGAATAATCACTGTTTGGAAGAACCAGCCCAATCAAATCGTGGGGTGGTGGAGTGGACTGAGGAGGCTAAAATTGTTAAAGACAGTCCTCACCACTGAATCAGTCCTTCACATCCCAGAGTTCAAAGTACCCTTCTGATTGTAAGTTTTGTAATTATTCTCTTCCAAGGACGGTGGGTGTGAGAAACATCCAGTGCTGTACGTTTTCTCGAAGCTTACCCCTGCCGAACAAAGGAATGCCACTGTCAAGCAGGAGGCCCTGGTTATAAAATGACTATCCACATGTTGAGGTATTACTTCTTTCACCCTCTTTACTGGCCACACACTTCTGCAGTAGATGGTCGGGGCCAAAGTCTAATGCTTCACAATCTACCAGGATGAAATAAAATTCCTTCCATGGTATCTCCAATCATCAGCTCATCATTGAACCTAAAGTATGCAATAGATTTCCACCTCTATCAATCAAAGAACTATTTTTGTTGAAAAGTGTTCAGGAATAAACAGTTTAGGAGTTGTACAAAAGCATTACAAGAAGGAACAAGTGTTGTGAAGGCAAGGACTGGTCCCATTCCTTATTACTTCCATGATATTGATGTACTGTTAGATATTTCGATTATTACAGTGTTATGGTACAGCATGGTGCAGGCAGGAAAAAATGTGATGATCTATTTGTGGTTGTGAGACAGGGGTTTATTAATAAACAGAACTGAACATGAAAGACGAAACTACAAAACAACACTAAAAGAGAGCAGGACTAGGAACGGTACAAAGAAACAAATGCACAGTAATATGGGCACAATGACTAACTAGACAAAAGAGTGGGGCAAGTACTTAAATACACACAAGACCTGAAACTGAAGAAACAGGGAAATAATACACTAGAAAAGTAAACGAGAAAACAAAGTACACAATAAAACCAAAACAGAAAACAAGGAGGGCAAACCTAGTACAGGAAACTCAGAAGGAAACATAAAAGACTGGGAAACAGAATGTCATTAATACAAAGAAATGGATGAGGCTCATTAGCCAGCGTCAAACCCATGACTGGGGGGAATTCAGGGAGCAGGGGAAACACCTAATGATTAGACAGGGAGCGAAAAGGCGGGATGGCCGGTGACACCTGCTGACCAAATGGGGTAGAGACAGATAGGGCAGGAGTGGATGGGTGCTGACCCTGACATATAGAGGACAGATTAGTGGGGGTTCATGTCATACGGATTCTCCTTAAATAGGGCTGCCAAATGAATGTTTTTCTTACGTAATTTTCTTAATTGATATGCGATTAAAGGTTAAATTTTGACTTGAGCCACAGCCATCATGGAGTGACATGGAGTCTTATGCAGTGCAGTAGGGTAGGAAAAGGAAATCTGTTGTTGATAATACTCACTCTGGTCGTCCACAGACAATAAGCTCTGCTCCGTAACTAACTACAGTAGTCCACCCGTATCCACAGTTTTAGTGTCTGCTGTTTAAGTTATCTGCGGGTAATGGTAAAATGTCAAAAAGTATGGTTTTTAAATGTTCCTTCATCCTTTGAGGGGTATAAAAAGTAAGATTTTCATTGTTCCATCATCCCTTGATATGCGATATTTTTTTTATTCCTCTATCATCTCTTGAGAATTAGGGTAAAATGTCAGAATCCCTTTCATTTGAAAGAATACAGTACTTAACAGTGCTGTATACTAATGTACAATGCACTTATTAATTAGTGTATGTAATGTTGGTAATATCTTACTGTGAAGAATTTATCAGTTATCACATGTAAGTTCATGAAAATCGCATTATATATGGGGTCCGCTGACGGTTTGCTATTATCCACAGTTTTGGCTATCCACAGTAGATCAGTAGGCTATCCACGGGAGGACTACTCTATTCCAGGGCTCAGTCTCAGCGATCTCAATCTCTGTTTTTCCTTCGATGTCTATTATAGAGCGACTGTGCTATTGCTTCATTTATCTGAAGTGTAAGGGTCTCAGTTATAATGTATATTGAGTATTGTCACGTTACGCCAGGGACGAGTAGGCGAGCGGGCGAGCAAGCAAGCAGGCTGGCAGGAAGGAGAACGGGTACCAAGGGCTTAAATGGATACAGGTAACACACACGAGACATTACAATGACAAGTCTGGGGAATACCGACTGAGACACGGACTAAATACACATGACAAGCTGAACTCAACATGCAACAGGTGGAAACAATCGGGCATAAACATGAGGTAACGAGGTGGGCGTGGCACACACACAGGAGGATCGGACGGAGCTGGACATAACAAGTATGATCCTGAATGTCCTTTTTCTTGATGATACTCAATACATATATTGTACATCCAACTGTGATGTAACACTATTCTGGTTCCATAGAACTATAGACAATAAATCAGACCTGGTATATCTGTTGTGATTCCTTATGATGGTATAAGCCATGTAAAAGCTTGATGAACTTAACTTGCTTTATCCGAACAGCACCAATACAACACTTGCAGTCATCATATGTATATACTCTTCTCCTATACCCACTGACCATAAACAACACACGCACCTGCAAGATCTAGTGCAAGGGTGGGGAACCTGCTCCATTGAGGGCTGGTGTGGGTGCAGGTTTATGGAATGGCCTCTCAATCAGCCAATAAGAGTGGGTCCCCATGACTGGAATTGAAAACCACTGTTTTATTATTAGCTGATTGAGAGGTCATCCCAAAAACCTGCACTCACATTGGCCCTCCATGGAACAGGTTCCGCAGCCCTGACCTAGTGCATAGGAAGACACAACAGTACCATAAGCAAGCACCAGTACCAGGCACGATCTTTATTTTTTACCACATACCATTTGCCACAATGGTCAAACCAGACATATTATTCCTCCCTTAGAAGCTTAAAGTCATAATATTTTACTCCAAGTCGATCACTTAATTATATAATGCTTACCCTAAAACACATATCCTTGTAAATTATTGATTGTCATGACTTTATGTGGTTAACCGTGATTTAACAATATGGTACACAAACTTTAGAGCAAAATATGACCCAAATTTATTAACCTGTGGCACCACAGACAAAGGATGATCAAAGAATATTTCTATTTACCTTTAACTGCACTGAAAAGAGAAAAAAGGGAAAACTAATTGCCTTAGATATTTGTAAAGCCAAAGCATTTAACCTTTTTATGATGTCTAAAATTCACTGTGGTATTTTGTTAAATCCATTCAACAGATGATGAGATTTACATAATTGGCTTCAGTGATTGCTGAATAATAGTATTATAATCCATTATCTTCCAATTAATTAATTCTTAGTTATTTAATTGACATTAGCTCCCTCATTATCCTTGTCAAATAAGTTGCATGCACGTTTTATTCGATTTTTCTGAGTTTCTCACATGCCTGGAAGATGTTTAGCAGAGTGGCTTCATCCCCTGCCTCTGTTGTCTACTCCTTGCAGCTGCTAAACACTGCTTAGGTCAGACCATAGATGTTTTGAAGGCTTTGAAGGTTTGATATTAGTTGAAACCCATAAGGGAAGTTTCCCAGTTGATCAATATGCTTCATGAAAAACGTTTGCTGTCTGTCTTGGGCAAATGTATGGTTCCCTGGCCGCTCAATGTTCTCATTGAGGCATTATATTACCTCTGTAATGGTCCGTGTACAAACCTTAATGAAGCAGGAATCTCAGTGCACCGCACCAGTAGCAGCAGGCAGACAATGATGTGGAGCTGGAGATGGAGATGTAAGGAGAGCATTCAGCAGCGTCTGCCGCTTGGCTACTAAACCAGGGCGGATCTCCACGGGTTTAGCGCTTTGGTGTTCTGGGAAATGTTTTTTTTTTTTTTTTTTTACTTCCAGACAATATGACCTGAGGCAAATAAGAAAGTCAAACAATACAGTTCACCTGCTATGAGTATTTATTATTAAACAGTGGGGTACAGGTTAACACATGCATACTGAAAATGGAACCTTACAGATTTGCCCCGGTAATGGGAACATGCCCAGCAGATTCAATCATGCTTTTCCTCTCACCCTGAGAGAACGTAGACTTTGTCAGTCAGTCTTCCATCCTGTCTGGTTTTATCAACAAGCTGGGCCCTTATTCTTACTTCCCAAACCACCCTCTCCTAGTTTTATTTTTGCTATTTCCGGTGTTTCACTCTGACTGATTAAACAGTGCTGGTTTTTGACAATGAAACTTGATTAATTTTTTAATTCAACAAATAACTCAATGAAAAAAAAATCACACTAATACTGAAACTGACATTAGACACAAAATGAGTTATTCCTTGGTATGTATTGTCTGGTAGACAGACCAAACATTTTTGAACAACTGAAACTGAGAAAGTTTAATGAAATTATCTGCACCTGATTCTCATCTGAAGTGTGTATGACTCCATTACTTGGATCACACTGTTCTCCAGGATACATCTCTTTGGTTAGAGGGTCGTACAAAATGTAAGAATTTCATATGTTTTCTTCATTCGTGTTGCTGCTTTGGTGTGCAGTGACATGATTCAATTTTGCTGAATAGACATGTCATGGAATGCACAGATTCTAGTGATAATAGGTGGCAGATTAAAAGCTCTACCTATTAATTGCCTCTGCATGTTTTTTTTGGCCACACCTGCCAAGACCGACAAGATATACTAATCTAATGTGTTTAGTCTGAACATGAACAAATTCTTCCACTGAGTTTTATTTCACTAATTTCTTGACCAGCAAACTGGGTTTGATTATCAGGGATTGATCTAATTCAGCCTCCCTTTTATTTTCATGTTAACATTTGCCCAGCCTTTTTTTTAATGGCTACAGTGTTTTGTAGAACAGATAAAAATATCTCCCCTGCTTTTCTGCTGGAAAAATGAATTGTTTTGTTTGACTTACCCTCCACATAATATTTATTCAGGGATACAAACAGCTAATAATTGCATGGTACAAAGCTAAATGTCTTTATTTCTGTGCTAAATTATTTTGTAATTTCATTTGATTTTTTTTTTTCTTAACCGAACACACACATGCACACATGCAGTCTGAATCACTGTTATTTGCTTCGTAGAGTTAATATGTAATCTTTGTCTCAGTATATGAAAGTTCAGCTTCTTGAATGTGGTAGTCTGACAATTCATCCACTCAAGCTCAGATCAAGGCCTTACACACCTCGCATTCCACACCTTATTATCTTGGAGGAACTCACCAGTCTAGAAATGCTTGAGCTCCCCATCAGTAGTACTCCTAAACTCCCAATCATATTTTAATCGTATTTTATACACATGCGCGCACGCGCACACGCACACACACACACACACACACACACACACTGTATATATATATATATATATATATAATTTCACATTTAAATGTATATATGGTGGCAAATATTTAAACACAAGTTATACATATTTTGATATATCATCTATTTCATTTCAATTGAAATGAACGTTCCTCTTTGTAGTCATCACAATTACCTGCAGTTTGTTGCTTTAAAAATAACTGAAATAAGCTATTCATAATATACAAGACATTATGCAGAAGGTCAATAGCACTCCATGATGTCCTGGTAACCTTTGTTCCTTCAATACTCCTCATAAAATATTCTTGGCATGACTTTTCTCCTGCAACAACATTCACTCTGCTCCTTTCGAGCCTGACCTTTTTTTCCATCTAATGAAACACATATCCTGCAGTTTGCTCCATAATACTATATGTTCTTACCAAAGCCAGTTCAGTCTATCTCCGGAACCTAAATCTTCTCTACGTAGAATGACAGCAAGCCCTGTTCTTGATCTTACATTTTTTTAGTAAATAATTTTGCACAAGGCATGCTGGCATTGTAATTTCTTTTTTTACCTAAATTAATACTATTAAATGCTGACGGAATAAATCAATATCATGGGCGCAAGTAATTACAGCTGGGACTTGGTAATATCTACAGTACTGTGTCTGTAATGTCTACAGTACTGTGTCTGTAATGTCTACTGTACTGTGTTTCGGCAGTTCCTATGTCTGTTACATTACTACATCATATTCTCAAGTGGTATGTAGTTGCTGTTTTTGTGTAAAACAAATAAGCAGACAAATATCTTATTATTGACTACTACACATTATTGACCACTGCCCATTAACATACATCTTGTTCAGGAAGTAAAGTACAAACAGTTTTGAGCCAGTGTGAGGTGAATCAATGACAAGTTATCCTGGACAATAAAACACAGCTGGGACTGATTGGGCTTATTACCGGAAATGAACTTAAAAGGACTTGCTGGCTGACATGAGGAAGAGAGTTAGATTGCTTCACATGTGTAGTGCTTTTAAACTAATAATTCTTCATAATTTTATCAGTGTATTCAGATATTCGGTTTTTCATCCTTAAAGGGAGACCCTGTGTTGTATTTTAATTTTGAGTCCTAATGTTTTCATTTTTTCGTCTTTCTATTATGTACATAACAAAATTGAACTTTATCGATAGGCAGCTCTTGTTTAAAAGGAAAAAAGATAATATCCTTGGTTTTTTTATGTTTAGTGTTAGTCAATGTTTAATGTCATCATTCTCCTTACATTTATGGTGTAATAACATTTATTGATTTTCTTATGAATCTTCTGTACAATTTACTAAAAGCCATCTAAATCGCAAAGAGAAGTGCTATAGTCTAAGCATTAGATTGAATAATACGAAGCCCACTGTTAAGTGCACGGCACATTAATTTAAACATTACTCTGTGTGGTACTTTCCCCTGATAGCTATTTTAGGTATTTTAACATTGGTTTGAGTACAGAAACAAAACATTCTGATGTATCTTTGAATATTCAGAGATAACAGCTAATTTAGACATAAAGGAGACAACCTAAGAAAAGAAAGAGTCAGATTCTACGGCATCTTTCTGTAGTTTTTTTTGTTTTCTCCTTGCCCACATCTTGAGAACAACTCATAGAAAAAAAATATTCAATCTCCATCATTAAGTTAAAATAAACAGGTGTATGACTGGAGCACCAAGAGATGAGAGGGACATTTAATAGGGGAAACTTTCGCATGAATCAAGCTGTGGTGACTCAGGCGCTCAGAAGTGACCAAGGGCTTTTCATGAATACTAAATTAATTATTCCTCAACGAGATGAGCAGATACTTGACTTATTATAAATGACCTTTTCAAATATTGAAATATTGTAAAGTGTAGAGTGATCAATGTTTTTGAGCAGTGCGAAATATTCATAAAATGAAAGTATTACGGGAAAACTGACTAAATATTGGATGTCTATGGAAAAACGGTAGGTGTGTCTGTCACCCACACATTTGATTTCAGTGTGCTACCTGTTAAAATGAGCACTATTCAAATACTGAATTCCACCTAGAGACACTCCTTTTCTCTATGTAAACTGCAGAGTAACACATTCCTATTCCCCTTTTCTGCAGGTATATATCTCTTCTTCAAGGTTTAGCTGTTAGGCAATATCCATGACTAAGAGCCCTGTACCTAGAATCCTCTCTCAGGCAATATCTGCATCTGAGAGACCCCCATCAGCAGAGGCCAATTATACATCAACACCGAGAGCTTTTTTGGTTTTTAATCTCGCCTTTGCCTTTTTCATATGTTCCATTCGAAGAAGGATCCGCTCCACTCCTGCACTTCCAGATGAGTTCCAGAGCCACCTCTGCTGTCAAAGGGCTTCAACCTCTCAGTGAAAAATGAACACTGAAGCTCCCTCTCTTTATGGGAGCTGGCAGGAAACTTTCCTTTTTTCCACCATGGCCCAGTTCCTTGTGTTTGCCTTGCGTCTCCGGAGCACAGAGCGGCCATCCAGAGCAGTGCCCCGCTGCCCATGCCTTTCTTGGTGATTATCACAGGACTATTATAATTTCGCTCCATTAGCAGAACATATTCTTAAGTTACGTCAAATCCCTTCTTTGCAAATTGCTGAACGAACAGAGACACAAAAGCACCGATCCCTCCCGAAACCCCCACCCCCCCTTTCTCCAGACTCCCCCACCCCTCGGCGCAACTCGGTCCCCCTCCCTCCCTCACAGATATTGAGTAAGAAGCGAGGAGTCAGGGGGAGTAGGAGGCGGGGGGGTGGTGGTATCCAGGAGTTACCATATGATGTCGTTTCTTTGTAATAGTGGGCCAGCCTCGCTTTAAGCCATGTGATACCCCTCTGCTTCCAGCAAGGCTGCGCTGAAGCACACGGACGCTCTACTTCCAAAGGAAACAGAGCTCGGGCATAGCGGCTGCTTTCCAGCAGGAGCAGAATGATCCTTCACTGAACTGGGTCTCGCTTATGTATGCGGGAGCGGGGGGAGAGACGGACAGCCTCGCAGTCTCCCCCATAGATCTGGCATGACATAAAAAAAATAAAAATGTGGAACTGAGCAGCCTTGTAAATATTAGCCAGTTTACTGACAGAGAAGCGGCTTCAGCTGTGAGATCTCAGCCTGCACGCCGGCAGTACTGGAGACTGAGCAGGGGACAGAGGGAAAGTGAAGAGTTTTCCTCAAACCCCAACTGGAACTTGTGGAATTCCCCATTTAAGAGGAATGGATGGATTTAAGACTGTGTGCTAAATCATTTTGATGCACACTATCTGCTTTCCTGCTCCTGGCTGGATTACTCAGGTAGGAGGCTTGGGTCTTTCTGGCACTTTTCGTTACATATAAGGGGAACAGAAACGCAATTCTTACACCTCCCTCAGACTAATACTAAACAGCAAGAACATGCCAAATTTCATGGGGAAATTAAAGAAGGGGAATTAAGTTACTTTAAATTAAAAAGTAAATGCTTAAAGTAATAAGAAAGTTATTATTGTTTGATTTTTTTTTTCTGTTGAACTACCAAAATTCACTGCCTGTGTGACAGACAGCAGTTAAAAGATGGATGGATGTATGTTTTTTTTGTTTCTGAAATTCTGTAAAGAATATAATTAAAATGCATGCTTTTCATATTACAGAGATTGTTCGGAGTTCATTGCCTATGACTGGTAATTCATAAGGGCTACAGTGAAAAAAATAAAATTAAACTTTATATAGAATGAAAATTCTCCTACATGCAGTCATGTGCACAGTCGTGAGAACTTGAGACTGATTTTTTTAGACATCTGAGTGACAGATGCATAAGACCGACCTGCAGAGATTGCAAATCATTAAATGCACGTGCACACATGCATACCCTTGCACACATACTTACAGTCGACAACTCTGACAATATAATACATATTACATTGAGCAGAAATGCATGCTGTTTGTTTGTAGTGCAATGACAAGGTGATGAAAGAACACAGTGTTTTTTCTCACCTAAGTTTCACTAAAGGGATTAGTCCAGTTCTCCGTGCAAAAAAGGCTCAGCCGGCAAAAAAAAAGATAAAAGTAAAATATAATGAGCTGAGAATAATGATATGCATTGTGTTGCACGATGAATATTCAGTGTATGTTTAATGCTAATGACGGTAAAGGGAGTGATCTGCTTTTTTGGAAAATTAGGTAAATTGTCATTGTTACTCAAATGCTACTTAATGTTTTACCCTCATTTTTTTACTACGCTGAACTAAAACGAAAGCTTTCGCTTCTTTGTATTTTTTTTTTTTTTTGCATCATTTCTGCACACAACACCTTTTTATTTTAGTTACTGACACTGTCTGGACCGTGCGCTTCCTACTTACAGATAAAACCTGTGAACTAATTTTGTTAGATGTGAAAGTATACATGGCATTACTTTTATTTGGAGTTGAATCAGTTAATAAAAAAATTAAATGGGGCCAAAGGAATTAGGTGCTGCTGGTATAAGCTTTGCTGATAAGCATGGTCCTTCGCTGTTATATATGGTATCAAACTGGTACCTTCTAGGGAGTTTATGCGTTTAAAGCACTAGAAGTTCAGTTGGAGCTATGGCCAGTGTGACTTTGCTTACTATCTACTTGGTGGGTGTTGCACCTAATGGCAGTATGCGGCTTTACCATAAATATCACAGATTGTGAGCCTCAGCAAAACACAGTGTAGTAGTAATGTGCCAAAAACTGCTTTAACTCATTGACCTACATGTATAATATAGTAGTAGAGTTTCTCTTGAATGAAATATGAGGCACAATAACAAAACTAATGATAAATTTCACTTATATGCTGCTCCAATATACTTTATGAAGCTGTGTGGCATATGTGATCTTATTTGATAATCATATGTTATATCAGCATCTGTTTTTTTATATATATATATATATATATGCAAACTATCCTTGTTTGCTCATGGTGTCTGATACCATGTTCCTGTGCTCTCCCTGTAGAGGGAGAAACTGCGAACGTGTGCTTGTGCTTGTATTGTAGAGCCAGGATATTGCTAAACCGTTTCTCTTCTGGCCCACAGATGTGGTCAGTCATGTCCTGGTTGCTTTGCTTGTGGATTAGTGTGAGCTCATTGCTGATGTGCCACGCCAGTCTGTACGACACACTCCAGCAACACCGCATCACCCGACCAGGAATAAACACCATTCAGATCTTGGGTAAGTGTCAAATTCTCTCATTCTTTTTCTCTCCAGTCAAACACGTGTGCATCTTCCCAATCTACACATAATGCTATACCTACAAGTACCTCTGCCTCTGTTTTTACATTTTATTTAGCTGCTTTATCAGGACAGTAGATAAGTTAGACTTTATGCTTCATGACGGTCTGATAACTCCCTGAAAAGACTATGCAAATTGCATGTGATCCAGCAAGATACCAAACTTATTATGTTCCTCATCCTGGTCAGCAGGTCCCTCATTTCTGTTCTCCAGTGCTATGCATTTCCAGTCAATGTCTAGAAAGGGATACCAGCAGTATGTCGCTGTTCCACTTCATTGTATAAACATACACCTGAATGAATTTCCCCCATGATCAAATATGTATATTCCTGGCTCATATTAACCACAGAACCACCCACAACACAAATGGTTTCACAAAGGCTTTGAAGGATTGGCTTAAGGAAAGCTGTCATGGTGTATTGTGTTGTAAAACAGAGGTGTTTCTCTGAAATTGCAAATTTCCTTTGGGATCAATGAAGTTTATTATATCTATCTATCTATCTATCTATCTATCTATCTATCTGGAAATGCTTTGTAATTGGTCATGGGCGCAAAATGGTCAT
>JAODKF010000116.1:24544896-24565259 GCA_026779585.1 Mormyrus proboscirostris | reverse complement strand
TGTATGTTACAGTCTCGTGGTGATCCGTGCCTGTCTACTGTGTCTGCCGGCAATAAACCTCGTTTGCCCCGTCACCCCGTTGGCTCTCGCCTCCGTACCTGCTCGTCCGCCGCCAGCCGTGACAATAATAATAAAAATTGGTTATAGTTATAAAAATCTTTTCTGCAACCCATGAAACAAAACCAGTTTTTCCCATACAGCAAATATTACTGCTTATCATGAATGAAATATATAAATATTATATGATGCATCATTTTAATTTCAAATCACTCCAAGTAGATGCTTCTTCTGAATAGCGAAATCAAAATGTTTGAGTGATTTTTATGAATCAGTGTAGCTGGAACACACACCTCACATCTCATTTCATTGATTGGAGTCCAAAAATTGCTAAATACTGAGTCCATTTAACCTTAGTTAAAGTCATTAGCCTAGAGATGCACAGAAAAGCAATGCAATCATTTGTGCGTTATCAATTAAAACAGATTGTGTTTGTTGATTATTGTAACATAGATGAAGATCAGATTGCATTTTATGACCAATTCATGCAGAAAGCCTGGTAATTCCAAAAGGTTCAACTACTTTTATTCTTGCACCTGTATATACAAATAGTTCCTGAGCGATTTTAGATAGCTGGAATGAATCTGTAAGGAAGAATGTATATAAATGTGCATGAAAATGTAGCAAGCTAAAAAATACTGTAATGGGTGCCAGAGGTGCTCTCACCAAACGACAAGCTAACTGCTATTTAATCAGTGTAAGGAGCTGCCCACCCACTGACCCCATGATGGGATCCAATTGGGCAGCTGAAGGCTCTGAATGCATACAGCTCCCTCCTGAAAAGTTACCTACCCTATAAGTATAACCAAATTAAATCTGACTTCAATTTATATAATTAAGGAATTGCTTTTAGATCTTTTATTTATGATCTCTGGATAATTTATGTTGATCCAATTACTACTAGAATTTTCCTACTTTTACCTTAACTTGTTCATTCCAGATTGCAAGGTCAGACACAGACACAATATATAGCCAGTTTGGTTCAGGGATTGCAGGGTGGCTACAAACTATCAATGGTACAGTAGGTCATTTCAGTGCATGGACTCAGTGTAAGTCAGTGATTGATCCCAGAGGCTTAGCTTGTCTTTGAGTTCAGTTCAGCAGCAGGGAAGTTTATCACTGCACAAGGTAGCTATTTACCTCCAAATGTCAAGCAATTAGTCAGAAAGCTGGAATTCTTAGGTGATAATGTACAGTGCTCTTACACAACGCTGTAGTGTGTACTTAATCAAGGCCAGGAAATGTGTTAACATCACTCCTGCTGGAAGTTACGGTAACACTTTACTTAAGCTGTCATCTATTTTGCATTATAGATACCTTTATAATTATAATGGCCGGTATAAGAATCAATAAAGAATTACAGCATCTTTTACTCACCCTTGTAAGGCATTATCATGTTAATTGTAGTACTTCATAAGCTCCGCTGAAGCTCTCATCTATAATGCACTATTAATACCTTTGCAATCCATTTCAATGGTTGCTATAAATATTAAGTATGCTTTATGCTGCATTATGAAGGTACAGTCATGTGAAAAAAAGTCAATTCTAAGGTTTTATGTGTCAGGACATAATAAAAAACCATCTGGTCCATTATAGTCTTAAAATTAGGTAAATACAACCTCAGATTGAATGGATAGAACACATATTACACTGTGTCATTATTTATTTAACAATAACTAAACCAAAAGGCAGAAATACACCCTTACTGCTTCCATAGGAATTAAGAGGGTAAGTAACAACCAGGTGCTGCTAATCAAATGCATTTGATTGATTGACCATCAGTTAGAGTGACCACCTCCATGAAAACAGAAGTTTGCTGGTCTGGAGCAATCAGGTGTGTGTTAATACAATGAGAAGTAGGAAAGACATCAGCGATGGTCTTAGAGAAGCAATTGTTGCTGCCCCATCAATCCGGGGAGTGTTATAAGGCCGTTTCCAAACAATTTCAAGTCCATCATTCTACAGTGAGAGAGATTATTCACAAGTGGAAAATATTCAAGACAGTTGCCAATCTTCCCTGGAGTGGGCGTTCCAGCAAGGTCAAACCACACAATGCACAGAGAAACTGCAAAAAAAACCCAAGAGCTACATCTTGGATTCTACAGGCCTCAGTTTGCATGTTAAATGTTCATGACTGTACAATTGGAAAAAAACTGTCCTGCTTGGACGGGTTGCCAGGACAAAGCCTCCTCCCTCTAAAAAGAACATGGCAGCACGGCTTAGGTTTACAAAGTTGCATCTGAACAAACCATAAGACTTCTGGAACAATGTCCTTTGGCCAGACAGGATAAAGACAACATACATCAATCGCAATTCAAAACCAAGACAGAGACATCAATCATCAATTGAAATATCATTGAAGTGGCCTGTTAGTTACCTAATTGCAGTATACACATAAAATCAAAAAGTACTACGTATCCCAATGGAAAAAAAAAATCCCTAACTTTCTATATTTTTATCATTTAACTATATATTGTTTCAAGATTGACACCATTGTACCATTCAGATGATCCCAAACATGAATATAGTCATGTCTATTTGCTTTAGAACAGTAATATATAGCATTTAGTTAAAAAAAAAAACATGATATAATTCAGGCGTGTATGTGTCAGCGATGTATCGGTTTGCATTGAATTATTTGTGGGTAATTTTTTCATGATTGATCATTACTGCATTCTTAATGACACTCAAAATGTTCCTCCATCTATGGGGTAAACATCATGGGTGATTTTAGAAAACCAATTAGCTCAACTGCATATTTTTAAACTGTGGAAGGAAACCAAAATCCCTTTCTGACAGCGGGAGAGCGAAAACAAGCAGAGCAGAGATGGGATTTGAACCCTGCAGTTGAAAGGCAATAATTCCCTCTGAGCCAATATGCCACCTGTGCCATACCTAACTGGTATGAATTCAGTCATTACAGAAGTTGTGACAAATACCTGGAGGTATCACAAGTAGTGCCAGAGATTAATGGTGGGTCTGTGATGCAGAGGGGAGCAGGATAGAAGCACTACCACTGCAGGTGAAAGAAGCAAATACATTGCTGCTTTTCATAATGTGGCATTCAGCGGGGGTCATTACTGGTGCTGATAGGTATAATGGCAGGTATATTTGCTGGTAGTCTAAACTAAAGAATATGATTTCCATCTGGATTTAAGTACTGAGACTTGGACAGCATCTCTCACAAACAGTATGCTGACACACTATTCCATATAGCCCAGTGCCTGATAGGTCTACCACTAAGTCTGTTTTATCTATGTCAGGGAATGGCGAGAAGGCCTGCCTTCTCTGAACGAAAGATGTCTCCTTCGGGATCAGATCAATTAGATAAGCAGGGGCCTGATCCCTGAGTGCCTTGGAAGTAAGAAGAACGATTTAAAAGTTTATCCTGTACTTAACCAGAAGCCAGAGAGGAGACACTGGAATAAGTGTAAGCAGCTTCATTTGTGATACTTCTCCTGGGCTTAAGGACTGAATCGCCGGCTGATCTCATGGCCTTAAAGGAATTATTAGTATCGCCCTGTTCTGACATTATTCACAGGTCTGTGACACTCAGTCCAAAATAGCAATAATATAACTGAGGTGTTTTAAACAAAGCCCCTATTCTGCTTATTGAAAAAAAACTAAATGAATCAATCAAAGTATCTATTAATCAATCCATTTTCTGTGTGTCCTATATAGGCTTGCAGTGGGAGATTTTGGAGCCTATCAGGCAGGGAACAACCCAGGATAGGGCAGCAACTCATCACAGGGCCAGACTGTTTATATGGCATGTAAAAGTGGAACATGGAGTTGTATGTCACTTTAAATAGATGAATCCAGTATGCAGAATGCGCCCCTATTCAAACATGCTGCTATTTATTGCTATGCAAAATGCAAATTCCAATCTAACACAAATCCTCCCTTCACCTATTTGTTAGCCTAGTTACGAGCACATTTACCACTAAAGGGGGTCAAAGCAAACTTTTTTCCAGAGAATGTTAATTATAACCACTTGTCTTTCTGCGGGACATATGGAAAAGGTCACCTATGGAAATACTGTCCACCGTAAGTCTTATCTGAGTCAGCAGGTATTCTTGTGAAAGCTCACTATGCATGAGAGCAACGCTGTTCGAAATCCATGGGATTCCCTCAGCGGATGTTTTTTAAAAGAGTTTGTGGGGGAATCACCATTCAAAGGAAATGCTAGCCCGCGACAGAAAAGGGCGTCCGGCGAGGTGAACAATGACCGATGTCCACAAAGAAAAACCTGATAGCCAGTGTGATTCCATCGCAGTCCATGAGCAGCATGACAGCCTGCGGAAACCTTGTCGAGAGCCAGCCGCTGTAGGGGTTATCAGAAGCTTTATCACACCAAGAAGGCCCATATGAGCTCTGTCACTCTCGCCTGATAAAAGAGAGAACAATGGTGCTACTGAAGTTATTGCAGTATTTGGAAACAAGGCCATGACTGTAAGGTATTTAGGAAATTGACACTAAACATTTTAAACATAATTTATTAAGCCATAGAGCCTGCTGCTCTCTGTCAAAGCATCATAGCAGGTCTTCATTTAGACAGCGTATCAAGCGAGGCGAATTGAGTATGTGTGTTTCTGGGAATGCATGTCTAACTTGTGGATGTTCTGACATTTCCAAATTATGAAAAGTACCTTGGGAGCTTATCCATCCAAAACGTGTATGCTAGAACTTATCCTCTCCCACAATGTTTTAATTGGTTCATCTGCATGTTAAACCAGGTTGGGGTTTGGGGAGGATAAGATCCATCCCCCATGTACTTTACATAAAAAAATCCCAAATAAAAGATCTTTAATTGCTCTCCTTGAAAATTTAACTGATTATTTATTGATTGACTGATTGGCATTTTTAAAATGTTTGTGAATGTGATTTTGCTAGAGTAAAAACAAAGGGCAGTTTGACTATCAGTGAGACAGCAAAACAGCGAACCTCGACATCATGTGAGCTGTTCTCTATTTACGTACATCCATCTATTCCTCCACTCAGCCATTTAGGGGGGGTCACGGTGTGCTGAAGCCTGGTCTAAAGTGCAAAGTAGGGAAACCCTTAAATCACACACCGTTTTACTGCGGAACTCTCTCACAGACAGATTCTTTCCCTTCTACACTTTAGAGAAACTAGTCGATTTACATGTCAGAAGGAGGGAACCCTCAGAGACATGCTTATCCTTTTACTCTGTACAAACAGGGCGATGTCTAGTTTCTAACCTGCAATCAATCCTGTAGACTGACAGCAATGATCAATGATTGCCGAATGCAATTGCTATTCTGAATCAAAGGTAGAAAAGGGGCAAAACCTGCAGTTTGCTACAAAACCGAATGTTGCTTAAGGCCCCAATATATGCAATAGCTTTGAGTATCATTTGTTATTTCAACAGATGGTTTGTTTTGCCAGTGAGCTTTATATAGTTACACCAATCAAGAAACTTGTTTACAGAGTGAAGGATACGTCTCTGTGTTTTTCATCACAGTTTGTTTGGAGAGGCACATGCTATTAAACATAAATGTCATGTAAATATTGGACTTGGTAAGCAAGGCTGTTTGTGTTCACACATCCTCCTGCCAGATGGCCAGGTTGTACTGACCCATCGCTGTCTTTCTGAAAAACAAGGCACTTCTTCAATAACAGCTTTTATATCACAGCAGACGTGGCCTATCCTGACCTCACTACCTCTTCCTCCCTTACTCACTCGGCACACTCTTGTCTTGTCCTGACTATGTCCTGTTCTGATGGAGCTCATTTTTGTTCACATAGGTTTGTTACCATGGCGCCAGCACAGGGCATCGGCGGGAGATGCCAGCAGGAGATGCCATAAGGCACCTGGCATGCTTCACGAGGGCTTTGTCCAGGCTGGAGGTCATACTGCTCGTGCTACATTTACGTGGTGCTATGCAATAGTTTATTTTTCACTAGACTACAATGAGTAGGTAGATCTGTAATAGCAAAAACATTTGGGCCAGTCAAAGACCTTAATAATAATAATAATAATAATAATAATAATAATAATAATAATTTTAAAGTTCTTAACAAAAAATGAGTCCAGTGTTTTTGATGAAGCATAACTTAGAATTGGAAGAGATTTCCTAAATAAAGTTCTCCCTTGTTCTCTTTTTAAGTATTGTGAAAAAGTATTAGGGCAGAGCAGAGTGCAGTGGGATGTGAAACCTTCTGTTTTTATAAAGGTAAAGTTAAAGCAAGCTGACAAGGAATTAATGTTGTCTAAAGGTTGCTTTATTTTGCCATTGTAATAACAGATGTGCTTTCATTCAGCGTCACGGTTACAGAATACACATGCTTTAGAAACCATTTCAGAAATCAATTTTTCTTAAGATGTAAGTAAGGCCAGTGCTTGAAGTGAGGAAAAACGGGTCCTGGTACTCTTGTTATTCTGTACCAGGTACCGGTACTCCCCTTGTTATTCAGTACCAGGTGCCAGTATTTCCCATGTTATTTGGTACCAGGTGCATGTACTCCCTATGTTATTCAGTACCAGGTTCCAGTACTCCAATTGTTATTCAGTACCAGGTTCCAGTACTCCACTTGATATTAAGTACCAGGTTCCAGTACTCCTCTTGTTATTCTGTATCAGGTGCCGGTACTCCTCTTGTTATTCAGTACTAGGTGCATGTACTCCCTTTGTTATTCAGTATCAGTGCTGGTACTCCCCTATTATTAATATTGAGATATTTGTCATATTCACCACATTCTCAGTTTCTTTAAGTGTTGGGTGTGTGTTTTACCTCACTGCCAGTCCAGTAAAACCACTGGGTCTAATCTAGTCACCCTATTATAAAAAGCTCTGGCTACAGCTCTGTTAGGAAGACTATAATGACTTATGCGACATGGAATTTAGGTGACTGCAGCTGTGATTCATTCACATGGTTTTCGCAATTCAGTGGTAAGAATAAGGTTTGTAGTTATATTTGGCTGTGTGATGTAAAGCAGGCATCCTGGAAAAGTTCATGATTTAGCTGCAAGATGGATGAGGTACTTCTTGGTCAAGCTGTAGTTTATGCAGTTCTGAGGGACCCAGGAAGCAGTTATTTGGTAAAATTTGCTGAATTGCTGTGTCAAAATGTCCTGCATTGTTACTGTAAATATCAGGGAATTATAGAATCGTAGACAAAAGCTGGAATTTAGCACAAGAGTTCAAGAAACATTTTGTATGTGTGAAAAGAAACATGAGGAGGCAAGTAGCCATGATTGCTACAAAAAAGCAAAGCTCTTCATAACTCTATGAATTATTGGATTTGTGAAGATTCCCATGTTGTTTATAAAGGTCACCTTACTGCGCCCAGCCTTAAGAAAGAGTTTGGCTTTCTAACCTGAAGACATTAACCACTGTGAAGCACCATGTTACTTTGCTATATGGAGCAAAGGTACCCTCCTTACTCACTAACTGAGTAACATCATCCAAACCATAGAAAATTGGCAACAAAGTGGCAGATTTCCAGATTGCCGCAAAATTAACTCCAAAGATTCATTCACAAAATATTTAGTTGTATTTGATGTTGCAGCTTGAGAAACCTACATCATTCAGTTCAATATGGATTACTGCAATTACTGACTGATCCAAGTACTACTGGCCACATTACTGGAAAGTGACATGTTAACTCCATAACTAGAGCCTTGACATTCATGCCACTTTCCTTTTGCTCTGGCCTGATGTGACGCTTCAGAAATGTGATTTCCAGTATCACTCTGTGGGAGCAACAATGTGGCTAAGAATGATGACAGTAGGGAAAGCTTGGTTTAACTTTGGGATGGTGGCGCCATGGTAACAAACCTATGTGAACTACCAACCACCCATTCATGCTAGCCTGGCCTTGGATGTCTTTTTAGATGAAAGTTGCTGGCACCATCTCTCTGGCAGAAGTTTCATATAACCTCTTCACATTGCCTTCAGGAAGCCATACAGCGAGCTGAAGCTTTGGAGGGCATCCTGAATGACCTTGGTACCGCTGAGATACCACACAGTGCCACAAATGCAGCTACTGATGATGGTGGACAGGTCATTTAAAAGATTGAGATAGTGAGGGATATTTTGAAGCACTTCACAGTTACCAAGGACACCCCAACGAAGAATATAATCAACCAAGTGGTGCACTTTGCACCACCAAGAAGAAATTCCCCAGACCACGAGGGGAACATTCCCGAATGTAAACACAACTACCCAAATACTTCCACAATGGTTCATGCAAATCTTCACCATACAAAGAGGGTCGATCACAGACCTCTTTGACATCTGCTGTACCATCGGCCTACTGCAGCCTAAGGCAATTCCAGATGTAATGGTCTGGCGACAGATTGGTACACAACTGGAGTGAGACTGGGCAGATGGCCTAGATACTTGGTCATCATGTTCTGTTCCTGTGCCATTCAACAATCCCTGTATTTGGCTGACATCACATAAATGATTGTATCATCACCCTTGGTGAACTCACCAGGCTGGGGGTAGTGACTGACACAGTACAGTGCCAAGTCCCAGCACAAGGACCACCAATAAGAACAGTCTTCCAGGCCCTGCCAGGGGATCAACTACTGCGCCAGCCAACTACTACTTCAGCCTTTTGGCTTCCATTCAGCTGAATAGGGATAGAGTCCCATGGAGCACTGCAAGATGACACTGTGACTCCAGTGAGCATAATATACAGGCAGTCCCCTGGTTATAAACCAGATCCGCTCCCTTAGTCTGTCCAGTAATAATGCAGTACATAATAATAATTATAATAATAATAATACAGTAAAATTAATAATAACTACATATGGTCCTGTACTGTACCTTGAGCCAACAAACTGCTGAAGCCATGCAATGTTTTCATGAACATCACGGTAGTGCATGTGTTTGTTATTATGAACTATTTAAATCAAATTTTTAGTAGAACAGGCATCATCACAATCCGAGTTGTCTGTAAGTTGGACGTTCTTAACCTGGGGACTGCCTGTATATCGCTTCCAGCTCGCAGATTTGCCCCACATTAACTGTTCTGGCTTTCCAAAGCACAGCCACAAACCTACCTCTAGCTAACTAGACTAAATAAAATTTCCTGGGGCCTCATTTCTCAACCTTTGTGTAAATATGCAGTGATAATAAAGTTTAATCTTTAAAAGTGTGTTGAATGGCGGCACATCACCAGTGCAGTAAATTCAATCAGCTCTACAAAATGCTTTGTAGAGATGACTTGCTCAGTAATAGAATGAAATGAGTTGCGATAGACATAAGTATCTTAATTAACATTCATTTCATAATCTTGGTGGTCCCTGAAAACTTCTTCCTTTCTAATCTTACTATTTACATTACAACTCTATATAGTCTTAATTTGGTTTACACAAAAAAAAACACAATCCCAGTAGAATGAAATTGAATTAATAAAAATAATTAGAAGAAAAATATATACCAGTTCACATTTTTAGATTTACTGCTTTTCACATGCAGATGAGGCTTGATGGCATGAATTGTTGGCATTCGCATGGTCATTTTACTGCCTTATTTGCAGCTCCCTGCTTTACTGTACAATGGGTATTGCATTTTCCTAATTTGTCCAAAATGGTGCTGTAAATATGCTATTTTTTTCCAACAAGTTTTGTGTAATAAATCTGGGATTTTGCATAAAAATTCGAGTTTGCACATTTTGGGCCTGTTTTTGTGTGCGTGCAACTTTGATAAATGAGACCCCTGGTCTAGCACCAAGGTGTTTGGCAATGCCCTTGACCAGACCCTAAGGCTTAAGTGGGAGGAACTCAAACAACAGCAGTAAAATTAGTAGAAGCTTTCCAATTTAGTGTGGAGTGACAGTCTCATGGTAAGATGGGGCCCCAGCACCAAACACTGAAATGATGAGTTTTTCTTGAGGTTTTTACCTGGGGGGGATTTGGGATGATTCCAAGGGCCCCTAAATGACAGAAACTTGTAAAATAATTGGATTGGTCCTAAATCTTTAGAAGTGCCCCTGTCTGTAACAACAGAACAGCTACTGAAGGGAAGGTATTTCTTACCTAACAGTCTGAACAGTGATGTCATTTAAGTCCAAAATGTTTGGTTGGCTGTACTGTTCTCTGTAAAAAATTTTCTGCACCTACAAAATAATGGGGTCCTTGGAGACTTAAACTGCACTGGACAAAGCCGGTGTTGCTCATATATTGACAGCAGGCTGTTTGGGATCTGCATCTTGCCGTCATCTTCCTTTCCTTCTCAACTGCTATGCAGGGGTCCACAGGGTGCATGATCATTGCCCTTTTGATGAAGAGAAAACTCTGGTGGATTTTGTCATGCGATATTCATTGGCAGCCAGGACCAGAATACACATAAACTCTAAAACCACATAGACCTCAACGATCAATTGGATCTCATTATGCAGATGATCATTATTTCTGAAACGTGCATGGGCCTTCATTACCTCGTACTGCTGGTTTCATACTGAACACTCAGCTTATGATTACCTACATAGCCCTGTGATAGCGAAGTTGCCAGTGCAAGAGCCAGTAGGTGAAGAGCTTGATTGCAAATATGGCCAGTGTAAATAGGAGTCCTCTACTCTTGTGGTCAGCGTTTGCATGTATGAGATGCACTACTTTTCCCATGTGAACATGGGATGCATTATGCAAATAAGAGCTTATTTGTTGATGGATGTTTGTGCTGTGTCCCAGGGCTATAGTTATTTATGATGTTTCAATCACAGTGAAAAAGTTTAAACACTTTATACACCGTAATCATGTTTTTAACATGTAGTATTACCTCATCATTTATTTTTTCACTTAAACTTTTCACTTTGTGTGCATAATGATGGGAGTGTTTAAATTAGCCTAGTGGAAAAGAGAGAGAATTAACTCAGGTCAGCTCAATATGGTCATTTTTTATTTTTACAGCTAAATACTGTGTTATTAAAGTATGTGTGATAAGTTTGCATGCACTACTGCTTGTACAATCTACCATCAAACCACAGCTCTGATTATGTGTATTTATTAAATGCATGTTTGTTCTATATTGATTTATGTTGAAAAAACTTGCAATAATGCTGGTCCTTTACAGTTTTTAAATACAAAAGAAAGTTATTGTACATACAGCCATAGAAACTTACTTCTCAATTTATGAGTAAGTCTGTGAATTGTGTATATATATATATATATATTGCAAACTGCACTCTGGTTCTTCTCTGTTTCTCATTAATGAAGGGCATTAGAAAGTCACTTCTGCCATTTACCTGGCTGGTTTGTGGTTATTCCCTGTCTCTCCTGCTTCACCTTATACATATGCAGTTCTGTCTTAGAAATTTTGAACCTTGAAACATCCTGCTGCTCAGCGCCACCTTCCAGGATTAAACCAGCATTTAAAAATGCAAATTTGTTTAAAAGTATACAGTGATCTCTTAATTTTTAACGTGGCTGTAGTTTGTTTGTTGGAAAAGGAGGAAATTCTGTTATAACTCTCAATTTGCATTATGGACATTGCTTTGGATATAATAATATAATAATGTTGTAGGATAAACGTGCAACATTGAAAGAATAGATGCAACTAAAGAATGTTAATAAGCCACACCAATATTGTAATCAGAAATTGCTTGAATAAACACCTTAATGTGTATCATTTACCAGATTGGAATCAAAATAGTATATTCATTGCTGACTGATCGTTATTATGTTCACCATACCATTTCAGATTGAAAGTAAAAAAAAATAAAACACAGTTACTACAACATTTAGTACAAATCACCAACGGTAATTTAAAAATAAACATGCCGAAAAATAAAAAGCAAACATGCCAAAATTGAAACTATGCAACTGCAACAAAACTATGCAACTGAAACAAAGACAATAGTAGAAAAGCAAAACACTCAAGCCCCCCTTTTTATCATAGGGAATGATATGTCTGGGGCCTGTATCACACTTTACTTTATGGCCCTCGACCCCTGACTACAAGGAGGAGGGGATAGTCAGGATTATCAAAATGCCACCTGGATGAATGCGAGGGCAAAAGTTCCCTGTAAATAACACAAGTAATTCCATCCACTGCCTGCCCAACTCAACTGTCCAGCCTGTCCACTGCATTATCAGCTCTGCATCTTAACATGATGGCACAAGGAAGGACTGCCAGTCAAGCTGAGGATGTACAAGCTTTGGGACTCAGGGAGCTGACATAAATAACAAGGACACTTCGGCGCGCGAAATGCCGTCACCGCTGAGTGCTGAGGAGACAAAGCAATAAGTGCTTTATGTGCTGCTGCCAGTATTCAAATTCAACCATTAAAATACAAAGAGGGACTGTATTTACCAGGTAACAATGGATGAAGGTCTGTCACATGGCATGTTACCTGCTATGCATATGCATAAAAAACACAGATGTTAAAGTAAGCGATGCTGGCCTTTAATATATTACTTTTTTAAAGCTGTTAAAGAAAACTGTAATATGGTTTTGGTAGAGGTGAGGAAAATATACAGAGAAAGAGTAACAAATGCTGAAGTTTTCTTTATTAATGTTTCATGAAAATATTGTTTAGACATGTTTGTTATGCATGTACAGTAATACGTATGTACGATACATATAAATCTATACACATGTATACACATACTGTATTTATTTACATACAGAGAAAATTGTATTGTCTCTGAATGCCAGTTTGTCCAGCAAAGATCTTTTGGAGCTTAAGCTGTGGGAAACAAGTAACAATTCAGACTGGACAGGAACCTCTGTTATGAGAGCAAGAAGATGTTAATGCAGAGAACCAGAAGAAACAAGAGCAGGAACTAGGACACAGAGACCCAGAGATAGAAATAAAAAGACTAAACACAATTTAAAAAAAAAAACATCTAGGAGGCCAGACTTCAGAGAGAACCAAAGCACATGCTTAGTGCTCAAAGGGCCTCGGAAAAAGCAACCTGCTCAGCCTAAATAAAACACGGAGCCTCCTATTTCCTGTTCATAGCATGGCCGCGCACACATGACAATTAGACCAACAAACCTGTAGCGGATACGCATTTGGAAAATTGACTTATAATATTGATATTTAAGATACATTACATTATATATTATACAGGGATCTAACCATTCATCTTAGATCATCTATCAATTTTTCACAACTGCCTCTCTAGTCCTGGATCATGGTCATCGTGTGGTCCCTCTCAAGAAGCACTGAGCAAAAGGTAGCCCCTAGACGGAATTGCAGTCCATATACTGTACTAAAGTAAATATTTTTTCACAAAATTGTCATAATCTAATGACAAGTGATTGATTTTTTTGAAGATTTTCGGTATGTATTACCACTATCATACACTTTCAAAAGATATTAACCTCAGTAAGAACTACAATTGTTGCCCCAGGTAGCTGAAAAAGATATCCAGTAGAGGATTAAATACAGGAGTACATGCTAAAGTAAAGACCACTAACCAAAGACAATCTATAAAAGGCTGTATTATCCTGCTTAGGAAAACGTTTAAGTAGCTAACTGGAAAACGGAGTGTTATTATTGTGTGTGGAAGGCACAGGTTATTTGTTGTTCATCCAATATGCCTTTTATATAAACAGAAGCAGAACAGCAGATGTTTACAATCTCATTAACACTCTCAGTGTGTGTTTGCCTTATGTCATTTTCATGTGACAGCACCTGGTCTCAGTTCTGAGTGTTTTGTTTTCATTCACCATGATGGCAGCATGGGAAGATGTCATTGCAGCATAATTCCTATGTTCCTTCTCATCATCTGTTTCTAATTCCAACCCTCGCCCACATGAATGTGTCATTGTTTTTAGCTGATGCCTTTGCCTTAGAAATGATCGCAAATTTGCGGTTGCTGGTCGCACTTCATTTTCCAACTGCTTTTCCTGGTGAGGGTTGCAGTGGTACACTTGGCAGAATGTCCTTACCATTTCACACTTGGTGTCAAATCACTCAAGTACATGCTGGAGGACATGGCTAGATCAGGACAAACTGACGACATCATCTGCAGATAACAGGCGTGTAATTTCTCCCCCCACCCCTTATACTGGATGTCTTTGTAGCCATAGCTACACCTTGATATCTGTACATGAAAATCGCAACCAGAATCGTGAACTTAGCATGCTGAAGGGGTTTGCATGCCTTAACAATCCACTGACCTATGCCATCGGGTGGTTTATCTTCTGGTAGGGCTTCCTTTGGTGATCAGCTTTGTGGGGAGAGGGGAGACAAGCAAAAACAAAAATACCCAATGAACGGGAGGGAGAAGATCCAGTGTATTCTTCACAGAATACAGTAATTGGGACCCTGGAACTAGGTCTGGGGCAAGCAATTTTTTTTTTCTGATTTTCCCATATCCCTTAAAGTATTGCCTGCATACTATCTGCCTTTGAGAAGATGTGTCCACAATTCTACAGGGCTTAGAGAATGAGGCCAAAACATCATATCAAAATGCTCTCCTAAGGAACAGAAAAAGAGTGCTGGTAATTCATTTCTTGGCCAGTTGTTTGTTACAGTAAATGCATTCTCTGCTTTGCTTCTGTTGTTGAACCATTGTGTGCCACTTTATGGAAAAAATGGTGTTCTCTTGGACTGATGAGGTATAGATTGCTTTGGTAATGTCAAAGCCCGAACCTTGCAAGATCAGCCAATTCCTCAGACACTTCTCATTATGGCCTGATACAAACTGATAACATAGAATAAACTGCTACATTTGCATCATGTATAGACACTGCAGCTGAATGAAATGATCCAACTGTCAAGAAAGAAGTTCTTCGAGATGAATGGCCAGTGGAAACATAGAGAACCTGTTTGGTTGAAACTTCCTACTGTGTATGGACAATCAAATGTTGACCACATTACTTCTGACCACACCAGAATGCATATTGTGTGTTGGACAGAGAGCTTGCTTTATATCAGTTACAATGTTACCTACAGACCGGACTGTCACAGCCCTGTTGTTCACTTTCTGTTTTGTTTTCATTTTGCATGTGCAGATGGATAGATACATTAGTCAAGCAAAAGTTTTCTTCCTGCCAAATTTGTCAGCCCTCTGATAATACTTATTCAGCCCGTACTGCTTCCAGCTGAGCCCTGGAAAAAAGAGTTTCAGCTACCTGGGTGTGCCGTTATTCACTTTCCCTAAAAGATCACAGCAAATAGCCTGAACTTGCTTTTGTGTTTTGGTGGGCATACAAAAGTGATTGGTTTCCTCACACCTGTCGTGAGTCAATATGGAAAATCAAAATGTTTTGAAATTAATAAAATTTTAATTAATTATTATTTAATGCTGATTATTAACCAGTTGTTATGCCGAATAGCTTTACCAGACTCGGTATCCATGTGAGTCTGTTAATGTGAGACTTAAACAGGATTCACTAATTACCAGTATCGCTCAGTAACCTGGGATAGAAGGCTTGTCCAGCGAGCTGCATCACCAGGTAATGTAAACGATCGGTAGAGAAGCTCCCCTCACGGCCGATGAGAGAGAGTCTCACGATATTTTAGGCGAATTTGAGGTTTCGGAGCATAGTACCTAGATCGCACAGAGGCAGGGACTATTGTGAGCACTCAATGAATAGAGGATGAAGTTGTGTAAAAGACATGCATTTATTCCTAACTAACACTACAACTAACATAAGACGGACATTACACTTAACACAAACAACAAATATGAAATAACGGAATAGAAACAATGTAATTATGGAAATGCAATGATCAGATTTAAATGGGTAACCTTAAAAAGGAAATACTGTTCTGCAAATCAAGCACATTTAGTGGAAACACGACCCTAAAGTCATGTAGCAGGTTAACAGAATGGCTTAGGTTGTTAGAATGAAAGGAAGTTGGTTTACTTGGTTGCAGAGTGGGGGGGTCTTGGCAGTCGGTGGCAGAGGCCAATGAGCTGACGGGATGATGGCACTCAGGAAGGCGCGGCAATTGGAGCGGTTGTTGGAGTGGAACCCCTTGGATTCTCTCTCCTTGTGAAGCTTTATGGTGAAATGCTTTGTATTTGGTTGCAGTTCTCTGTTAGGTAGCAGGCCTTCACCGGCAGGCCTTCTCCTGGGCTGATGTTCTCCGCCTCTCTTCAGGCTGAAGTTTTTCTGCTACTCCACCTTTGTTTTAAGGTGCCAGGGTTTTATGGTCTATAGTTCATGAATAGGAATGACCAGGAAATCGACTCCTGGATCAATGGCTGACCATCCATTTGGTGGGCTTTCAGAGGGGACTTGCGGCAGTCCATTTGGGATTTATGACCAAACTGATTCCCCCTTTACTGATGATTTTCACTAAGCTGGTGTATCTTTTCATACATACACTTTTATGATAACCTTTTATGGTTGACCAGATTTGGAACCAAGAGTGATTTTCCATCAGTTTCATACCAAACATGCCACACCAGTCTAGCGGTTGACACCTCATACCATCTGTATTAATTAATTAACAATTACTTATATCATGTATACTACTGACTCAGTATATGGTATAGGTGTTTTGGGTTGCATCTCAACAGATGTTACATGACATATTCACATTCAAACAGCACATGTTATCCTTAGATAGGCGTGGCCGTTAGTTTGTGGTAATACCAATTTAATTTGCACATCTGGGAACAACATATTTTGGGTTGGGGTGGCTCATCCCAATTGACCTGCTCTCCAAAATGGATAATGTAAATCTTAATTCAGTTCTTTTAAAGCAGCATTGTCGAACACAAAGAACTAACGGGCCACAAAGATCAGATAAGGGCCACAGAGGAATGTGGCGAGAAGGGGGGAGTTGTTATACAAAGACAGAAGAATCTCTGAAAGTTAGGACACACTGTGATACCTGGTTACACTATTTAATTTCCAAGATTCTTCTGGTATAACCATGAGGACATATATGCAGTGGTAGCTATACATATTTCTTTATTCAAATGTATATAGGTGTTTAAGTGTGAGGGGTAAAATATGCGATACTCTGTGAACATGGTTATAAGGGTGGCACACAAAACACTAATATTGTCTCAGGACACATACAAACATAACCTGTATATTGAGACTAGCATAGGCAAAGAAATATACAGGGCATACACAAGTCGACTTAGAAGAAACTTTGTTTAGGGTGTTGGCCTGTTGGGTGAGTAGTATGTAAGGCAGGATGTATGAGGGGCGGTTATGTGCCAAGTCGAGGGACCCCTGTCCTTGAGGTCCACTCTGCTTTCTGTTGGTCCCTAAATCTTTGGGTTATAAAAGTTGGAGTGCTGGCCTCTGTGTGTGTATCTGTGTGTGTGTGTGTGTGGGGGGGGGGTCACTAAGCCCCCCTTCGGTGCTCAGGCCGCCTGGAATTTAAGCTCTGTCATATGTGCATGTGCGATCCTACAGTAGAATTGTCCAAAATGTCTTCATATGCTGAAGCATTAAGAGATCGTTTCACTGGAACTAAGGGGTCTAGCCCACCCTCCTGAAAAACAACCCCATAACATTATCCCTCCTCTGCAAAACTTTACAGTTGGGCAGGTAATGTTCTCCTGGCATCTGCCAAACTCACATTTGTCCATCAGACTGCCAGACAGAGAAGCGTTATTTGTCATTCTATAGAACACGTTTCCACTGTTCCAGAGTCCAGTGGTGGCATGCTTTACATCACTCCATCCAACACTTGGCATTGTGCTTGGTGGTGTGAGGCTTCAGTGCAACTACTCGGTCATGGAAGCCCATTCCATGAAGTTCTCTATGCACTGTTCTTGAGCTAATCTGAAGTTTGTAGGTCTGTAGCTATTGACTCTGCAGATAGCTGTTGTCAGTTTTTGTACTGGGTCTAATGTCAGAGGAAGTTTGAAACAAGTTATTGAGTCAACAGAATGTTGGAGACTTTTTACGCACCATGCACTTCAGCACTCGGTGACCCCCTCTGTTACTTTAAGTGGTCTGACACTTCATGGCTGAGTTCCAGTTGTTCCTAAATGCTTCCATTTTGAATTAGTACCACTTTTAGTTAACTGTGGAATATCTAGCAAGGAAGAAATTTCACAAACTGATTTGTTGCAAAGGTGGCATCCCATGACAATACCTCGCTTTAATTCACTGACCTCAGACAAGTTCTGTATACCTGACTGCATAGCTATAGGTGCTTGATTTTATGCAACAGTGGCAATAGGTCTGAATGAAACCGCAATTCAGTGATTGAGAAGTATATCCCAATAATTTTGTCCATATAATGTATGATTTTGCTTTTAATACACAAAAACACAACAACAACAACATTGCATTTAAAATAAAAGGGGTAAAATGTTTTCAAAATTCTCCAGTACCATTTGTGTCTTATTTAAAAGACTTCCAAGTAGGGTAGGAGCCCTGGAAAAAGTGAGAAACCTAAGTGAAAGACGAGAATATTATATATGACAGAGATAGATCATACCAAGTAAGGAATTACTGGCAGACCTACACTGAAAAAAGTCAGAAATTGAAATGAAACTGAAGATCCTGATTGTGAAATTGTATGACTTTTCCTCAATGCATTGGGTATTTCAACAGTTTTACAAATGTTAAGAATCTTGCCTGGAGAATGACTATCAAAGCTACTTGCACAAACTAAGGGCACCCAATTACCTGCCTATTTGGAACACTTGCTGCTATGTGTTAAATGATCTCCATTATGACATAACTCCTCTCATTGTCATATATTTTTTCAACTCAACTTGAATTGCAGGTATACAAATAATTGTTTGAAGGCAGTAAACTACATCATTTGAAAACAATTCCAGAATATGTTTTGAATACAAGTTTTCTTTTACATGACATGTAATTGTAACATTTTAGACAATTTTTAAAGTTTGTTCTTCAATATCCTCAGTTTCATTTCCATTTACAGTCGGCCCTCGTTTATGACGGTTAATCAGTTCCAGACTCAGACCCAATAGATGAATTTCCTGAAGTAGGATTCTTTATTTATAAATCGAATATTTTTGTAGTCAGAACATAGAGAACCTGTTTACGACCTTCTAAATACTGTTTTTTACATTATTAGAGCCATCTAGACATGAACTAACACCCTTTAGTCACTATTTGTCACGCTCGGGTAAAGAAGGAACGGAAGATCCAGGTATGCAGGGAGCAAGGCGGTTTATTGGGGCAAGCCGATCAACCACACAGGAGGGCAGTGGCACCGAGGGTGGGGGGAGCGGCGTCTCTCTCTCCGAGCCGCTGAAGGCGATCTCCGCAGAGACGAGGGAAATCCCCAAAGGGGAAAGCCTGAGTCGTGGTATAGAGGGGGAAATCCGAAGTCGTGGTCCAGGTGCGTTAGCAGGGGTGGTGACCAGGGGAATCCGTCCGACATGAAGACGAGGGAACAGGACACACGAGGAAGGGAGAACGGGAGAAGCCGGGCTCGGCAGGACAGGCAGGTTACTGGCGGGAACGGGGCTGAGGAGAGAAGGTAAGCAAGGATGACAGGCAAGGCACGGGAAGAAGGGCAGACAAGAGACAGGTAAAGCGCTCGGTACGGCAATGGAACATTGGCTCAATACTTCGCGGAGTTGTATGGTGATCGTTAAGCTTATAAAGCCGATTGGAGGTGAGAGGACGAGCGGCACCTGTCGAGTCACGCCTCCGTGGGCGTGACACTATTACTGTTACAATTGCTGGATACGGAAGCAGGAACGGGGAGACGAGGAATCAGGATCGAAGGGTTTACTTGTGTGGGGATCTGAAGGGGCTGGTAGGAGTAGTCACATGGCACTGGTAATCACACCATATTGGTAACCACACGAGCCAGGTCATATGATCCACCAGGAAGTTATAAAAGGCTGGCAAGGTAGAATCTCATTCTCTTGCTGCTGTGTTATACGACTGGACATGGGGGTGAATGCTAGCAGCGTGTAACTTCACGGAGCACACAGAAGTGACTGGAATTTTATCCTTTGACGTGACCCCCCTACGGGCTGCTGGGCTACAGACATTGAGCCTCTGCATTGGAATGCTTCCTCTCGGTGTTACTGTGCTGAGATGGCATTAAGCATTCCTGCAAAAAACCAGACCAGCCACTCTTCTATGGTTATTTGATAGGGTTTTGGGTTTTTATTTTATTAGCTGCCCTGGTTGCTGCTATGGGCTAAGTTGTAATGTAGTAACTAGTATTGTATCTTGGGTGGTGGATACCGGTTGCTCCCCTCCCCTTATGTTTGTACGTGGGATCCGCACGGGCTTTTGCTCTTCGCTGCTGGGGTGCCACACTGAGGGGGTCTTGTGTCAGTTGGTGTCTGAAGTCTTGTGTTGAGTTGTATATTGCAGTGGTATTTGTTGTGTGTAGTGCTTGTCGTGTTGCATGTTGTGTGGTGTTGGGTTTTGCTATTTCTTTTGTCACCAGGGGCCTCCTGAGCTG
>JAODKF010000116.1:24515910-24527358 GCA_026779585.1 Mormyrus proboscirostris | reverse complement strand
CGATGCCATCGTCCATCGCGATGTTTCACATTAGACATCGTACGATGCCAAATTGGTCGACATCGCCCAAGCCTATTGTAAATAATACAAAATTTCCCCATGACGAATGGGATTCTCAGATTCCAGTTGCCTGGTTTAGCCCATTCAGCCACACAGTGGCTCGGGAAACAGGGAAACACACTAGGAACAGAGATGGATGCTATACCATAAGGAGATACTGGGAGAACAGGGTGGTGAGTGATACCTGCTGGACAAACAAGGAAACGATAGACAAGGCAGATATAGATCCTAACAAATATAATTTGTTTTCAAATGTATAAGGGAGGACATTATAAGGTACAAGCATTTCAGTAAGTCTTGGGCTATTTTTCCCAAGCCACTAAAGTGCAGCCTGTTAAAATATATTTGTTCAAATTTTTGAAGCTGCATTGCAAATATATACCTTCAGTGGCCACTTCATTAGGTGCACCTTGCTAGTACTAGGTTGTGGCCCCTTTTTTTTCAGGACTGCATTAATTCTTTGTGGCATAGATTCAACAAGGTGCTTGAAACATTCCTCAGAGACTTTGGTCGATGTTGACATGACAGCATCATACAGTTGCTGCAGATTTGTTAGCTGCACCTTCATGTTGCAAGTCTCCCATTTAACTACATCCCATTGGTTCTCTATTGGATTGAGTTCTGGTGACTGTGGAGGTTATTTCAGTACAATGCACTCATTATCATTTTCAAGAAACCAGTCTGAAATTATATGAGGTTTATGACATGGCACATTATCCTGCTGGAAGTAGCCATTAGAAGCTGGATACACTTTGGTCATAAAGAAATAGACGTGGTCAGCAATAATACTGAGGTAGACTTTGGCATTTGAATGATGCTGAATTGGTACAGTACTAGGGGCTAACATGTGGCAGGTAAATATCCTCCACATAATTACACCACCAGCAGCAGCCTGAATTGATGATACAAGGCAGGATGGATCCATGCTTTCATGTTGTTTATGCCAAATTCTGACCCCACCATCTTAATTTTGCAGCAGAACTTTATACTCATCTGACCATGCAGCGTTTTTCTGGTCTTCCAATGTTTGCTTTGATGAGCCTGTGCCCACTGTCGCTTCAGTTGCCTGATTTCAGCTGACAAGAGTGGCACCTGGTATGGTCTTCTGCTGCTCTAGCCCATCTGCTTCAAGGTTTGACAAGTTGTACATCCAGAGATGTTCAGATGGTCACATTCCTTGGTTGAGTTGCTGCTTTCCATTCTTGTCCGACGTTTTCCATGAACAAGATATTTTTTCCCAGAGAACCACTGCTCACTGATTTTTTTTTTGGCCCATTCTCTGTAAACCTTAGAGATGGCTGTGCATGAAAACCCCAGTAGATTTCTGAAATACAAACAACCATGCTGCATTCAAAGTCACTTAAATCACCTTTCTTCCTCATTCTGGTGTTCGATGTGAACCTGAACTGAAACTCCTGACCTGTAGCATGATTTTAAACATTGTGCTGCTCAGCTGACATTAGCGGATTAGCTATTTGTGTCAAAGAGCAGTTGATCAGGGGTACCAGATAAATTGGCCAGTCAGCATATAAACTCTACAGTACTGTAATTTGAGTTCCTAAAATGTTTGGGCATTACAGCAAGATATATTTCTAAGCAGGATTCCCCAGCTGTTGCTGATAACTGGTAGTTGGAATATGTCATCACTGTATGCATGTGCTTGTTTCAAATACTTCAGTTTCCACCCACGTTCCTCAGCCATGCTGTGTGTGAGCATTTAGTAAAAAATGAATGGACGTTTATAAGCTTCAAAGTGTTCATATGCCTGAAGACATTGGATATTTGATATATACTTGCCACCCACATACCTGGTTGCTCCACACTGTTGCCATGCTGAATAAAACTGTGTTTTCTCTGAAGGCTAAACTGACTGGAGAATCAGTGTGACTCACACCAGTAGTAAAGACACCCTCACAAACTTCTGTCTAGTCTGCCTAGTTATCTAAATTGGTTTCTTTAATTGTTAACCCTTCCCAGCGGAGAAATCAATGCATTTCAAATATGTGGAGGGCTATTAACTAATTTGGATTCTTTACATTTTGTGACAAATAAGCATGTTACCCTAGGAGAGATGCTCAAGGACCCTGGAGAGAGGGTTAGAAATTGCAGGTGGATGTAGAACAACAGTCAGTTACACATTTAGCAGAAAGTGCAGCAAAATAAAAGGCACTCAAGAGATTTCAGAGTGGTACAATACCCTAGCACCCTTTTAAGAGCTAAATTATGGGCTGGCTGATGATAGAGGCCTAAAGGACGGCTCATATCACCAAAACAATATAATAGCACATCTCTCAATATACCTTTCCATTTACTGCTTTCTTTTGCAGTCATACATTTAAACCTAATTTAATGACTGAAACAGAACCTGATTAGCAGTCTAAATAAAGCAAGCTGGCTCATGACTTCATGGTTCTGTTCTTTACCTCATGCTTGGGCATCAAACAGCGTTTTACACTCAGAGAGCAAAGTTAGTGTGAAGATTTCTAAATTTCAGTTTAATAAGCCAGTCATCATGCCAATTAAAATCCTGCACATCTTCTTTCCCACCCATGTAACATAAATGATCATCCAGTAAAGGTTTATAGTGAGCCTATGCCAAGCTGCACAGTCTACAAAGTCAAAGTCAGACGAAGCACATTGAATGAAATGCTGTACGGTGCAAGGCACAAACAATAAGAAACTTTTATCTGTAGCTGGAATTTGGTGTTTCAAACACTAAAAGCACCCATAACGTACTGAATTTAAATAATAATTGAGTAGTGACTAAAAAAGATGAACAAGGTCTTTAACATCCATTCAGAGATAATGCCTTATTTTCTGCAAGTGTCTGGGGTGATAAAATGTGGCTGCAGCGATTATTGTGTACATCGAAAATGGTGTACAGATGAGGCAGAACACCATGGTCTCTTACAAACAGATGTAAGATTCATCCATTTAAATTCATTTCAAAGGCTTGCAATCTTTCTGAAAGGGATTTAGGAGCTAGAACAAAAAAAAATTCCAATTTCATTGGAGTTAACGAGAAATTTGACAGCACCTGGATTTTAATTTCCCAGAGACAGGATTCTAATCTGAGGTAAGACTCAAAGCACTTATTTTGGTCCCACTGAGACTTGGATTATCAGAAGCAATGCAAGTTAAAGTGAACTACAGAGGTTCCAGTGTACAATTTTAGTGACGCTTCAGCGTATCAGTTAACAATATATTGCAGTTTCTTTTTGCAGTGCATTCAGACAGTATATAGTTGGGAGTCTGTGGTACGCAATTGTATCATACTGTGGGCATTTTGAATGTAGTTTGCAAGTTTAAGGCCCAGGACGTGCTCTATTATGCACATACATAGCAGGAAAATAACTTTCAAGTTCAACAGCATACAATATTCAGCCAGTGCTATTTAAATGAGAATGCGTGTGTATCAGGAAGTAGAAAATGAGACGGGGGTACAGCAGCCAGTGAGATGCAGGTGTCAGTATTTGAATGACAGCAATCCTGTTGAGGTATTAAAAATAATAATTATAAAGTCTGTTGGTCAGGAACAGCTTACTGGTTGTAGAGGGCTGTGGATTAACTGCTGTGAATTGCAAAATACAATGGTCGTGCCAAAATTTCAGAATATAAAACTGACCTAACTTTGCCATGGATAGGGTGTAACAGCTGAGGAAGTTCCCCTCGAGTCACTGAAAAACAAAGATTGATTGACTGATAGACAGGCAGTCAGACAGCATAGGAAATTAGAACACCCTTGCCCTCCCTCTCCTGCACCAGTGTGCCCATCTATGAATGAGTTTCTTTAGTTGGAATTTGACTCACGCCATAAAGCTAGGATTGTCCAGGACTGTTTCCGGAGACGTGACAGGGAATTCATCTTACGGCTGTGGCCTGCCCAATCACAAGATCTCAATCCCAATGAGCATCTGAGTGAATAACAGAACAAGCTCTACAAGGTAGGGCTTCTTTAGAGCAAAAGTAAGAGAAACTGACTATTAAGTCGGTGTATTTTACAAAGAGGCCTCTATGGGATTGTTGGTAATTGACGTTATTAAAATCCAGCCCTATGTGAATTCAGTGCTTGTTAATGAATATCAGATGTCCCTGACTGTCCTTAATGAACTGGGGGGGAAGAGGCTACTGGTAAGAAAACAAAGAGTGTGTGACCGGAGGAGGACAAGGACTCAACGTGTTCCTGTTGTGTGAAAAAGGCTTAAATTTACTTAAATTTTATTAATATGGAAACTAATTAACTAATGCATCTACATTTATTTAGCACAGTGTTTCTCAACCCAGTCAAACAAGACACCAAATACTTGCTACAGGGAGCAAAAATGTAGAGACTCTAGATGTCCCTGAAGACTGGGTTGAAAAACATTGATTAGCTGATGCTGCTGTCCAAAGCAATGTACAGGTCATACAGATAATACAATGAAATACTGATTGTTGTTTACTGAAATGATGTTTATTTTCTCAAAATCCTGAAAATGGGTTTTGTTTTTTATTAACAAACCTTGCCCTTTCTCAATATATGAAGTGTTTCTTATGTTTTTAATGGGTAAAAAAAAATGTGGTTAACGTGTTTTGAGAAAAGTACCAATAATGTCCTTAAAAAGTTAAATGAACAACAAGAATCTCTGCCCTTTTCTGTCCATTCGGAAAATTTGCTGAGCATTTACTGGTGATGAATCTATATCAAGATTATCAGTGAAACGGAACATTAACACGGCTCTTAAAAGCAATAAGCATACAACTATTTTGGGCTTCATGTTATATTAGATATACTGGGGTAAACATCAGTCAACCGTGATATATTTATTTTAATAATGGCCAATTCAAAGTCTCATCAGTCAGCATTTCCCTTGTCATTGAGGGATAGGCTCATTTGCAGCACAATATGGAGCACGTGTGCTGGCAGAGCAGAGAAACCTTCCCAGGAGAGACTATAGTTAGTACGACATTCTCAGAATATTCTACACTGAAGACATACTCAGTCATTTAATTCCAACAGACCTTCCATCTTCTCACTTGGCAACTTTCCTTGCCCTACACTAAACCATGCAGGCCCTCCTTCGCTACTCCAGTCTTTTCACAGGTGCTTGGGAAAAACTTCGTCATTAATTACCTGTAACACCTGTTATACTTTTATTGTGAATATTTTTGAATCAGACATACCAAAAACTTTATTATCACCATATCATGAATCCGGGCAGGTTGGACAAATGGGGATTTATTAAACAAAACAGAAAACACTAAGAACACCACAAAAAAAAAAAACAAAAAGGACCACAAGGGGTCAAAAACTAAAGGGGATAAACAAAGACTAAATTTACGAAGGGGAACAGTGGTCTATACTACGAAGCGGGGTTACTGGCTTATCGGGGTAACTTGTCGGATTTAAGGTAGTCTGGGCAAAATGTAAGTGAATGAATATGAAGTCCATTCAAACTGTGGTACCTTAAATCCGACACGTAACCCCGATAAGCCAGTAACCCCGCTTTGTAGTACAGGCCACAGGCAAGTAGGCAGTAGGCAACAAACAAACACAAACAATAAACCACTAGGGACTAAAACTCAGACAGGAACTTAAATACAAAAACTGAACAGGGTAATAAGAAGCAGGAGTTAAACAGACAATTAACCAATCGGGGAGGGTGCAGGACAGCGAGCAATCAGGCAAAACACACAAGGGCAGGCGAGAGGTGAAGCTAATAAACTAAAACATGAAACTCAAACTAGGAAAACAGAATCTAACAACGGGGAAAACTGACAGGTAAAAACACAATCAAGGGCAAAAACCAAAACCGAATACAAATGAAAACACAGGGACTACAAAACTGATACAATTGAAACACAAGGGAACAAAAAAAATCTACAAAACTAGGTAACGAGGTGGGATTCAAACACACAACAAAAGGGATTTGCAGGTAGACACATGCGCAACACATTGAGCTGTGCGGCAGATAGGAAACAGGGGAAGCACAAAGACTGCCAACATGAGGGACGGGATGACCAGCAACACCTGCTGGCCAGACGGGGAAGGGACACAGAGTGGGACAACAGGGGCTGACCCTAACACACCATATACTACAAAACATTATCATCTTTAAATTTCACTGAATGCACAAATACATAGACCTGTAAAGAAGCACAAAACTCTTAAATGCAAAGCAATTTAGCATGTATTATGCAAAATAATAACAGTAAACCCTGCTTGAGTAAAGAGTTTAATACTTTATAACACTGAAGACATTGCCACGTTGTTAAGAGCTCTTTTAAAACAGCTTGGTGAATCCAGCCATGCTCATACTTCATAACGGCATTTCAGTAATTCCTTAATAAAGCCCTATCCTTATGCCTAACAGCATGCCTTAGCTCTGACTGCGTTCATGATTTAGCTTTACCTCTTACTGCTTCTTGCATTAGTATTGCGTTACAATGATCTTATCTAAGTGTTTTGAAGTGATTGAGATACTCATTAGGATAACAGATTGAACCAAAACTGAGTCAAATGTACGAGTCCATGGTATAAGATCTTAATCAATTAGGTGCTGCTAATTGATGATTTATGACCAGTTGTGTAGTATTTTAACATTCAGTTTATTTACCTTATCTTACTGCCTCCCACTTTTTACTGAGACAGCCGCTAAGTGTGCATACGTAAATGTATCTTAGAGGCAATTACTAATCGAATTACATTTTCCTTTCGGTGCGGCACTGTGCCCCATGAGTTGCACTGTAGCCTCACACAACCAGAACTGTAATTTCATTTCATACCCCTGCCTAATACATATGGACTGTCTTCCCAAGTTTGTCTGAGTTTACTTTAAGTACTGCGAAGGAAAACATATCCTTAGGTGAATTGTCCCCACATGGCCAATAGTGTGTGCTTCTTTGTGAGTGTTTGCTCTGCGATGACCTAGCATTTTGTGCATGGTGCCCACTGCCTCCTGCTCTCTGCTTTCTGGGATGAGCTCCAGGCTTAGAGCAACCATTTACTGGGTAAGACAGAGGATAGATGGAAGTTTTTCTCAGAAGTGCAACAGCAGTGCCTTTACTGGCGTTAACAGTAGAACTCTCACACCACTGACTGCACCTCAGATGTGCTTTTGTACAGAGAAGTAAAACCGTGTTCCTACACTGTGTTTCAGCCTGAGATCCAACAACTCAAAAAGTTGCCTCACAGCTGATGAAAACTGAAGGAGGTGCATAGCCTTGCTGTATAGCACTGAGGGCTCCTTTGATAAATTGATACTTTTGAGCTTATCACAACCCAGAAGTGCTGTCCTGCATTTCTTATATGGTTTCAGTGTCTCATCAAGGCACCCATTCTGCACAATGATGTGTTTTCCCCCAAGACTTCCACTGCTTAACATAATCTTATTCTCCATGGTTAGATGGGTATGGCAGACTGCCCAAAACATTTTCAATAGTTTTTGAAATTAAAGGAACTTCATTTTCCAAAAGAAATTAATATATAATATCAATATATTATCTTCCTTTGACAGAATAAGTTGCAAATTTAATCATTTCATGTATATGACAGAATAAATTATCTCCTGTTTCTAGCGCGATGAAGTCCTAGATGGCCAAGAAAACTTACCTCTTTATTCTTGCCATAATGCTTATGAAGAGCCTGTCAAATATAAGAGTAAGAGAAGTGTAGTTTAGCTTAGGTTGTATTTATTTATTAACTTTGTTTCTCTTCTTAAAATCTCTGCTTAATCTTCTTTCCCCTTGCACCACCCAGACCCAACTAGTATAATACAAATATAGAGAAATCTCAGTGTACTTAGCAAATTATAAACCGTACTATCAGAACTTGGTTTCTTTGTATTCAAATAACAATAATTACAGAGAATCATGGGATAGATTTCATCTGGTTCCAATAAAGCTTGTTTGGTCATTTGATAGTTTGAAGTTTTATTCTAACAGTGTTTGTATGAACCTAAATTATGACGATGGTGATGATGACATTCAACACATGCATATAATATTGTAGGTCGTGACTCAGTTGCAGAGTTGGAGGCGAGTTTTTTGAGCGCCTCTTTACCAGAACACTAACATATATTTGCAATGAGATGAGTACTTGAGAAATTTAAACAAAATCCCAAATTCTCACCCTAGCTAATAGGCCAAAGTTGGCGATTCTATAATTAAATTCCAAAGTAGTAGAAGATTGTGTAGAACACAATGCTGTTGAACATTTCACACTGTTACAGATGTATGTTAATTTTAATCGGTGTCACCTCCTCTTGTAAACAGAAGCAGACACTCTTTGATGTATTTAGTATCAGTTTATTAGATGAGTTCAATTAATGATGCTGCTTATTACAAGTAGCTGTATAGAGTGGTCCACCACGCTGCATTTGGACAGAGTGGAGATATTGCATGGATATCCAAAGCCCACAGATCACTGCTGTTACTGACAGTCAAGCAGGGAGAAGGATTTTTAATTAGCATCACCTGGGAATGTTTTGTGAGCGTGCATTGGCTGTGTCTGGAAAAGTTATAACATTTAACAAAGGCTAAATCTGAAATTAAATTAAAATGAAAAGCAGGCTTTGTTTTAAAAAAATAAACTATAAGGTTATAGTAAGGTTAGAGTAAAATTACACCTTTAAAACATAATACAAATATCACTAATCCAAAGCAATTTGTCTCACACTCTCATTTGGGTCATGAAAGCAATCATAGTCTTTTGGGAATATTTTAAATTCAGTAATGCTGTGTATAGTTACATCAGGGTGTAGACATTATGTTATAAAACGTTTAGGAACAGATATTAAAACTTATGTGAATTTCACCCCCTATAGGTTTCAGGTTTGAGCTAAACTGGCCTCAATTGTTTGTGCCACATTCTTTTAATTTAAAATTTAGTTTGTGCTGCTGTAGTTTCCGTGATACAACTGTTTGTTTATATGGTGACGTCTCCACTAAGGTTGCCCCCCCCTTTGCATCCAATTTGAACCAAACTGATCTGTCATTTTTGCTATGTTAGTGCCAGTTTCTTCCACTGAAATTTTTGTTTGTGCTGTTTTAGTTTCTGTGATATAAATGTTTGTTTACATGGTCAAGTGACACCATCGTGCAGGTGCCCTCTGTTATATATGTGGAGCAGGGAGCAGGAAATCAGGAGAGTGGCTTGGATAAACGGGGTTTATTTCCGGAACAGAAAGGGCAGACATCTACAAACTTGCTCTCACAGTGACTAACGACAATGACAGTTCTGGGCAGACTGACTTAGATGCAGACTAAATACACAAAAGGGGCTGAATTGAACAAGCAACAGGTGGGAACAATCAGGCAATCACATGAGGTAACGAGGGGGGCGTGGCATGCACGAGGATCGTACGAGCTGGGCGTGACACCCTCCCATTTGCATCTGATTTTGACCAAACAGCTCTCAATCATTTGTGCAGAGTTTGTATCATTGAAATGTTCAAATGTGCTGCTTTAGTTTCTTATATATAAATGTTTTTTTTACGTGATGACATCATCACTGTCTATCTCCTGTCCAAATTCCATCTCCCTGTGATATGTTACTTAGCTGTCTGCCCCATGATGTAGTTTCAAGTTACTGCATGAGTTTCAAGTTCACCCACACTGCTGCGAAGTGCTATTTCACCCGGCTTTGTTTCAACACTGAACACCACTAGTTGACCAGTCCCTACCAATCATAGAAAACTATACCAAGTAAACAAATGAGCAATACAATTTGGGGCTAAACCATTCAGTGATTTGTAGACCATAAGTAGTACTTTGAATTCTGTCTCTTCTTGGTGTTAATGAGGATTCTAGTAATTTTAATGAGTTGAAGCTGTTTTATGGTCTTTTGTGGAAGACCAGTAAGGAGACCATTACAATAGTCCAGTCTACTGGAGATAAATGCATGCATTAGTCTCTCAAGGTCAGTCTTTGATTTTGATTATATTTGTAAGATGATAAAATGACACCTCAGTTGTAGCTTTGATGTGGTTGCTGTTCCTCATCTATTATAACACCAATGTTTTTAACTTGGCCTGTAGTCTTTAGAGCCCTAGTGCCCAGAAAAGCTTCTAATTTGAGTCTTTCAGCTTCGCTATCAAAAATCATTATTTTAGTCAAGTGGGAGCATACAAAAATTAAAGAAGAGGGGGCCCAGATCTGATCCTTGAGGGATGGACTCCATAAGCCAAGCAGCAGGTTTAGATTCACAACTGCCTATAGTGACAAAATAATCCCTGCCTTCTAGGTACAATTTGAGCCATTAAATTGAGCCACTGTACATGATAGGCCTCCCCAGGATTGTCTTCCTAGCAGTATTATATGATGACCCATAGCCTAAAAACATCAGGATGGTTGATTTACCTGAATCCACTTTTATACAAATGTCATTTAGTACCTTTATTAGAGCAGTCTCAGTATTATGATTTGGACGGAAGTCAGACTGAAAATAGTCACAGTAGTTCTTCACGGTGAGGAAGTTTGTAATTTGAATAAGAACTACTTCCTCAATCATTTTTCTTACGAAAGGACGATTTGAGATGGAGCTATACTCTATTAAGAACTGAGACATCCACCTTTCTCTTTTTTAGGTGGGGCTTCATAGAGGCAGTTTTCAGTGATGCTGGGAAACTAACCTCATAGTAGAGACCTATTGACTCTCTGCAGTGACTCTAATGAAAGGCAACTAAAAACACTTTTTAGCAGGTAAATGTTTTAAGGTGGTCACTAAATCCTCCTAAATCCTCCGGGGTTTTGTTGTCAATAGCATTAAAATCTGACATCACAACCATGTGTGGCTTGTGCGGTAAGACGGTCGTCATATCATTGTCTAAGGGGGAGGAACAAATGCGTGATCTAATGCCCTTTATTTTGTGCAGAAAGACATAGATACAACTTCCATAAATTAATATCTTGTATTTTTATTGATGCGCCATTTTTTTCTAATTTTAGTCTTGGGAAGGGTAACTGGAGAGATCAGAAAATTGAAGAAAATACAGAAGTGATACTAGATCCCTAGTATGAACAGTAGGAATACTGAGACTCTTGCTGATAACCAGGTCCAGCGTATGACCTCGAAAATGAGTAGGACCATTTACATGCTGCGATAAATCAAACGTCAAAGAGGGCAAGAAATTCTTTATAAAGGTGTCATTGGGATTATCTATGTGAATATTAAAATCACTAGCTATAAGAAAACTGTCAAAATCCATGGAGATGACAAAGAGGAGATCAGAAAATACAATAAATTTCAATAAAGTTACCTGAGTATTTTGGAGGTCTGTAAGCAATTCCCTTTCTTGTGGTGCTTCCCAACCACTCTCCCTACCGCTGAAGCTCTCAGTATGAGCTGACACCGAGAAATGGGAGAAAGGCCAGAGAAACAACAATAGAAGACCCATTAGAGGTAAACTC